>CAUYUJ010015201.1:77500-265000 GCA_963575745.1 Prorocentrum cordatum | reverse complement strand
CTCCTTCTGCACTCCTCCGTACTCCTCTCAACTCTTCCGCGCCCCTCTGAACACCTCCGCACTCCTCTCAAATCCTCCTCCTCACAACTCCTCCGCACTCCTCTCAACTCCTCCTCCTCGCAACTCCTGCACGGCCGCGCGCGGCGCGGCACGGCACGGCGCCGACGAAAGGCATGGCGCGGCAGTGATTCCCGACGGCCCCGGGGCTTTGAGCGTGCCTCCAGACACCGACACCGAAAGAAGCGAAAAACCTCCTCGAACCTCGAAGTGCGTCGCCGTCGTCGTCGTCGTCGCCGCCAGACACGGTCAGACCTCCGGCGGCGCAGTGCTCCCTCGGGCCCCGGATGGGGCGGGCGCGGCAGGGGGCGGGATCGGGGGCCGGGAGGACCGGCCAGAGCTCCTGCGGACCGACGACAACGACCTTTCTCGCCCTGCCTTCCGCCACCATTTCTTCTCCTCTATTCTTCTTCTCCATTTTCTTCTATACTGCTCCTGGGAGGGCCCATAGGGAAGGGAAGGAGGGGAGGGAGGGAAGGAGGGAGGGACTCCTGCTGCTGCCCCGGCTCCTGCCCCCTTTCCTGCGATGGCAGCTCTCTGGTCTCGCGCCCTTCGATGGAAAATCTCTGGGCGACAGCGCATTCTATAAACCCAAAGGACCTTCGATGGAAAATCTCTGGTCTTTGGATGCGGACGACGCTCTGTGGCGATCAGAAGCAGACGTGCCTAGACGGGCACGATGCCAAATCCATGTGGGAAAGCAGCGCGCGTGGCATGCTGCAGCGAACGAGCCAGGTCGGTCGAGCACCGGACTCGTAAGGGGACCGAGCGAAGACAAGTCAGGTCGGTCCAGAACGGAACACCTAGGGCGGTTGAGCACGAGACACGTAAGGCGGCCGAGCACGAGACACCTATGGCGGGCGAGCACGGGACACCCAAAGCGGTCGAGCACGAGAGCGGAGCTGTCCAACGGTCGGACAAGTCAAGTCGGTCCAGCACGAGACACCTACGGCGGTCGAACAAGTCAGATCGATCCAGCACGCCACACCTAAGGCGGTCGAACAAGTCAGGTCGGTCGAGCACGAGACACCTAAGGCGGCCGAGCACGGACAAGCCAGGTCGGCCTCCTGGAGAGGAGGTAGAGGGCAAGGAGGAGGAGGAGGAGGAAGAAGAGGAGAGAAGGGAGGAGGACCATCGTGCATAGCGGCCGAGCTCAGGGACCACCTCCTGCGCCCCCCTCTGGTGTCGAGAAAGTGCCACGCCTGCTGTGCCTGGACGACCGTCGTGCATAGCGGCCGCGCTCAGGGACCACCCCCTGCGCACCCCCTCTGGTGTCGAGAAAGTGCCACGCCTGCTATGCCTGGACGACCGGCGCGTATAGCGCCGCGCTCAGGGACCACCCCCTGCGCCCCCCTCTGGTGTCGAGAAAGTGCCACGCCTGCTGTGCCTGGACGACCGTCGCGCATAGCGGCCGAGCTCAGGGACCACCTCCTGCGCCCCCCTCTGGTGTCGAGAAAGTGCCACGCCTGCTGTGCCTGGACGACCGTCGTGCATAGCGGCCGCGCTCAGGGACCACCCCCTGCGCACCCCCTCTGGTGTCGAGAAAGTGCCACGCCTGCTATGCCTGGACGACCGGCGCGTATAGCAGCCGCGCGCTCAGGGACCACCCCCTGCGCACCCCCTCTGGCGTCGAGAAAGTGCCACGCCTGCTATGCCTGGACGACCGGCGCGTATAGCAGCCGCGCTCGGGGACCACCCCCTGCGCACCCCCTCTGGTGTCGAGAAAGTGCCACGCCTGCTATGCCTGGACGACCGGCGCGTATAGCAGCCGCGCTCAGGGACCACCCCCTGCGCACCCCCTATGGTGTCGAGAAAGTGCCACGCCTGCTATGCCTGGACGACCGGCGCGTATAGAGACCGCAGCGGGACCACCCCCTGCGCACCCCCTATGGTGTCGAGAAAGTGCCACGCCTGCTATGCCTGGACGACCGGCGCGTATAGAGACCGCAGCGAGAGACCACCCCCTGCGCACCCCCTATGGTGTCGAGAAAGTGCCACGCCTGCTATGCCTGGACGACCGGCGCGTATAGAGACCGCAGCGAGAGACCACCCCCTGCGCACCCCCTATGGTGTCGAGAAAGTGCCACGCCTGCTATGCCAGGACGACCGGCGCGTATAGAGACCGCAGCGAGAGACCACCCCCTGCGCACCCCTATGGTTCGAGAAAGTCCACGCCTGTGCCTGGACGACGGCGCGTTAATAAGAGACCGCAGCGAGAGACCACCCCCTGCGCACTCCCCATGGTGGCCGAGAAAGTGCACGCCCTGCCCTCTGCCAGGACGACTGGGAACGCATAGGACCGCAAGCGAGGACACCACCCCTCCTGCTCACGCCCCGCACCCCCTATGGTGTCGAGAAAGTGCCACGCCTGCTATGCCTGGACGACCGGCGCGTATAGAGACCTCAGCGAGAGACCACCCCCTGCGCACCCCCTATGGTGTCGAGAAAGTGCCACGCCTGCTATGCCTGGACGACCGGCGCGTATAGAGACCGCAGCGAGAGACCACCCCCTGCGCACCCCCTATGGTGTCGAGAAAGTACCACGCCTGCTATGCCTGGACGACTGGCGCGTATAGAGACCGCAGCGAGAGACCACCCCCTGCGCACCCCCTATGGTGTCGAGAAAGTGCCACGCCTGCTATGCCAGGACGATTGGGACGTATAGAGACCGCAGCGAGAAACCACCCCCTGCGCACCCCCTATGGTGTCGAGAAAGTGCCACGCCTGCTATGCCAGGACGACTGGGACGTATAGAGACCGCAGCGAGAGACCACCCCCTGCGCACCCCCTATGGTGTCGAGAAAGTGCCACGCCTGCTATGCCAGGACGACTGGGACGTATAGAGACCGCAGCGAGAGACCACCCCCTGCGCACCCCCTATGGTGTCGAGAAATTGCCACGCCTGCTATGCCAGGACGACTGGGACTATAGAGACCGCAGCGAGAGACCACCCCCTGCGCACCCCCTTATGGTGTCGAGAAAGTGCCACGCCTGCTATGCCAGGCCGACTGGGACGTATAACAGACCGCAGCGAGAGACCACCCCAGAGGCCCCCTATGGTGTCGAGAAAGTGCCACGCCTGCTATGCCAGGACGACTGGGACGTATAGAGACCGCGGCGAGAGACCACCCCCTGCGCACCCCCTATGGTGTCGAGAAAGTGCCACGCCTGCTATGCCAGGACGACTGGGACGTATAGACACCGCAGCGAGAGACCACCCCCTGCGCACCCCCTATGGTGTCGAGAAATTGCCACGCCTGCTATGCCAGGACGACTGGGACGTATAGAGACCGCAGCGAGAGACCACCCCCTGCGCACCCCCTATGGTGTCGAGAAAGTGCCACGACTGCTATGCCAGGGCGACTGGGAGGACTGGTGTCGTCTTGTGTGTGCGAGTGTGTGCATGCGTGCGGCTGTATGTAGACGCGTGTCGCCGAGACGTGCTGTGCTGTGCTCTGCTGAGCTGTGCTGTGCTGTCCTATGCTGTGCTGCGGTCTGCTGTGCTGTGCTGTGCTGTGCTGTGCTGTGCTGAGGAGGAGGAGGAGGAGGAGGAGGAGGAGGAGGAGGAGGAGGAGGAGGAGGAGGGCGCGGGTGTGAGACGCGGGCGCGGCGCGGCAGGGAAGAAAACCAGAACCCCACGAAGCATGTGGGGAATTAAGCTACAGAGGAACCCCACATACTTATATGGTGGCTGGAGAGATGAGAGCTGAAGTGAAGCATGTGAGAATCATGCTGGTGGCCGTTGCCCCGCCGATACCGCTGTGCCCTGGACGGCCGTCATGGATAGCGGCCGCGGTGAGAGACCACCCCCTGAGCACCCCCTTATGGTGTCGAGAATATGTCATGCCTGCTGTGCCCTGGACGACCGTCACGGATAGCGGCCGCGGTGAGAGACCACCCCCTGCGCACCCCCTGTGGTGTCGAGAATATGCCATGCCTGCTGTGCCCTGGACGACCGTCACGGATAGCGGCCGCGGTGAGAAAACCACCCCCTTGCGCACCCCCTACGCTGTCGAGAATATGCCATGCCTGCTGTGCCCTGGACGACTGTCACGGATAGCGGCCGCGGTGAGAGACCACCCCCTGAGCACCTCCTTTATGGTGTCGTGAATATGCCATGCCTGCTGTGCCCTGGACGACCGTCACGGATAGCGGCCGCGGTGAGAGACCACCCCCTGCGCACCCCCTATGGTGTCGAGAATATGCCATGCCTGCTGTGCCCTGGACGACCGTCACGGATAGCGGCCGCGGTGAGAGACCACCCCCTGCGCACCCCCTATGGTGTCGAGAATATGCCATGCCTGCTGTGCCCTGGACGACCGTCACGGATAGCGGCCGCGGTGAGCGACCACCCCCTGCGCACCCCCTTGGTGTTGAGAATATGCCATGCCTGCTGTGCCCTGGACGACCGTCACGGATAGCGGCCGCGGTGAGAGACCACCCCCTGCGCACCCCCTATGGTGTCGAGAATATGCCATGCCTGCTGTGCCCTGGACGACCGTCACGGATAGCGGCCGCGGTGAGAGACCACCCCCTGCGCACCCCCTACGGTGTCGAGAATATGTCATGCCTGCTGTGCCCTGGACGACTGTCACGGATAGCGGCCGCGGTGAGAGACCACCCCCTGCGCACCCCCTATGGTGTCGAGAATATGCCATGCCTGCTGTGCCCTGGACGACCGTCACGGATAGCGGCCGCGGTGAGAGACCACCCCCTGCACACCCCTATGGTGTCGAGAATATGCCATGCCTGCTGTGCCTGGACGACCGTCACGGGAGACGTATGCGAGGCGAGACCACGGCCGCGGTGAGAGACCACCCCTGCGCACCCCCTATGCTGTCGAGAATATGCCATGCCTGCTGTGCCCTGGACGACCGTCACGGATAGCGGCCGCGGTGAGAGACCACCCCCTGCGCACCCCCTTATGGTGTCGAGAATATGCCATGCCTGCTGTGCCCTGGACGACCGTCACGGATAGCGGCCGCGGTGAGAGACCACCCCCTGCGCACCCCCTATGGTGTCGAGAATATGCCATGCCTGCTGTGCCCTGGACGACCGTCACGGATAGCGGCCGCGGTGAGAGACCACCCCCTGCGCACCCCCTATGGTGTCGAGAATCTGCCATGCCTGCTGTGCCCTGGACGACCGTCACGGATAGCGGCCGCGGTGAGAGACCACCCCCGCACCCCCTACTGTCGAGAATATGCCATGCCTGCTGTGCCCTGGACGACCGTCACGGATAGCGGCCGCGGTGAGAGACCACCCCCTGCGCACCCCCTATGGTGTCGAGAATATGCCATGCCTGCTGTGCCCTGGACGACCGTCACGGATAGCGGCCGCGGTGAGAGACCACCCCCTGCGCACCCCCTATGGTGTCGAGAATATGCCATGCCTGCTGTGCCCTGGACGACCGTCACGGATAGCGGCCGCGGTGAGAGACCACCCCTTGCGCACCCCTATGGTGTCGAGAATATGCCATGCCTGCTGTGCCCTGGACGACCGTCACGGATAGCGGCCGCAGTGAGAGACCAGCTCTACGCACCCCCTACGCTGCTGTGCATGTGCTGTGCTGTGCTGTGATGTGCTGTGCTGTGCTGTGCTGTGCTGTGCTTTGCTGTGCTGCGCTGTGTAAGAAGGAGAGAGAGGGGAGGAGGAGACGCGGGTGCGCCGCGGCAGGGAAGAAAACCAGAACCCCACGAATCATGTGGGGAACTACTTCTACTACGTTTACGACTGCTACTGCTACTGCTACCACGACGACGACTACTACGTCTAATACTAGTACTAGCACTAGTACTATTACTAGTACTAGTACTAGTACTAGTACTAGTACTAGTACTAGTACTACTACTACTACTACTACTACTACTACTACTACTACTACTACTTACTACTACTACACTACTACTACTACTACTACTACTACTATTACTACTACTACTACTACTATTACTACTACTACTACTACTACTACTACTACTACTGCTACTACTACGACTACTACTACTACTACTACTACTACTACTACTGCTACTCCTCTGCCTCCTCCTCCTCCTCCTCCTCCAATCCTCCACCGCCTCCTCGTCCTCCTCGATCCCACCTCGTCGCGCTGCACCTCCTCCTCCTCATCCTCCTTCTCCTCCTCCTCCTCATCATCATCGTCATCATCATTACCTTCCTCCTGCGGCGGGGCGGAGCGCACGACCTCTATCACGAAGCTACTTTTCTTCCCCATGACGAGGCCGCCAAGCCTGTCGCAGAGCTTGGAGGAGAACTTCAGTGCCTGCTCAGAAGATTGACACCAGCAAAGGGGGGGGCAAGGGAGGCCGCGAGGGGAAGGAGGCGGCGCAGTTGGACTGCGAGCCTGGTTCAACTGCAGGCCGGTCAGGAATGGATGGCACGCAACTTGGGCCACAATTGGGCGATCACTCGGCTGAGCAGCAGTAGAACAACGAGTGTGGGCGCCAGGGATGATTATGCAAATGCCATGCAGCACACACCGATAAACGACGACGAGGCGAGGAGGCAGGCCGCGGAGCAGGGGGGGAGGAGGATAACTGAGGGCAAGGAGAAGAACGAAGGAGCTCAGCCCGAGAGAGCGACAAGGCAGCGCAACGCCGAGGAGGCCGAGCGGGAACGCGCAACCATCCACTGATTCCGGGTCCGAGTCACGCCGCTGTTCCTGGCACTGATCTCGGCGCTGCTGTGCTCATCGACCCCCGTGGGGGCCACGTCGGGCTCCCTCCCCAGACGCCCGACGTCGCGTTGTTTTCGCAACGTCGGCCCCTAGAGGTCCGGACCCCTTCCCCGGGACCTGTTTTTCATCCCGAGTCGTTTTCTGATGGTCCCAGGGCCTGGTAAGGTCCCCGGGAGGCCGAAAACAGCAGCAACAACAACAACAACAAAACCCTCCCATCGTGATTTCTTCACGACGCGAGGGGGCTGGGATCCTTCCCTACCTCGAGCAGCCCTGCGCGCCACTGTCCCGTCTCGCACCCTCGCCCCGTCGCGCCCCGCACTCACCCGCGCGTCGCCCGCGGGCCGGCTTCCCGGGGACCCCTGCCGTTGAGCAGGGACCGACCGTCCCGGCAATTCTGCAGGCCTACCACGACATGTTCTGGACGAGCGCGTTCCGCTACTCGCAGAGCCACTACTCGCAAATGGCATGCATCCGCCATGGGAGATTTTTGCGATAAATTACATCGATGCAGGTCCGGTTTTTCTGACGTTTGCGAGTAGGCACTTTGCGAGTAGTGGAACGCGCTCGGCGATGTTCTTAGAACCCAAGAATGTTCTAAGAAGAAAAACAAGGTTCTTATAACATAAGCCTTATGTGTGAAAACAAGACAGTCCCAAGTCAGAAATGTTCTAAGACACTTCGTGGAAACCGAAAACAGCTTCTTAGAACATTCCCTGGTAGGCCTGTAGGCACGCCAGGACGCTTCGCCACTGCTTGAGACCCCTGCCGCTTCACCACGCGGCGCGCCGCTGCCGCGCCGGCCGTGCGGCGCATCGGGCGGGCCACCCTGGCGTCTGGGCTGCGCTGTTTCCCAGCGCCGCGAGGAGCCGCTGCGCCGAGCCCCTCCCTCCCTCCCTCCCTATCTCCCTCCCTCCTCCTCCTCCTCCTCCGCCTCCTCCTTCTCCTCCTCCTCCGTCTCCTCCTCCGAAGATTGGGTCGAGAGCTCCGCGCCGCCCGCGCCATCACTTTCTCGCTGCGTCGGAGCCTTCGCTCACGTGCAGACTTGGGGCTGGTGCATAGACGGGGACGCCTTCCACAATGCGGAGGGAAGGCGGGAGGGAGGGGGGGGGGGTCGGCGGCGAGCGAGGGGGGGAAGTGAGCAGGAGGAGACCTTTTCGGGAAGGCGGCGGGGCTCCTCGGAAGCCTCCCGGCCTCCCGAGAGTGTCCTCCTCCTCCTCCTCCTCCGCCTCCTCCGCCTCCTCCTCCTTCTCCTCCTCCGCCTCCTCCTCCTCCTCCTCCTCCTCCTCTCCTCGTCGTCGGGGCAGCAGGGCGTCGGAACTTCTCCCAAGGCCCGCGACCTTCTGAGCCTCCCGAGGAGGCCCGCCCCCTCTCACTGCCCCCCCGGGGCCGCCCGCCGAGGGGGGGGGGGGGGCAGAGGGAGGCCTCCTCGGGGGTGATCTGCCCGCCGAACATCGCCAGCTCCAGCTTGTAGTTCGCCTGCGCCGGGGAGGGCGGCGTGAAAGGAGCGACGGGGAGAGAAGGACACGCAGGCCAGGAGGAGGGAAGGAGCATGCGTCCGCGGGGGAACCAGGAACAGGAGAACGATGCGGAGACCTGAGCCATCCCTCCAGTCCCCCGTCGTGTCCCTCTCGTGTTTTTTTTTCTGGCCTACTCCGATATCGGATTGTCCCAACTCTTTGGACTGGCATTGCGGGCTCTGGACTGCTAGGAATTGGGCATGCTCCCTTGCCCACTGATGATCGAAAGGAGGCGAATGCGCTGCTGACGCAGCTGACGAGACGTCAGGGCGTGGCAAACGCCGCCAGGTCAAAGAAGCTGCTGAGGGTCTGCACGTGTCCCATGATCGAGGATGACGTCGTATGCGCGCGTGTCAAACTGAGCCGAGCGTACGCATGAAATCCCACAGTATCATGCAAGCTCGAGAGGACAATCGATCAGGCGAGATGACAAATACCAAATACCACTATGAAGGCAACGTGTTGAAGTAGTCAGACGAGGCGTGACTAATGAATGAGATCACTGGCAGCACAACACGCGCGCAGACCTGCTGAATTCTTTCTGGCTGGCAAGCACGACAAGAAAAACAATGTATCGCACAAACAACTGCGTTGAAGCACCACCTGTTCATGCATCCACGATCTCCGACTCGAAAGTGGTCTCCACGGTGACGGGCGCAGATCTGTTGATTGAGTGGAGTCCCAGGGCCACCAACATCATCATGAGACGTCAGGACTGCTAAGAAGTCAACCCAGACCGACACACAAGTCTTGCCAGAACAGCCAATTTCAAGACGACTTACAGTCGGACCTATGCCAGAAGAACATCCCTGGCCAACACAAACAGAACATCTCAGGGTACCCTGCCCAGGATGCACAAAAGCATCCAACAAACACGATGAACACCAGGATACGCTCGCCGAATCGACATCGGTCTTATACCTCGGTCCGACTGTATAAGACTGGCTCCATAGTGGAGTTGAGTATTCATGCCTTCTGCGACGTTGTCCTCCTCAGAGTGCCTGATCAATTTTCTTACGCGAGAGGTCACCAGCCACAATTCTACCATACCCCCTGGCTAGGGACGACAGTCGGGCCTAGGCCAGAAGAACATCCCTCAAGAGAATGAGACCCTCCGTTGGCCAAACCAAACAGGATATCCAAAGGTATCCTCCCGGGGATGCGCAAAACCATCTAACAAATAGGAAAAAAATTAGGGCACCCTCCCCGAATCGACCTCGATCTTGTACAGACTGTATTGTCCGTAGTGGCTGCAACTCGCGTCAGTTGGGGCGGCGGGGGTGCACAACGCAACGCCCCCCCCCCACCCACCGCAGCCTGCCGACGGCACCACAGCAGCGCTCGCGCGCACCGCAGCCTCGTCACGAGAAGCGGTCGTAGCGCGGCGCCACCCATCTGCCTGCGAGCACCGCAGCACCGCCGCCGAGGTGCCTATTATGACCCCCAGACGGCGAGGCCACAAGTGCCCGCGCGCGCCGCAGCATGCACGGCAGGATGCTGGATGCTGGGCCCTGCCAGTACCACAGCAGGAACGCGGGCGCCACGACATGCGAGCGCGAAGTACAACGGGCTGGAGCGCCACGATATGCACCACAAGCATGGGGAAGAGGACGACGGCGGAGGAGCAGCGGCGCGGCGAGGTGGCGGGCGCTCTGGGGCAGCCATGTGCCAGGCGCTTCTAGGCAAGCGCGTTCCACTACTCGAAAAGCAACTACCCGCAAACCGCCTGGATCCGCCGCGCGGGATTTACGATCCCTTACATAGAGGAAGACATGTTTTTTTTCTGGCGTTTGCGAGCGGGCACTTTGCGAGTAGCGGAACGCGCTCGGTGAGCTTCCCCACCTCCGCAGCCGTTTTCGCTGGAGGCCCCGCAGAGGGCTGCGCCGTGCCAGCACCACACTGCGAACTGTACCCCAGCGCTGAGTCCCAGAAACGAGATGGTCTTTGAAGTCCCGACACGGTGAGGTGACAGACCGTGCGGTGACCTGGAAGACCTCACCATACGGTCCGTTCACGCACGGTTTTGGGGGCCTCGGATGCCCCAGTCGCCCGAGACGCCCTCGGAGAACGACCCGAGTCCCAACACCGCGCGGTGACCCCGCATCCCCACCGACCCACCACACGGTGTGGTCACCACCACCCCGCTCTTGGGGGGCCCCGACACGAGCTGGCCAGGGGCGGCAGGCCTCGTCGGCCTGGTCCCGCAGCTCGACGAACTCCTCCAGGCGCTGCTTCATGTGCTTGTCCTCGCCCCCCGAGGCCCCTTTGCCCTGGGCGCACGCCGCGGGCGCCCGCGGTGCCCGGAGCTCGGCCTGAGGGGGCCCCCGACGGCGGCGTGCGAAGGGGCGATCACGGGCGGGCCTTGCGCGGGATGGCGGCGCGGCCTGGCGCGGCGGCTGACGCGATCCGCCAGCGCGGCACACGGCCTTGGAGAGGGGAGCGCTGACGCGCGACCTTGGGTGGGCTGCTTGCGCGCCCCATGGCGGCGCACACGACCCCGTTCCCGTTGTTTTCTGTTTCTGCGTCGCTCGTGCGGAGGCTCGAGCGCTCGCGGCCAGTCCGTGGGAGGCGCTCGAGCGAGAGGCGGTCGTTGTGCGGCTCGGACTCTTCTGCTGTCTGCGAGGATTCCGGGATGTCTCGAGCGGGGCGCCTGCTTCAGCACCTGGGAGGGGTGTCTGCTGCCGTGCCCCCCCGGCACGCTGGAGCGCGGCGGTGTGCCAAGTGCTGCCTGGCAGCTCTTCTGTGAGACTTCGCTGGGGGCCCATACAGTCAACCAGTATAGCAGGGATGCGCGATACGGATGCGAGGGCCCTGGGCGCCCAATTCGAAGCTTTTCGAGCGGGGCGCGGCCAGCGAAAGCGGCGAAGGATGGACCGAGGAGGCAAGGATGCAAGGGCACCCTTGGGAAGGTTGCCCATCCTTCCTAGGCGGGTTGACTGTACTCGGGGGCGCGGTGGCCAAATCCATGGATCGGGGGTGGTGCCCTCCTCAAAATGCGGCCGGTGCCGCCTCGTCCGGCGGCCCTCTGCACTCCCCCTTAGGGGCTTCGCCCTACACCGCTCTTTCCGTTACCCGCTCGTACCTCGCTCTTTCCGTTACCTCGCTCGTACCTCGCCTACACGTCATCACTCGTACCTCGCTCTTTCCGTTACCCGGGCCGGCACGGAAACGGAAAGAGCGCCTCAGGAACTTGCCCGAGAGGGCTCATGGCACCAGCACCCTTCGCTCTAGGGAGCCTTGGCGTTAAGAGCTTGTTACGTCGCCGCTCTCTGTTGGGAGCCCTGGTGTTCAGAGACTTTTACGTTGCCGCTCGCTCTTGGGAGCCTTGCTGTTCAGAGCTCTTTACGTCACCGCGCTCTGGGGAGCCTTGATGTTCAGAGCTTGTTACGTCACCGCTCGCTGTGGGGAGCCATGGTGTTCCTTGGCGTCTCCGGGGCTTATTGGAAGTCTTTTGGTGGCCCTTTTGGGGGACGTTTTGGGACTCTTGGACCGTCTCGGGGCCAACCCAGTCCCCACACCCAAACAGCCCAGTCCCCACACCGCCTCTTCGGGCCCTCTTGGGAGCCTCTTGGGGCCATCTTGGTTCTCTCGTGGGGCCGTCTTGGGGCCCTCTTGAACCGTTGTGGGGCACTCTGAGGCCGTCTGGGGGGCCCTCTTGGACAGTTTTCGGGCCCTCTGGGGGCCTCTGGTGCCGTCTGGGGACGATCTTTGGGACCTCTTGGACCGTCTGACGCCCTTTGCGGTAGCCCTTTGCGGTACGAAAAAGCGAGAACCCCAAAAACCTTGAAAAACCTTTGGAACAAAAACAAAGTGTTTCGCCTCCTGAGGCCCTCCCGGGAGCCCTCTTGAGGGCCGTTTTGGGACTCTTGGACCGTCTTGGGACCAGCCCGGTCCCCACACCGCGGCAGTCCAGTCCCCACACCGCCCCTTCGGGCCCCCTT
Organism: Prorocentrum cordatum; assembly: GCA_963575745.1. Taxonomy (NCBI): domain Eukaryota; class Dinophyceae; order Prorocentrales; family Prorocentraceae; genus Prorocentrum; species Prorocentrum cordatum. The sequence goes on along the minus strand of CAUYUJ010015201.1, from coordinate 252,785 downwards.
GGGAGTCTCTTGCGAGCCTCTTGGGGCCCTCTTGGGGCTCTCTTGGGGCCGTCTGGGGGCATCTGGGGCTGTTTGGGGGCACCCCTGGGCCGTCTGGGGCCCTCACGGACCGTTTTCGGCCCCTGTGGGGTGCCTCTGCGGCCGTCTTGGGACGAGCTTTGGGGCCTCGTGGGCCGTGTTGGGCCCGTCTGGGCCCGAGAAGCCGAGAACCCGAACAACCTTCAAAAACACTGGGGGAATCAATGTGTGTTGGGCTCCTGAGGCCCTCTCGAGGGCCCTCTGGAGGGCCTCTGGAACCGTCTCGAGGCTCTCTTGGACCGTCTAAGGTTCATCAACCCCAGCCGGGGCCGACCAGCGGCAAGTCATTGCAGAAGCCGAGCTGATCTCCTGGCTTTCCCACCTGTTGGATTTGAAGCTGTAAAGCCGCGGCTTGGCCTTCTCTTCATACACGCACCCATCTCGCCTCATAGGGGGGACGAGGTATGTTAGGGAGAAGGACAGAAGGCGAGGGAGGGGAAGGGACATGAGGGCTTCATCAGCCCCCCTCCCGATGCCCTCCGCAAAATTGCGGAACTCTTTCATGTCGACGCGCCCCGAGCCGTCCTCGTCGAGCCTGGCGGGATCAGCAGCAGGGGGGCGCGGGCCCCCGGCGCAAGACGCAAGGTTGATGTCCTGCCGCATCCGTCGGTGAGGCCAACGACAGGGAGGAGAGGGGGAGACAGGCTCAGATGGGGAAAACATAAACCTGGAATCGGCGATACATCGCCGATGTTTAGGTTCGCGATAGGCCGCCGATAGCGTTTTGCATTGGACAAGCGTTGGCTGGCGTTGAGCCGTCGCGTCTTGCCCCCCGATAGCGAGACCGCACGCTTCGGGTGGGCCATCGGGCCCCTATTCGGCGATGACTGCGAGATTGGAGGTGGAAGGTTGATGCGTGTCCTCCTGAGCCTATGCCCCCTGACGTTGCCCCTCACAGGAACAGCAGCAGGCCCCGGCGGGACTCGATGACGCCCAGATGCGTTCCTTCACGGGTTCACATAATTACGGAGGAAGCCCACTCCAGAGCGCGAGCCGCGGGCCGTGAGCGCCCGCCCAAGCCTCCTCGTGCCTGCTGGCTGCGGCGGGAAGCGGCGAGCAACGAAGCGGAGGCAGGGAGAGAGGCCGCGACGAGACATCGAAAGGGCCCGCCGGGAATGCCAGCGCGCGCCGGTGCTCCAGCTGCTCCGGCAACAGCAGCAGGCCCCCGGCGGGCGCCTCGAGGCCGCCGCCCTGCCGCCCGGCCGAGGCAGACGGCCTCCCGCTGTCCTGCGCGCTCGCTGGCCCGCGCACCGCGCGCTCGGCCTGCGCCGGAGGCGCTGCCGCAGCCCCGCGGCCGGCCAGCCGCCACGAAGCTCACGCCGCCGCCCCCCTGGCGGACAGCACGCGCGCCAGCGGGGCGCCGAGATTACCGAGGAGGGGGAGGAGGGGGAGGAGGAGGAGGAGGAGGAGGAGGAGGAGGAGGAGGAGGAGGAGGAGGAGGAGGAGGAGGAGGAGGAGGAGGAGATGCCAGCACCCCGGCAAGAAAACGAGAAAGGGCGGCGCCACCACCACCAGCGCGAGGGAGGCGCCAGGGAGGGTGCCCCTCTGGCGGCGCGGCCCCCCGCCCCCGCGCTCGACACCCCCCCCGTCCCCGCGCTCGGGGAGGCGTCGCGGACCTCCTCGGTGGAGGTGGCGCCCCTGGTGGCGGTGGTGCCGCTTCCCTTGCCCCACGACTCTGCAGGAGGCCCAGCGCGGCCTCCCGAGAGCACATGTTCGTCGCACGTGTACGCAGAGGCCGTGATCCACCCCTCCGCCGCGGCACCAGCCCTGCGCGATCTCTTCTGGCCTGTCCGTGCTCTCCCGTGCGCCCCGTCCGCACGGGACACCGGAAAAATACAAAGGCCCAAGAATCCCCCATGAGAATCCGGCGAACGCTGACCTGAACTACAGATCCGTGGATCTGGCACGCGGGCGCAGGTGAGGCCGGTGCCGCCTGATTCGGCGATGGCGCGCGTCGAATCCCGCATGGACACGGGGCCCGCCGCTAATCCACCCGCCATGCGGCCGGGGCGTTGGTCAAGGAATGTGCCCAGGAGGCCTCAGACCCTGGAGGACTCCTCCTTCGACGAGGGCGGCGGGGATATCCACGGCCACGCCTCAATTGGAGTTCCAAAGGCTCCCAGGCCCTTGATCCCTTGTCCGACGGTTCTCCATCCAGTGCCCTTACCGTAATCCGTGCCTGCGCTCCCTCGACAGGAGTGCAGCTCGAGTGTGTGTGTGTGAGTGTGAGTGTGAGTGTGAGTGTGTGTGAGTGGGAGTGTGAGTGTGTGTGTGTGTGTGTGCTGTGCTGCGCCGATGGGGTTTATCTGGCAGGCGCGCAGCGCACCGCCAGGCCGAGGGCCGATCACATGCGGCCCCACCACGGGCCCGAGCAAGACGCCCGCCTTGTGCTCTCTCGGAGGGTGTCCTGGGCTGCCCAGGCCCTCACCGCACTGGTCGGCGCACTCGTCTTACGAGTCGTCGTGTCACCAAGAGCAGCGCCGAGCAAGGGAGGACCGACGAGAACTCGACTTCTGGACCGTTCCCACTTCCCAGAAATATGGGCTCCAAACAAGATGCCATCTTAACAATCAGCCGCAGGCCCGCCTTCCAGAATGGGCATGTTCGAACTACCGAGATCAACCCAGCCCCACGCAACGTTGGACAGGTGTATGCTTCAGAAAACAGGGGTGAAAGGCGAACAACGTTTCTGAAGCTAGTGGCGGCCTCCATGGTCGCAAGTTGGTAGAATGATGTAAACCACAGAGCTCATGTTCGCCGAAAGGAGTGCGTCCATACTATGCACAAACTTATGTATGTGTGTATATATGTCTAAATGTATACGTGTATATATAATATATGTATATGTGTGTGAGTGTATGGTCAGCCCCTCTCCCACCCCTCCAGTACACAATTCTTACCATATTTCACTTACGACGGTGGTTCTCTTTCTTCGCTCCTTCTCCTCCTCGTCTTTATGTGTTGTTTGTTAGTTAACTCTTTCTCTCTGTCTCTCTCTCTCTCTCTTTCTGCTGTCTCTCTCTCTCTCTCTGCCTCTGCCTCTTTGTTTTGTTCTCTCTCTCTCTCTCTCTTTCATTATCTCCCTTCCTCTCTCTCACTTCCTCTCTTTCTCTCTTTCTCTCTCTCTCTCTCTCCCCCTCTCTCTATCTCTCTTTTTTGATCATCTCTCTCTCTGCCAGACACCCAACACAATCCCTTTGAAAACACAATTCTTGCGATGTCAGGGTTGCGGAAACCCTGTGTTCTCATTTGGATGTTTTGGATTTTTGGGATGAGAAGCGAGGGGACCATGTGTATTCATGCCGATGTGTTGGATTCTCCCCCCTCCGGCGAAGATCCAACCCAGGAGCCCTCCCAGGAGCTCCGATCCCCAGAACCCCAAGAGTCCTCCAAAATGATAAAAACACATGGTCTCCTATCCCTCATCTCCAAAATCCCCCAAAGGCAAGTGAAAGCACCGGGTTTGCGATGTCAGGGGTGCCGAAACCTTCTGTGTTGTTAAATTGGATGTTTGGGATTTCTGCGGCCGCAGAGAGGCGCAGCAAAACAGGCCCGAGGGTTCGAAATTCGTTTTGGGGGTGTCAGGGGGGGTGCGCTCTTTCCGGGGTCCCAGCCCCCAAAAAAAATATGAGCAGGAATATAGATACATGCTTCTGGACAGACCTAGCCAACTTGACCAACAAGTTTGGTATCGACATGGTTCTGGTTGACGCCAACGCTACCAAAAGAGCCGCGATGCAAGGCACCTTCTGCCTCATCCCAGCTTTACTCCTGCCTGCTGCGCAACGCTGACCAAGGAGGAGGGCACACGATGGACAGGTCGAACGAGCATCAGATCCCCTACCAAGAGGTGCCATCAAAACCACTACCAAGGACTCCACCGAAAAGCATCGGAGCGGTAGCGGCTGGCACCACCACTAACACTCCGACGACAGCGCCGACCACGCAACCAGCAGTAAAAGTCAAGGATTACATCATGTTCGACCTGGGCGCAGTGTTCGAGATTGCTGACCCCCGACAGGACACCCGCCACAAAACATGAGATCTGGCAACGACCAAAGCGAGCGACACCAGGACCATATCGAATGCTTTACCGAACGCATCAACATGATCCCACATGGCTGCGAATCCATGGACTCCAAGATCAAGGCCCACAAAATCATCTCATACTACTTTTTTGCATGAGCAACGCGAACAACCGCTACGATGTGGGTATCGGGGCAGACCCCGTCATACGTCTCGAGTATGACTAGGTCGTGTACCACGTAAAGGCACGGTTGAACTACGGCTTCCCGTGCGACGGACAACGAGAGGCGCGACCCTTCCGCACGGCCGAGCGCCAGACCCTCGTCGCCCAGTTTACCAGCCACCAGCTAGCAGTGATGCTGACCTACAAGACCGGCGGCGACTCGGACGAACTGCCGACACCACAAGCCACGACCCTACCTAGCGGCGGAGCACTCTGATGTCAATCGCGCTGGCCAGACGCTGCAGCCTTACAGCCCGACTTTCACGCCAACGCCATCTCATTTCGCGCGGTTCCAGAGTATAACCACGACAGCAGCCATGCGAAAGATATCCGACCAACGCACAAGATCAACAATCAAACGACACAGTGAACGACGGTAGCAGAGAGCAACCACACGTAGCTAATCCACAAACACAACACAGCCCTGCCCAACCCAACCTCGACTCAACGACCGACAGTCAAAGTGACCCACCAACCGTGCAGCAACTGTCTGAACCACCCAGGCAGATGCAACCGACACGGAATGAGGAACTGAACCAGCGCAAAGAGCTCCAAAGCTTCAACAAGTGGGCACCCATAGCAGAACTCGTAGCGTGGCAGCAACAGCGTCGCACCCAACAAACATCGCCAAACGCAGCAGCAGAGACCAGCATGCTTCAGAGCACGGACCCACTGACAGCGGCACAATGGGCCATGATCGACTCTGGCAGTCAAAACAAGCCGACAGAGGGCGCCACCGGGGAGAACGACCAGGTTGCAGCCACACTCCCAAGCAACAGCCAGCAGCCACATCCCTACGCGGTTCAAACCAGACCAACTATCGACTAGTACGACAGCAACCAGGCCCACAACGACGGCAGAGTCAACAGGACCAAAGCAAACGGGGGTTCAGCGCCATGTGTTTCATGTAGATGCTGTTTTGCATATTTGGGATTCTCCTGCCTCCAGCGGAGGACTAACCCAGAAGCCCTCCCAGGAGCTCCGCTCTGATTCCAAGCTGATTCGTATTGGAACACGAGTGAAATATGACTGGCGTGGAGCGGGACCAATATTCAAATGATTCAAGTTCGAATCTAACTGGGACCGATTAAACCCGAATGAGAATTGAGCCGATCCCAGACACAGCTGATTCATAATGGATTCCTGTGGGGATCTGCTCAGATCGCTTTGACATGGTGCAGATCCCAGATCTAGCTGATTCCAAATATATTCCGCTTGACGTCGAATTATAATCGAATGAGACTTGAACATATCCAAGATCCAGCTGCTTCCACAAAGATTCTGAGTGGGACCTCTTCATAATGTACTTGGGGTGAAGCAGACCCCAGATCCAGGTGATTCGACTTAGACTTCCATTGGGATCTTATGATAATCTAAGTGACATGGAGCAGATCTCCAGCTGTTTCGGATGTTACTTCTACTGGGTTCAAGTTCGAATTCACTTAGAAATGGACACATCCCAGATCCAGCTGAGTCTAAGTGGGATTTCGGTTGGAATCGAAGTATAATCTACTTGGAAGTGAACAGAACACAGGTCCAACTGATTACACAGATATTCCAATTGACAGGGAATTCTAATATAACTGAAATTGGGCAGGCTTCAGACCCAACTGATTCCAAAATGATTCCGGTTGGAACCGACTTGGGATCTAAGCGGAATGGAGCAGATTCCACATACAGCTGCTTCCAATTTGATTTCTAGTGGGGTCGAATTAAAATCGAAGTCGAATAGGACTGATCACAGACCCATCTGATTTCAATTGCATTCCTCTGGGATATACTTGCAATTTGATTGGAACTGAGCTGATCCCAGATCCAGCTGATGTCAATTAGATTCCTGTTGACATCGATTTAGAATCTAATTGGAATTGAGCGGATCCCAGATCCAGCTGTGTCCAATCGGATTCATACTTCAATCGAACTCATCTGATTAGAATGGAGCATATCCCAAATCCATCTGATTCCAAGTCGATCCCAGCACGATAAAACAGCGGAAACATGACGAACAGGAGCTACGGATGAGCAAGCACGGGTGAACAGAAGGCGAACGACCAGCAAGAGTGCGAATGGAAAGCTCAACTGATGCAACAAGAATGGGTCTGGAAGGGAGCCTGCGCATACATACATATCGGAGATTGGGAGGTGAGATCGCAGTGGAACGGACAACCCCCAACCGGGAAATCGTTTCGTTTCGTTCGTGTCGTGCGTGCGGGCGAGGCGAAGCTGCGCGGGCGCGCGAAAGGAATGAACCCGCCGTTGCTAAGGCGAAGACAAGACAAATGATTCTCCCCCGCCCGTCCGGCGAAGGCTCGTGGTGTCCCGCGGTGTCCCGCGGTGTCCCGTGGTGTCCGCCGGTGCTAGGGCGAAGTCAATACAAATGATTCTCTCCCGCCCGTCCGGCGGTGGCTCGCGGTGGCTCGCGGTGTCCCGTGGTGTCCCGTGGTGTCCCATTGAGTGAGATCGATAGTGAGATCGATAGTGATATCGATAGTTAGATCGACAGTGAGACCGATGGGGTGCCCCGAGGTGCCCCGTGGTGTCCGAAAAAGTGAGATCGATAGTGAGATCGACAGGTGTCGCGTGGTGTCCCATTGAGTGAGGTTGAGAGTGAGATCGATAGTGAGATCGATGTGGTGCCCAGAGGTGTCCCGTGGTGTCCCAAAAAGTGAGATGGATAGTAAGATTAGTGAGATCGATGTGGTACCCAGAGGTGTCCCGTGGTGTCCCGTTGAGTGCGATCGATAGTGAGATCGATAGTGAAATCGACAGTGAGATCGATACTGAGATCGATGTGGTGCCCCGAGGTGTCCCGTGGTGCCCGAAAAAGTGAGATCGATAGTGAGATCGATAGTGATATCGACAGGTGTCCTGTGGTGTCCCATTGAGTGAGATTGAGAGTGAGATCGATAATGACATCGATGTGGTGCCCAGAGGTGTCCCGTGGTGTCCCTGAAAACGAAATGGATAGTAAGATCAATAGTGAACTCGACAGGTGTCCCGTGGCGTCCCGTGGTGTCCGGTTGATTGCGATCGATAGTGAGATCGATAATAAGATCGACAGCGAGACCGATGTGGTGTCCCGAAAGGTCCCGTGGTGTCCCCTGGTGTCCCGTGCTGGCCTGTGGTGTTAAATTGAGTGAGATCGATAGTGAGATCGATCGTGGGACCGATAGTGAGATCGAACGGTGTCCCGCGATGTCCCGCGGTGTTCCGTGGTGTCCCGTTGAGTGAGATCGATAGTGAGATCGACAGGTGTCCCATGGTGTCCCGTGGTGTCCCATCGAGTGCGATCGATAGTGATATCGATAGTTAGATCGACAGTGAGACCGATGTGGTGTCCCGAGGTGTCCCGTGGTGTCCCGTTGAGTGAGATCGATAGTGAGATCGATCGTGAGACCGATAGTGAGATCGAGAGGTGTCCCGCGGTGTCCCGTGGTGTCCCGTGGTGTCCCGTTGAGTGAGATCGATAGTGAGATCGGCAAGTGTCCCGTGGTGTCCCGTGGTGTCCCGTTGGGTGCGATCGGTAGTGAGATCGATTGAGTCAGATGTTGGTTCCACCCCCTCTCCCCCCCGCACACAACCTCCTTATCACCCGAAGGCTGGTCGTATAGCTATGTATATATATATATATATATATATATATATGTATCGGAGGTTGGGGGGGTGAGATCCCAGCGGAACGGAGACCTCCAACTGGAAAATCGTTTCGTTTCGTTCGTGTCGTGCGAGCGTGCGAGGCGAAACTGCGCGGGCGCGCGAGAGGACTGAACCCGCCGCTGCTAAGGCGAAGTCAAGACAAATGATTATCCCCCGCCCGTCCGGCGGTGTCCCGCGGTGTCCCGAGGCGTCCCGTGGTTTCCCGTGGTGTCCCATGGTGTCCCGTGGTGTTCCGATCAGTGAGATCGATACGTCCCCAGGACGATTTTTTTCTCTTGGGCCCGGAACGACGGTGTGAAGTCTTGAGGAGAGCCGTATGAGATAACCGCCGTCGAATCCCATGAAGTTCACGCGGATCCAAATGTGGTTTTGGTGTTTGTGTCGGTGGCTCCGATTTCCGTCCGTACGGATCCGATTTCGGATTCGCTGGATCCGTGTCCGGTCTTATTTTTTACGGCGGATCCGATTTCTACCCTGTTTTAGATTTATATCATTAAATTAAACCAGGGGGCCGGAAGAAATCGGATCCGCGGACCCCGCAAACCGCCCGTGTTAAGATTCTATGGGGGAGGGGGGTTCGGTAATCAACTTTCAACGATGGGCCCTGCGTCGTCTCGCGCACTCCCATCGACCCCCCCTCGCGAGCGGGCTCCATTCAACATGTATCGGAGGTGAGGGGGTGAGATCGAAGTGGAACGGAGAGCCCCCCTACCGGGAAATCGATTTCGGTTTCGTGTTCGTGCGTGCCGTGCGTGCGGGCGAAGCGAAGCTGCGTGGGCGGGCGAGAGAAAGTCTCCAATGGCTGAGGCGCGGCCGGACCAAATGATTCCCTTCCGGGCGGCCGGGGCCCCGCGGTGTCCCGCCGGTGTCCCGCTGGTGTCCCGTGTGGTTGAGGCGCGGCCGGACCAAATGTCTCCCCTCCGGGCGGCCGGGGCCCCGCGGTGTCCCGCCGGTGTCCCGCTGGTGTCCCGTGTGGCTGAGGCGCGGCCGGACGAAATGATTCCCTTCCGGGCGGCCGGGGCCCCGTGGTGTCCCGCCGGTGTCCCGCTGGACGATGTTGATGTTTTGTTTTGATGATCGATAGTGAGATCGGTGGTGATATCGATTGTGAGATCGACCGTGAGATCGAATGTCAGATCGCTTGTGAGATCGGTTGTGAGATCGATTGTGATACCGAATGTGAGATCGATAATGAGATCGATGGTGTGATCGATTGTGAGACCGAAAGGGATATCGATTGTGAGATCGATTGTGATATCGATAGTGAGATCGATAGTGAGACCAAATGTGAGATCGATTAAGGATTATATTGTGAAAACGATGGCCAGATCGATTGTGAGATCGATCGATTGAGTTAGTAGTGAGATCACGATCGGTAATGAGATCGGTAGTGATTTCGATAGTGAGATCGATGATGAGACCGAATGTGAGATCGACTGTGAGTTCGGTTGTGATACCGATAGTGAGATCGATAGTGAAATCGATAATGAGATCGAAAGTGAGTTCGATAGAGAGACCGAAAGTGAGGCCGAATGCGAGATCGATTGTTGGATCGATTGTGATATCGATAGTGAGATCGATAGTGAGACCGAGTGTGAGATCGATTAAAGATTCTATTGTGAAATCGATGGTCAAACCGATTGTGAGATCGATCGATTGGGTTAGTAGTGAGATCACTATCGGTAATGAGATCGGTAGTGATTTCGATAGTGAGATCGATGATGAGACCGAATGTGAGATCGACTGTGAGTTCGGTTGTGATGCCGATAGTGAGATCGATAGTGAAATCGATAATGAGATCGAAAGTGAGTTCGATAGAGAGACCGAAAGTGAGGCCGAATGCGAGATCGATTGTTGGATCGATTGTGATATCGATAGTGAGATCGATAGTGAGACCGAATGTGAGATCGTCGATAATGAGACCGATAGTAAGTTTGATAGTGAGATCGATAGTCAGATCGACTGCGAGATCGATTGTGATATCGATTGTGAAATCACTAGCGAGACCGAATGTGAGATCGATTGTGGGATCGATTGTGACATTGATTGTGAGATCGATAGTCAGATCGATTGTGAGATATGTCGATTGAGATTGATTGTGAGATCGGTAGTGAGTTCGATAGTGAGATCAATCGAGTGCGACGTTGGTCCCTCCCCCCCTCACCTCCTTATCACCCGAAAGGTGGTCTATGCGGTACATACATCCCTCCCCCCCCCGGTTGCTGCAAACAGCTCGTCCGGTCGCCGTCCGGTCGGCGGCGCCGACGTTGTCTCGCGAACTCATCATGGCCATTTTCACCTCAAGAGGACAATCTTTCGTCCTGCGTAAGTAGTGAGATCGATAATGCGATCGATACTGAGATCGATGCGGTGCCCCGAGATGTCCCGTGGTGTCCCAAAAAGTGCGATCGATAGTGAGATCGACAGGTGTCCCGTGGTGTCCCGATCAGTGAGATCGACAGTGAGATCGATAATGAGATCGATGTGGTGTCCCGCGGTGTCCCGTGGTGGCCCGTGGTGGCCCGTTGCGATAGTGAGATCGATCGTGAGACCGATAGTGAGATCGAGAGGTGTCCCGCGGTGTCCCGTGGTGTCCCGTGGTGTCCAGTTGAGTGAGATCGATAGTAAGATCGACTGAGTCAAATGTTTTTTCCCCCCCTCTCCCCCCACAACCTCCCTATCACCCGAAGGGTGGTCGTATAGGTATAATTTTATGTACAAGTATACATAGATATAGACACATACATTCATACATGCTCATGTATGTATGCGTGCTACCTCTCCTCACTGGAAACTCCACCATAAGAGAGAGTGAGACACATAGAGAGAGAGAGAAAGATAACAAACAACAAAAAAACATCACAGCAAACAACACATGAATCTATACATATATATATATAAACATGAATGCAGAGAGAGAGAGAGAAAGAAAGAGAGGAAACGCCGAGAGAGAGAGAGAGCGCTAGAGAGAGAATGGCGTAGAGACTGAGAGAGAGAGAGAGCGAGAGAAAGAGAGAGAGAGAGAGAGAGAGCGAGGGAGAAAATGCGAAAGAGAAAGGGAGATGGACAGAGAGAGAAACAACTAACGCTCCGCGCTACTACAGGCACCCCAGTCTGTGATACTCCTTTCTTCTCCACCCCCCTTCTACTCGATTCAAACATTCTCACTCCGTTCTACCATGCAATCGACTCTATTGCAGCAGCTACTCGAATATGCCCTACTCTAACCTACTCTACCCTGTCTCCTCTCCCAACTCTGCCTCCAAACTTCCTGCCGCTCCGAAACTACATCCCTATTCTACCCCTATCCCTACTCCCCACCACCTACACGATCACCCGCCCTAATCCCACGATATACTCTACTTCATGCCGTCTGCTCTACGATCGACTCTCCTCCCTATGCTGTCCATTCCGCTGGAGCGGTGTGATCTTCTATTCGGCCGTGCTCTACTGTAGTTTTTACTGCGGTACAGGGTGAGGGTAGGATAGCGGGTAGAGTAGAGACCCGACCCGGTTAGAGAGAGAGAGAGAGAAGTGCGTGCAGTGGCTATTGTGGATACATGGTGTATGGGTAGAGGCTGCCGTAAAGCAGGGAAGATAAGTCTGTCAAGAAAGGTATATTGAAGAGTGCAGTAGAGGGCAGAGTAACACAGGGAGTAGGACCATGAAGAACGGGTGAGTCCATGTCGAACGAAAGAAGACGTCATATAGAAGGAGCTGGGCGCAAGCAAGAGATCGAAGTAGAGTGCGGAAGGCAAGAGCGTGAGAGAGAGGGAGAGAGAGAGAGGGGGAGGGGGAGAGGGAAAGAGAGAATGAGAGAACGAGAGAAAATCATAGACAAAGAAAAATAGAGAGACCGAGTAGAGTGGATAACGGCATAATCCAGTTGAGTGCGTTGCAGCGTAGAGTCTGCAATATTGTCCTGTAGCGCAGACATGGCTTCCATTCGAGTGGATTAGGGTAGAGAAGAGTAGGCTGGTAGAGTAGAACAGACTAGAGCAGAGCGGAATCGAATAGAAGATAATCGTGTAATAGAGTAGAAAAGGAATCGAGCGGTGCAGTATAAGGGTAGAGGCGAGCCGGGTTGGAAAATAGTCGTACAGAGTAAGGTCAGGTAGGGCAAGTTTGGGTAGGTGGTAGAGTAGAGTAGGGTACACGGTCGAACAGACTTGCGTAAACTGAATATGAGTGGGTAGGTAAAGAACACATTGCGGTAGGACTGGGTCGATGACTGCATATCAGAATAAGGTAGGAGCAACGCCGAAGTAGGCGTAGGGTGCGCCAGAAGAAGGCAAGGTCAACAAAACTGATTAGAGTAGGTGGCGGTCGGGTAGAATAGAGGGGGGTGTACCAAAGCAGAATCGTGTAGAGCAGAGTCGGGTATACGATACAGAAGCGTAGGGCATGCTAGAGAAAAGTATGTTCGAACGCATCTGAGTAGGATAGAGTAGGGCAGAGTATGACTGAGTACAATAGAGTATAGCCGGGGTAGAATAAAGTAGGCGTAGAAAAGAACTATGTTGGAGCAGCGTAGCGTGGAAGCGGATATCATAATAGGTTAGGATGTCGGGTAAACTAGGGCGAGGCAGATGGCAGCATAGTTCCGGTAGAATAAGACCATTTCGGTAGGGCAAATAAGCCTAGGAGTAGGCTCGGAACTTGAATAGTGGAACAGAGCTGGATAGCGTACGATGAATTAGAGCGGGTGAGGGTTGAGTAGGATAGGGTCGACTAGAGTTGGGTATGGTAGGGCGGGCAGAACAGCATGGCGCAGAGTCAGGCAAATGAACACAACGACGTGGGTAAACGAGAGCAGAGCAGAATATAACGGAACAGAGTCGAGCAGGGTTGACCATAATAGAATACGAATAAACAAGAGTAGGTGTATAATAGAATCGGGTAGACTAGGGGTATCGCAGGATGGAGTAAAGCGCAGTAGGAGTAGAGTAGATTCGGGTATGGGGTGTGGTCGAGTAGGATAGAGTAGAGCAAAGTGTAGTAAGATGGGAGCGATGGTAGAGTAGAGTCGGACAGAGCAGAGTAGAATAGAGTGGAGTAGGGTCCACCAGTCCAGTTCAGTCTACTCCAGTCCAGTTTGCTTCAGCCCACTCCAGCCAACTTCACTTCAATCTTCTGGCACCTATGGGTTGCGTGCTGGCTTGATTACTTGAAACTGTTTGGAGGCCCAAATGAAACATCCGAGGCGCCCTCCGTAATACATGGCAATTTGAATCCAGAAGGACATCCGATCGGAAACATCTTAGAACCCTCTGGATCTTTGACCCCCGCCATTCTAATTGGAATTCAACCAGAATCAAATTCTAATTGGAATAAATTGGGATTCTCTAGGCTATCCTTGAAACGCTCAGAGGCCAAGTGTGCTTGCAATGAATGGCAATGTGGCCCGCGTGGTGTCAAATGAAACGGGCAATTGCAAAACGCACTTGCCAGACCATCGCATGCACACCGCATTGACATGAACTGTCAGCGGAGGCAACTTTGTCCATGAGGAGAAAACCGATATGGGTTAAACTGAAGTGAAAGGGACATGCAACTAGGATGAACGGCCGGGCACGAACATACGGAAGCTCCAAACGAGTATGCACGTCTATAACCCTGACCTCGGTGGAGGAGGAATATCTTTTCACGAGAAGGGCTTTAGAAGTTAGGCATTCCGATGAGGACCCAGGGTCAAGGTCGGGGTCATAGTTGAGGGTTAGCGTTACTGGTGATGGTGAGGGTAAGCTGGGATCAGGGTGATCATCAGTGCCAGGATCGAGACCGGGATTACCAGTATGTTTATTAACGTTAGCGTTGAAGTGAACAGTGATCTACACAGGTTTAGAAAAGTTTGGGTTCGAGTCAGCGTTGGGGCCAGGCTTATCCACAGGCTGGGTACCTGGTAAGGTTCGGGGGCAGGGCTCAGTTTACGACTGGGGTTCGCACTAGAATGGACTCGGGCTTCAAGTTAACATTGTATTCAGGACGAGCGCTGGTAAATTATTTTGTTTCAGGCGACGCTTCAGGGTTCTTGTCGGGTGAGGCTCAGGGAGGCCGGTTAGCGGTAGGGCGCGGGTCAAGATCAAGCGTAAGAAATGGATGCGAGTCATGGCTAGGGTCAGGAACAAGGGCTCATGTAAGGCACTCAGGTAAGGCATACGCATAATGATATGGTAAGGTCTGGGTTGGGGCTGGGTTCATTGACATGCTTGCAGTCAGGGTCAAGTTCATGGAACTGGTCAGAGTTAGCCCTACGCCAACACCACCCAATCTCCAACCCGCACTAGCCATTGCCTTGACCGTGCTCCTGATATTGGTCATTCGGTTTCACTCTCACGCCAGCGTGCTCAGTGACGCAGCATGCATGCTCACCCCTTGACAGCTCTTGAGCAACTGTTTCCCCAGGAACTTCTGAACTAGCTGAATCACAACCATCGGTGATAGGTGGATGCACGGTGAAATATCTCATCGTGCCAACACCTGGTTGCTCACGAACGATCAGCTTACAGAAACTCTTACCGGGTCTGAGCACGCACCCTGCAAGCGTGCAAATACACGCGGCCTGCTTGCCACAACAGCTGCAGCTGCGCGTGAGCCAACGGAAGAGACTTGGCATCGAAACCTAGCTCTGGCCCTGCCCCACAGGCATTCACTGGCTGGGAGCCCCAGGCCCACTGGAGAGAGCGAGAGAGAGAGAGAAAGAGAGCGAGAGAGAGAGGCGCACGGAGGCGGCGGCCACCCGCCGCGGCCTAGACCACAGGTTGAAGAGGGCGATCACCTGCTCCTGCGTGCCCAGGCTCTCCTGGAAGATCGCCTCCTTCTCCTCGCCGCGGGCGCAGCCGGGGGGGTTCCCGCCGCGGGAGGAGGAGGAGGCGGAGGAGGAGGAGGAGGAGGAGGAGAAGGAGGAGGAGGAAGAGGAGGACCCCGCCCCACCGCCCTGTTGTGCCCCGCCCGCGAGCCTTCGGGCCGGCACAGCAGGGGGTCGACCTCGGGCTCTCTCGGTGCGGGGGCATGGGCAAGCAAATGTCGCTGTCCCTGGCGCTCTCTTGGTCTTGCCACCGGGTTCCTCCAGGGTCGCCATCGCGGGATCCCTCCTGCAGATCCGTGAGCGTTTGCAGCCAAGATTCTTCCTCTGGACTCTCATAAGTACTCCTGCCACCAAACCCATGTGAGAACCTTCAGGGCACACCGCAGAATTCCCACCCCACCCCCCATTTCCCTCCACGTCCACCTGGACACGCGCATCTACATTCGCATCCGAATCCGCACCTCGGCACCTACCTGGTCCTCTCAGGCCACCCCCTGCGACAAGTTTTGGGCCATCCCACCCCGCTACACCGAGCCCTGGTCCGAATGCCCCCAGTCGGCTAACCCAAAATGCCAAGAGCAACCCCCAAATGGATCGCCCTTGGAATGACATTGTTTTCTGGCTAAGCTTTGCCAGAAGAGTTCTTCATATGCTGCGCAACATGCCCGATGGGACCACGGGCTATGCATCCCAATACGGGCTCCTCAGAGACAACGACGCACTCACGGCCCAAACTGAACGTACGCGTTTGCCGAAACGGTTTGAGCCAGAATGGCGACGGTTGCAAAATATGGTTGGCTTATCTTCATCTTGCTCATCGAAATACAACATGTATATATATATATATATATATATAGGTATGGGTGCGTGCACGCATGATTGTGTTCCGTGTGCATGTAGATTGGCTCGAAGTTGCCATTGGCCTGTGCGGCGTGCATACTTAAACTACGGTGAACTCACTGTATCTTGCATTCAAGCTTGTCACTCAACTTGCCTCCGACGTTCCTTGAATGAACGCGTAGCTTGCCTGCTGCGTTCGTGATGCTGATGCTCGTTTGTTCAGTTTAGGTATGCTTGGTGCGCCTGAAACTATATGTTAATCAGCGTGGACCCCAAACAGTGTTGTCTTCCAACCTGCGCGGTGCAATATAGCTGGTGTAACCGATGTGGCGCAGTCTAGTGGTGCAATGCAACTCATGTAGTGCCATCTAGGTGGTGCAATCCATGTGGTGCAATGCAGATGCAATGCAGATGCAAGGCAATGCAAACGCAAGCATTGCAAAGCAACGCAAAGCAATACGATGCGATTGCATTGCAGTGCAACGCAGCACGATCGCATTGCAGTGCGATTGCAATGTTGGCAAGCGCGATTGCAGTACAACGGGTGGGGGTGCAGCGGGGCGGCGGCGACGGGCGGGAATGGAGACACATTGGGGTGGCGACGGACGGGAACAAGGGGCCGCGGGAGCGGGGCGCCGAAGGGGGAACGGGGCCGCCGGGCGGCGAGCGGACAAAGCTCCTCAGAAAGGAAGAGCGAGCCCCTAAGTACAAGCACGGCTTGGGGAGCACATGCATCTATACATCTAGATATAACTGTGCATGTATATCTATATAGATATATAGATATGTATATATAACCGCCCGCTAACCTCTTGTATTGCCATTAGCGGGACTAGCTTAGATGTAGCTTGGCTTCGGCTTGCTTGAATCGTGCTCGAATGAGAGCCCCAACTTTGGGTCAAGCTGCGCTCACTTCGCTAAAGAACATCCTGTGCGGGGGCAGGGCGGGGGAGGCGAGGGACAGGTGGGTGCAGTCTATCGTTTCCATTCGTGGAAGGGTGTGCCTGGTCCTGGACATGGTTCTGGGCTATCCCCCAACCGCATCCGAGGCACCGCTCTTAGACTCGCTGGCTCATTGGCAGCAGTCGGATGCAACATCGTTTGCACGAAACGTTCAAACATGGTGAACGAGGCTTGGTGAGCTCCCTCGGCCGAGCGCTTTCGAAAAATCCTGGCTAAGACCAGCCACCTTACATGCGCCTTGAAACCTTGCGGAGAGATCTTCAGGAACGCAGTGACCGCCACAGGCAGCCTTCTGAGGCCTGGGCCATGAAGAGGTGGGCTTGGAGACGCCTTCGTTTGGAGAGCTGTCCTCCCATGGCATGGGCAGCCAACGTGACCACACATGCTGCCGCGAAGTCATGGGGGCAGATGGCTTGATAGCCCAGAAAGCAGACACATTGCAACACCCACATCCATGACACGAGTATGGCAAACGAGAAACTCCACAGCAACTCGTTGATGCTCATGACCCCCCATCATTGCTTCAATCCTTGGCTGATTTCGCGAACTCATTGCCAACCTTCCCGTAGACGAAGAACCGCAGCATCTGGCAGGCCTCCAGCTGCTCAACACAATCAATCACATCACATATGAGAACGGAAGATATCGTCCAACCGAAATCTCCTGGAACAAGACCATTGCAGAACCATGAACAACAGCCTGACCGCTTTAACGACTCCTGCTAAATAAAAAAGTTGAAGTGACGGGGTGCATCAACAACTTTGAAACTTTACAGATCGGAAGTACGACAGCCCCCTGCAGGGTCAACCAGCTACGAAGGCGAAGTTTGCTAAGCATCACGCCTGGGTTCATGCTTCTTGCCAGTTGGTCGGCATGGTGGCATGGGGTGTTTATTTCAGCAACTCCGTCCTGATGCATAGCTGCTGGTCCTGGTTCAAAACCATTGGGTGCCCCTGACACTGATCCCCCAGAACCCAGCATCTTGCCCGGCGATTTCTCTAGGTAACCTCAGCGGGCTCCAAGGTGCCTTCAAGATTGCCCCGGGTGAGGCTAGCAAGGACCTAAGGCCTAAGCTTGCTCCGCTTGCAAACTTATCGTTGGAACGTTGGGACCTGCAATGTAAGGTTCACCGACAACTCGCACTTCTGGGAATCGCGCATGGGCGTCATGGGTGCCGCCCTGACGGAATTGGAGTAGCTACCGCTTCATTCTGGGGGAAGCCAAAGGTAAGCCTTGCACACGAAAAGAAGAGCAGCTTCAAAGAGAGCATTCTCTTACCTCTCTCGGCCACAGCGGGCGCTGTGTGGGGAGGGGGGGAGGGCCGCCGTAGCATACCGCCTCCCCCCGTCGCCGCGTGCGCCCAGCACCACCGCAGTTCTAACGCACAACTGAGCTTAGGGCTCGAGCTAGACAATGCTTCCCGTTCTCGCTTCGTTGCCGTTATCCATGGCTCCGTCCTCGTTCCGCATGCACTCGCTGCAGAACGAAAGCAGAGCGAAAACGATCCACGAAGTCGCCAAAGCACGGCTCAGCTCGAGCCCTGCCGTAGTCGTGTGGCACGGCTCGGTCAACACGCCTGTGCGCACCACAGCATGCACGCGAGCACCGCAACATGCTTGCGCCCGCCGGACGGCGAGGGCAGGGCAGAGGGACGACGGACTCTGCCGGCAACAGCCCTGCGAGCGCCACGGCATGCGACACGGTGTGCTGGGCCCTGCCGACACCGTGGCAGCACGAGAGGGCCGCAACCTGCGAGCACGTGCGGCCGGGCCTGGGACAGAAAAGCATCCTTCAAGAACACGAGGCCCTCCGCTGGCCCAAACTGAAAAACATGTGAGGTGCCCTCCCCCAGGATGCACAAGAACATCCAACAAGCACGAAGAGCATTAGGGCACCCTCACCGAACCGACCTCGATCTGATAGCTCGGTCCGGCCGTACTGCTATAGCCTGCAGCCCGAAGAGTACAACAAGTTCGCGCGCCAGTGTGCTGGACCCTGACGGCCTGAGACCACCGCAACATGCCTCCGAGCCAAACGGTTATCCCGTGAGCACACCAGAAGCCTACAAGCAACACCACGCGCCTGTGAGCATATGAGCACCACAATGCGCTTGCGATGACCAGACGGCGAAGACCGCAATTGCCTTTGAGCGCCGCCTGCGAGCGCAACAGCATGTCAGACCCTGCAAGTATTACAATAGGTTTGCGAGTGAGGAGGAGGATGACACAGATGAGGATGAAGAAGAGGAGGAAGAGGAAGAAGATGAGGAAGACGAGAACACGAAGGACGAGAAGTTGAAGGAACATGAGGACAAGTAAAAGGAGGGAGAGGACGACAAGCAGGACAAGGAGGACCGTGCCGACCCCGACGAGGAAGACGAAGACGAAGACGACGATGACGAGAACGACGACGAGGACGACGACGACGACAACGAGGACGTCGACGAGGACAAGCAAGGGAAGCAGGAGCAGCACATGTGTCATGCGAAACCCATGGCCTAGAATACACCAAACATCTGTACGGGGCTCCGAGTCTGGAGCGTCGGGAGGACATGTAGACAGCTGTGGAGCGGCACATGCTGCACAAATAATTCGATGCAATCTGCACTACGTCTGAACACAGCGAAAAAGTATATCATTCGATCAGGAAACATGGTTTTCCTTCCTGTGACAAGTCAAGCGCCTAAAACAACTAGGCGAACCTGGCAATCGCATGAGCAGCAACGCTATCAATACATGCACCGCTCGGCCGCAGACTCATTCACCGTCTGTGGCTAGCGTGGAATCGGACTTCATCGAAGATGCGGGGCGCTTCAATATACAACTGATGCACATACTCGGCCAAAGACTGCTCCAACACGGCCATATCGCGCTCGTAGAGCTCCACGAGAGCCTTGACCTTCCCGAGGAAGAGCGGGAGGATCGTCCTGTGCTACCCTGGAAGGCGTGGCTCACCTCTGCAACCTACCACGGCTCGCCTGCCTGTCACCCGCCATGCTCGGCAATGCAGGGCAGATTATGCCGGTATCCAACTTCGCACCTGCACTTCACTGGGCAGCAGCAGCCCGCTGCGAATGCTCGCCTGTGCCAGAGAGGCAGTGGTCCCAGCGCGTCATGCCGTGCTCTGACACTGCCTCCCGCATCACGCCGAGAAGTGCTGGTGTCCGCTGCCACTGCTCGCACTCATTAAGGGCTCCCAACTTCGCGCTTCGCGCTGCGCGAAGCGCGAAGTGCGAATAACTTCGCGCTCTCGCGCCGCCCTCCCAAAGGGAGAATAGGAGGACGAGGAGGAGGGGGAGAAGGAACGAGGACCGCGAAGCGCGAAGCGCGAATAACTTCGCGCCCTCGAGGGCGCCCTTGACTCATCCACCGCGCTGGTCCGGGCGCTGCAGCAGAGCAGCGGACCTGAGCAACGTTCTCCGATGGAGCCTCCCCGAGCTTGGGGTCGGCGGTCTCTTTAAGCACGGTCGATCGTGGCTCGATCGCTGTCCCAGAGCTGTTGCTGCTAAGGGGTCCTCAGGCACCGCTTGGAGTAACGAATCCACACTCGTCAGGCCGATCGGCATCACTCTTCCAGCGTGTCGAACGCGCGTGTCGTCCAGCAGCGCATCCGCTTCGTGATTCCACGTGCTCCTGAACAGCGAAAGGCATGCCCAGTCGGATCTGCATAATTCACTGGGGAAACACCCGCGGCCAAACTGGCGCGTGCTGGGGAAGTTCAGATCCGGGTTCGCCAGCGAGATCTCCGAGAGCGGCTCGCGCATCACTTCTCTTGCGGACGCGACGCGCCGCAATCATGCGCCATCCGTCGGGTTCAGACTCACACTCCACACTTCGCTGAATAGTGTCGCCGCCTCCTGCCATGCTCCGCCTTGCTCGCACATGCTGATCGAGCCACTGTAACAGCTTACTGGCGGCAACAAACGTGCGTCCCCCATCGCTGTCAGCATCGACACTGCCAGATGTCGCTGCCCGCCCCTCTCGCACGCGCCAAGCCCTGCACTGTAGGTAATGAGGGTAGGCTCCAACTCCGCCGCCAGCATGTCGTCGAGCAGCGCCAACGACCACTGCCACTGGTCGCCTTTGTCGCACGCGCTGATTCCAGTGTTGTAGCTGACTAGGGCTGACCCGTGGACTACGTTTAAGTCGGGCCTGTCCCCCTACAGGGGGATTTTCGACGAAAAATAAAAAAATACCCCAAACGTACTCCAAAAGGGTCAACAAATACTAAACAAATAGTCCCCAGACTATGTTTGGACTATTGTTTGATTATTCCCAACCCTCCTTGGTTGGGTATTCGTTTTGAATAGAGCAGTGTGGTCGCGTCCTTCCTCCTCCCGCCTCCCGCCTCTTTCCTGCCTCGTTCTGTCTTGCCTGCGGGGGGCTGCGATCTGTGAAACTGTCGCCACTTTCGAGGCCTGCTGGGGGGCCCAGCACAGTGAGGGCCACGGGCGGATTCAAATTAGACCTCGCCATCCCTGGGGGGCTGCGATCTGCGAAACTGTCGCCATTTTCGAGGCCTGCTGGGGGGCCCAGCACAGTGAGGGCCACGGCGGATTCAAATTAGACCTCGCCATCCCTGGGGGGCTGCGATCTGCGAAACTGTCGCCATTTTCGAGGCCTGCTGGGGGGCCCAGCACAGTGAGGGCCACGCGCGGATTCAAATTAGACCTCGCCATCCCTGGGGGGCTGCGATCTGCGAAACTGTCGCCATTTTCGAGGCCTGCTGGGGGGCCCAGCACAGTGAGGGCCACGCGCGGATTCAAATTAGACCTCGCCATCCCTGGGGGGCTGCGATCTGCGAAACTGTCGCCATTTTCGAGGCCTGCTGGGGGGCCCAGCACAGTGAGGGCCACGCGCGGATTCAAATTAGACCTCGCCATCCCTGGGGGGCTGCGATCTGCGAAACTGTCGCCATTTTCGAGGCCTGCTGGGGGGCCCAGCACAGTGAGGGCCACGCGCGGATTCAAATTAGACCTCGCCATCCCTGGGGGGCTGCGATCTGCGAAACTGTCGCCATTTTCGAGGCCTGCTGGGGGGCCCAGCACAGTGAGGGCCACGCGCGGATTCAAATTAGACCTCGCCATCCCTGGGGGGCTGCGATCTGCGAAACTGTCGCCATTTTCGAGGCCTGCTGGGGGGCCCAGCACAGTGAGGGCCACGCGCGGATTCAAATTAGACCTCGCCATCCCTGGGGGGCTGCGATCTGCGAAACTGTCGCCATTTTCGAGGCCTGCTGGGGGGCCCAGCACAGTGAGGGCCATTCGACCTCGCAAAACTTCAAATTAGACCTCGCCATCCCTGGGGGGCTGCGATCTGCGAAACTGTCGCCATTTTCGAGGCCTGCTGGGGGGCCAGCACAGTGAGGGCCACGGCGGATTCAAATTAGACCTCGCCATCCCTGGGGGGCTGCGATCTGCGAAACTGTCGCCATTTCGAGGCCTGCTGGGGGGCCCAGCACAGTGAGGGCCACGCGGAGACCTCGCCATCAATCCTGCGGAGCCATCCCTGACCTCGCCATCCCTGGGGCTGCGATCTGCGAAACTGTCGCCATTTTCGAGGCCTGCTGGGGGGCCCAGCACAGTGAGGGCCACGCGCGGATTCAAATTAGACCTCGCCATCCCTGGGGGGCTGCGATCTGCGAAACTGTCGCCATTTTCGAGGCCTGCTGGGGGGCCCAGCACAGTGAGGGCCACGCGCGGATTCAAATTAGACCTCGCCATCCCTGGGGGGCTGCGATCTGCGAAACTGTCGCCATTTTCGAGGCCTGCTGGGGGGCCCAGCACAGTGAGGGCCACGCGCGGATTCAAATTAGACCTCGCCATCCCTGGGGGGCTGCGATCTGCGAAACTGTCGCCATTTTCGAGGCCTGCTGGGGGGCCCAGCACAGTGAGGGCCACGCGCAGATTCAAATTAGACCTCGCCATCCCTGGGGGGCTGCGATCTGCGAAACTGTCGCCATTTTCGAGGCCTGCTGGGGGGCCCAGCACAGTGAGGGCCACGCGCGGATTCAAATTAGACCTCGCCATCCCTGGGGGGCTGCGATCTGCGAAACTGTCGCCATTTTCGAGGCCTGCTGGGGGGCCCAGCACAGTGAGGGCCACGGGCAGATTCAAATGAGACCTCGCCATCCCTGCGGGGCTGCGATCTGTGAACCTGTCGCCACTTTCGAGGCCTGCTGTGATCCCCGTTTTCGAAGTGGCTAGGAGTGCTCAGGAATTGTAAATCATCAGCTTTATCAAGCCCTTTTCCTGTAGCCAGTGTCCTGCGAGTCTCCCGAATTCCGTCTGCAGACATATGTAACCCTCGCTCCGTCATCGCCCCCTTATAAAGTATCCTAAACTATTTGCGCCCCGCTTTTGCGCAGGGGTTGGGTACGTCGCCAAGGTAATTTTGTTTTTTTCCCAACCCTCCTTGGTTGGGTATTCGTTTTGAATAGAGCAGTGTGGTCGCGTCCCTTCTCCCTTCTCCCGCCTCCCGCCTCCCGCCTCTTCTTGTCTTGCCTGCGGGGGGCTGCGATCTGTGAAACTGTCGCCACTTTCGAGGCCTGCTGGGGGGTCCTGCATAGAGGGTAACCGCGGCAGATCCAAATTAGACCTCGCCATCCCTGGGGGGCTGCGATCTGTGAAACTGTCGCCACTTTCGAGGCCTGCTGGGGGGTCCTGCATAGAGGGTAACGCGGCAGATTCAAATTAGACCTCGCCATCCCTGGGGGGCTGCGATCTGTGAAACTGTCGCCACTTTCGAGGCCTGCTGGGGGGTCCTGCATAGAGGGTAACCGCGGCAGATTCAAATTAGACCTCGCCATCCCTGGGGGGCTGCGATCTGTGAAACTGTCGCCACTTTCGAGGCCTGCTGGGGGGTCCTGCATAGAGGGTAACCGCGGCAGATTCAAATTAGACCTCGCCATCCCTGGGGGGCTGCGATCTGTGAAACTGTCGCCACTTTCGAGGCCTGCTGGGGGGTCCTGCATAGAGGGTAACCGCGGCAGATTCAAATTAGACCTCGCCATCCCTGGGGGGCTGCGATCTGCGAAACTGTCGCCATTTTCGAGGCCTGCTGGGGGGCCCAGCACAGTGAGGGCCACGCGGCAGATTCAAATTAGACCTCGCCATCCCTGGGGGGCTGCGATCTGTGAAACTGTCGCCATTTTCGAGGCCTGCTGGGGGGCCCAGCACAGTGAGGGCCACGCGGCGGATTCAAATTAGACCTCGCCATCCCTGGGGGGCTGCGATCTGCGAAACTGTCGCCATTTTCGAGGCCTGCTGGGGGGCCCAGCACAGTGAGGGCCACGGGCAGATTCAAATTAGACCTCGCCATCCCTGGGGGGCTGCGATCTGCGAAACTGTCGCCATTTTCGAGGCCTGCTGGGGGGCCCAGCACAGTGAGGGCCACGCGCGGATTCAAATTAGACCTCGCCATCCCTGGGGGGCTGCGATCTGCGAAACTGTCGCCATTTTCGAGGCCTGCTGGGGGGCCCAGCACAGTGAGGGCCACGGGCAGATTCAAATTAGACCTCGCCATCCCTGGGGGGCTGCGATCTGCGAAACTGTCGCCATTTTCGAGGCCTGCTGGGGGGCCCAGCACAGTGAGGGCCACGCGCGATTCAAATTAGACCTCGCCATCCCTGGGGGGCTGCGATCTGCGAAACTGTCGCCATTTTCGAGGCCTGCTGGGGGGCCCAGCACAGTGAGGGCCACGCGCAGATTCAAATTAGACCTCGCCATCCCTGGGGGGCTGCGATCTGCGAAACTGTCGCCATTTTCGAGGCCTGCTGGGGGGCCCAGCACAGTGAGGGCCACGCGCGGATTCAAATTAGACCTCGCCATCCCTGGGGGGCTGCGATCTGCGAAACTGTCGCCATTTTCGAGGCCTGCTGGGGGGCCCAGCACAGTGAGGGCCACGGGCGATTCAAATTAGACCTCGCCATCCCTGGGGGGCTGCGATCTGCGAAACTGTCGCCATTTTCGAGGCCTGCTGGGGGGCCCAGCACAGTGAGGGCCACGCGGCAGATTCAAATTAGACCTCGCCATCCCTGGGGGGCTGCGATCTGCGAAACTGTCGCCATTTTCGAGGCCTGCTGGGGGGCCCAGCACAGTGAGGGCCACGGCGGATTCAAATTAGACCTCGCCATCCCTGGGGGGCTGCGATCTGCGAAACTGTCGCCATTTTCGAGGCCTCCACGGGGGACCTCGCCAATCAAAGGGCCAGCGTGTTCAAATGAGACCTCGCCATCCCTGCGGGGCTGCGATCTGTGAACCTGTCGCCACTTTCGAGGCCTGCTGTGATCCCCGTTTTCGAAGTGGCTAGGAGTGCTCAGGAATTGTAAATCATCAGCTTTATCAAGCCCTTTTCCTGTAGCCAGTGTCCTGCGAGTCTCCCGAATTCCGTCTGCAGACATATGTAACCCTCGCTCCGTCATCGCCCCCTTATAAAGTATCCTAAACTATTTGCGCCCCGCTTTTGCGCAGGGGTTGGGTACGTCGCCAGGGTAATTTATTTTTCGTCGAAAATCCCCCTGTAGGGGGGAACGCCCGACTTAAGACTACGTCCACGACATCTGCTCGAGGTGGCGAGCGGTGCCTGGGTAAGCGTGTTTGCACATGCCCGGTGCCTTTTCCAGCCGCTTGCTGTTGCTGAGCGCTGCTTGCTGCCGCCTGCGGCCTTCCGTCTGGCCGTTCTTCTGCTGCCGCCTGCGGCAGCGGCTTGCTACTGGCTGGTGTATGTGAGAGCTTTTGCCTGGTGGTGGAGATGTGCTGCCTGCCAGCTGCTGGCTGCTACATGATGCTGCTGGGCACTCGCGATGTCAACGCGTGGTGCTGCTCCGGCTGCTGCTCGCCGCTGCTTCTGTTCCCTGCTGCTGGATCCTCATCCTCCCTCTCCGTCCCCCCACCCCTCTCCCCCTCGATGTTCCCTCGGGCCAATCGTCGTTTCTACGACGATGCTTCCAAGAGCACAGGCGTCCAAGGTCTCTGGGGGCTTCTGTTCACCTCTTGAAAGTCTCTTGGGCTGTCGTGGCGCTGTCTCGGGCGCCTCTCGGTCAGTCTTGGGGCCGTCTTGGGCCCCCTGATCCGCTCTTCGGGCGCTCTTGGGATTCTCTTGGGCCGTCTGGGCGTCGCTGGGGTCGTCCTGGGGCCAGCTTGGGTCATCTTGGAAGCCTTCTGGGGCGTCTTGGTTTGATCTTAGAGGGTTGCAAAGTGTCGAGGGCTGACCCGTAGACTCTGCCTACGAAAGCAAGAATGCCAGCGTGTGTCTGCTGTCGTGTTCTTGCTGCCGGTTCATTGCCAATGCGCGCGTGCTTTGTTTAGACTGCACCGTCTTGCTGTTTGCGTGATGCTTGCTTGGATGTTTGCTAGCATGTCCTGCGAGTTGCTCCTGATTGCCAGGGCCCTCGGAGCGTGGAAACCAACTCCTTCGGGCGTACGGTGAGCTTCTCGCCTCTCGTCCGCTTCCCGTGTCTTGAGAGCAACTTTGGAGCCCCTTCTGGTGGCCTCCTGAAGCCGTTCGGGGCCCCGTGGGGGTCTTTTCGGCCTCTTGCGGCCTCTTGGGGCCGCCTGGGGCGCCTCGTGGGCCGTCTTGGGGCTGTCGCGGGCGGCTCTCGTGCCATCTAGGAGCCTCCTCGGCCAAATTGGGCGCATCCTGGGCCAGCTTGGAGTCCTCCTGGGTGGTGATGGAGCCTTTTCCGGATCCTCTCGTACGGCCTTGGAGCGTTCGTGGGAGCCCCAAGAGCCGTCTTGGGGCGGTCTTGGCTCGAAATGGCGAGAAGGTGGAAATCTGTCACAGACCATCGGAAAATCAAGAATTTCGTTTGCCGCGGCCCGTCTGGACGGCCTCTGGGGCCGTGTAGGGGCCATATTGGGGCTCTTGGGCTGCCTCGGAGCTCTCCGTGAGCCCTCTTGGGCGGCTCTGGGGGCCCGTCTGGGGGCTCCTGGGGGCTCTCTCGCGCCGTCTAGGGGCTCTCTTTGGCCACAGTGGGCTGTCTTGGAGCACTCCTGAGCCGTCTTGGGGCCCTTGCCCCTTGGAGCTTCCGTGGAAAGGGGGGGGGCGAGAAGCCGTTTTGGGCCGCTCTGAGCTCGAAATCGCGAGAACCTGGCAATTAGGCAAATATTATCAAACCAAACAATGATTTTTGGCCGACGCGAGCCGTTTGACGGCCTCTTGGGCCGTCTTGGGGCTATCTTTGGGGCTCTTGGGCTGCCTCGGAGCTCTCCGTGAACTCTCTTGGGCGGCTCTTGGGGCCCGTTTAGGAGCTCCTGGGGGCTCGCTCGCGCCGTCTTGGGGTTCTGTTGGGCCGTCTTGGGTTCCTCTGGGGCCCCTGGGGGTTTCCTGGGGGCCTCTAGGGGCCCTCTTGGGTCCCTCTTGGGCCGCCTTGGGTGTTCCTTGGGCCGTCTTGGGGCCGTCTGAGCCCGTCTTGGACGCCTCTGGGGTCGGCTTGGGGCCGTCTTGGGGCCGTTGGGCCGTCTGTGGCCGCTCTTGGGGCCTTGGGTCGTGGGCGCCTCAGGGGCGGTCCTGGGGCCGTTTTGGGCCGTCCTGGGGCCGTCGTTGGGCCGTCTTTGGGCCGTCGTTGGGCGGTCCCGAGGCATCCTGGGGCGATCCTGGGGGCGTGAATTGTCTTCTTGGACGCTTTGAAAACGAAAGGCACGGTAATTGCGAACATGTGCGTTTCCACAAAGGGATTGGGACGGTTTTTGCTTGTGCGGGCTCTCTCGGGACTTCTCTCAGGGCCCACATGGAGCTTTCGGCGCCTCTTGGGCCGTCTGGGGGCTATCCCGGGCGTCTGCAAGCGCTCCTGGCCGTCTCGGAGACCGTCCTGGGCCGTCTTGGGGCCATCGTGAAGGCTTCCGGAGGCGTCTCGGAACGCTCTTGGGCCATCTTGGAACGTCTCGGAGCGCGCCAGGGCCTGCTGGGGTTCGCAGAGGCGCGACGACGCGATTGAGCGGCGCAGGCGGAGCTGCGCGACGGGGGGGGCAGGGGGGGGGCTTCGAGGCGTCGCCGCGGAAGCGCAACTGCTCGGCCACGGCAGAACGCGGCGCGGGGGGGAGCGCGAAGGGGGCGCGGATGGGGGGGTCGCGTGGGGAGGGCGGGGGCGCGCCGTGGAGTGGGCGGCGGGCGGTCGCGCAACGGAGAGCTGCGCGGCGGAAAGCGGCGCGGCGAGGGGCGCGGGGGCGCCGCAGCGGGGGGCAACGCAGCGGAGGCAAGTGCGCCGCGTGGGCGGGGGGGGGCGCAGCGGAGGGGGGGTGGGGCGCGGCGGAGATCGTGCGGCGGAGGGGAGCAGCGGCGCGGCGGAAAAGGGGCGGGCGGCGCGCGACGGCGCAGCGGACGTGGGCGACGCGCGGGCGGGGGGAGCCCTGAGCCTCAGACTGACTTTGCACATGTTGACAGATGCCCGGGCCTCATATTTTTGGCGCCCTGCGCCCGGGGCCCCATGCATTCAAAATCTACGATAAGGGCGGGCGGTAAGGACGCGAGACCCTTGGGGGCCAAAGTAGGGAGATGTTGGGCAGCGGGCGGGCAGAAACTCCGCCCGGGGCGCAAGGCTGCCCTGGCCCGCCCCCGCCCTTGCCGATTTGGCGCCGGGGCCCACCGTAGAAATGACGCAAGGGCACAGGGGTGCCCTTAAAGTCCGCGCGCCCTCTGGACATGGCGCCATCGGATGTGCCAGCTCGGGCGGGCAACGCAGCGGGGGCAAGGGGGCGAAAGGGGCCCTCGCCTTCTCCGCGCTCAAAAGGGGCCGCGCGCCGCGGCC
The DNA here is from genome assembly GCA_963575745.1 of Prorocentrum cordatum. Taxonomy (NCBI): domain Eukaryota; class Dinophyceae; order Prorocentrales; family Prorocentraceae; genus Prorocentrum; species Prorocentrum cordatum. The sequence goes on along the minus strand of CAUYUJ010015201.1, from coordinate 224,445 downwards.
GACGCCGCGCGGGCCGAAGGGGCAAGGGCGCGCGAGGGGCCCCCGCCTTTTCCGCGCCCTGCGGGCGGCCCCGCGGCCGATGGGCGCGGAGAGGGCGAGGGGCGACATGAGCAACCAGGCCAACACGGCGCGTTTCCTATTTCAACAAACAGAATCCCCCAACGCGCGCGCACGCGCGCGCGCCATCGGGCGACCGCGCGCGGGCAGGTCACCCGAAAGTCTGTTGGTCACCGTTAGGGCCCCCCTTTAGTTCCCAGGGCAGCATGGCGTCTTTTCTATTTTCGACAAAACAAATTCCCCTGGGGCGCCTCCGCGCGCGCGCGAGCGCGATCGGGTGACCACGCGCGGGCAGACCACTCGATTATCCCGGCAAAGCAACCTAACAGCGATGTGTAGAAGCATAGCTGGAAACATCACCTGTGGTATTCATGTAAGAGTGCTGTTGTAGAATGCTGGTGTTCTCGCAGTCGCATTCGGATTCGCAGTGGCAGTCGCAGTGGCAACATCAGCGGCAGTAGCAGTGGCCCTGCCAGTAGTTGCAGTAGCAATAGCTACACTAGCAGCAGCAACAGCAGCAGCAGTTATGGTAACAGTAGTAGTAGCAGTAGAAGTAGTAGTGATGGTAGTAGTGGTAACAGTGAAGTAGTAGTTGTAGTGTGTGGAGTCAAAGAGTAGGAGTGATGGGAGCAGCGCTGTTCCCTGCCGCAGGCTGAGGAGCACCGCTGTTCAATGCAGCAGGGTCAGGAGCACCGCCGCCAGACCGAGAACTATCAGCATGTCCTGGCATTAAGGTGCGCAGTAGGCGCTGCGCAGTTCCTTTGAAAGGAAATCTTCGAAAGCAGGGCTGTAGCCAAGAAGGCTACGGGGACGATGATGATGATGAAGATGATGAGTTTTGGAAGTCTGGGAAGTGGAAGAGCACGAAGTGGCGTACAGTTGACTCCGGGCATTCAAAATGTGGTCCAGGAGTTGAGTTCTGGAAATGGAAGAACACGAAGTGGCCTACAGTTGGCTCCGGGCATTCAAAATGTGGCCCGGAAATGGTGTTCTGGGAGGTCCAAGAGCACGAAGTGGCCTACAGTTGGCTCCGGGCATCCAAAATGTGGCCCGGGAATGGAGTTCTGGGAAATCGAAGAGCACGAAGTGGCCTACAGTTGGCTCCGGGCAAAATGTGGCCCGGGAATGGAGTGTGGCTCCGGGCATTCAAAATGTGGCCCGGGAATGGAGTTCTGGGAGGTCGAAGAGCACGAAGTGTGTGACTGTTTGCTTAGAACGAGCCCGGCCCTGAGCCCGGCCCTCGCTGTCCGGATGCCACCCAGACCTCCCTTCTGAGTCATCAGATGCTCTCTTTTGACACCACTAGAAACCTATCAGTCTTCGCTGTTAGGTAAAAACCGGTGTCACCGCTACCGGCTCACTTTAGTTTCCAAGCCAACATGGCCACTCTTCCATTGTGGACAACGCAGACTTCCCCAACGCGCGCGTCCGCGCGCGCGCGATCGGGTGACCCACGCGCGGGCAGACCACTCGAAATCCGGTTGGTCACCGTCACGGATCACTTTAGTTTCCAAGACAACATGGCAACATTTCTATTTTCGATCAATCAGAATTTCCCACAGGCGCGTCCGCGCGCGCACGCGCGAGCGCAATCTGGTGACCACGCGCGGGCAGGTCACCCGAAATCGGGTTGGTCACCGTTGCCGGCTCACTTTAGTTCCCAAGCCAACATGGCCACTTCTCCATCGTGCACAATACAAGATCCCCCAAAGCGCGAGTCCGCGAGCGCGCGCGATCGGGCGACCACGCGCGGGCGAGCCCCCCGAAATCCGGTCGGTCACCGTTAAGGGTTCACTGAAGTTGCCAAGCCAACATGGCGTCTTTGTTATTTTCAACAATACAGAAATCCCCACGGGCGCGTCCACGCGCGCGCGCGCGCGAGCGCGATCGGGCGACCGCGCGGGGGCGGGTCACCCCCGAAACTCGGCTGGTCACCATTGAAGGTTCACATTGATGTCCGGGCCAAAACCGCGACTTTTCCAACGTGGGCCATGCTGAATGCCTTCCACGCGCGCGCCCGCGAGCGCGATCCACGCGCGGGCGGGTCACCCGAAATCCGGCTGGTCACAGCTGGGGGTTCACTTTATTTTGAAGGCCTCTCTGGCGACTTTTCTATTTCAACGATACAGAGCTCCCAGGGCGCGCGTCCGCGCGCGCGCGAGCGCGATCGGGTGACCCACGCGCGGGCGGATCACCCGAATTCCCGTTGGTCATCTTTGAGGGTTCACTTTCGTCTCCAGATCAACGCGGCAGCATTTTTCTTAGTTTCGTCAGAGCAGACATCCCCCGCGCGCGCGTCCGCGCGAGCGAGACCGGGTGACCCGCGCGCGGGCGGGTCACCCGAAATGCTGGTTGGTCACTGTCAAAAGCTCACTTTCGTTTCCAATCCAACACGGCCACTTCCCCTTTGTGGACAACGCGGAACTCCCCAGCGCGCGCGTCCGCGCGCGCGCGATCGGGTGACCCACGCGCGGGCGGGTCACCCAAACTCCGCTTGCTCACCATTGAGGGATCATTGTAAGTTCCAGGCCACCATGGCGACTTTTCTGTTTTCGACCAAACAGAATGCGCCACGGGGGCGTCCCTGCGCGCGCGCAAAGACGATCGGGTGTTCACGCGCGGGCGGGTCACCCAAAATCCTGTTGGTCACCATTGCGCGCTCACTGTAGTTACCAAGCCAACATGGTCACTTTTCCATGGTGGACAATACAGAATTCCCCAACACGCGCGTCCGCGCGCGCACGATCGGGCGACCCACGCGCGGGCGGGTCACACGAAATCCTTTTGCTCACCATTGAGGTTTCACTTTAGTGTCCGAGCCACCATGGCCACTTGTCTATTCCAACAATACAAAATTCCCCAAAAGCGCGTTCGCGCGCGCGCAGGCGCGATCGAGTGACCACGCGCGGGCGGGTCACCCGAAATCTGGTTGGTCACCGTTCAGGATTCAATGTAGTTTCCAGTTTCCTGGCCAACATGGAAACTCTTCCATTGTGGACAACGCAAAATTCTCCACGCGCGCGTCCGCGCGCGCACGAGCGCGATCGGGTGACCCACGCGCGGACGGGTCGTCCGAAATCGAATTGGTCACCATTGCGGGCTCTCTTTCGTTCCCAAAGCCAACATGCCGACTTCTCTACGTCAGCGGATCCGGATTCCCCACGAGCGCGTCCGCGCGCGCGCGCGAGCTCGCTCGGGTGACCACGCGCGGGGCGCGGGCGGGTCATCCGAAACTCGGCTGGTCACCGTTGCGGGCCCGCCATAATCTCGAAGGCGAAGTGGCGACCCTTCTCATTCAACAATGCCGAATTCCCCCACGCGCGCGTCCGCGCGCGCGAGCGCGAGCGCGATCGGGTGACCCGCGCGCGGGCGGGTCGCTGGACATCCGCTTGGTCATCGGCAAAAATTCACTGTAGTTTCCAGGACAACATAACGGCTCTTCCATTATGGGCAATGCAGAATTCTCCACGGGCGCGTCCGCTCGCGCGCGCGAGCGCGATCGGGGGGCCACGCGCGGGCGGGTCACCCGACAACCGGGTGGTCACCGTTGCGGAGGACAACATGGCGACATTGCAACTGTGGGCGACGCAGAATTCCCCACGCGCGCGTCCGCGCGCGCACGCGAGCGCGATCGGGTGACCCACGCGAGGCGCGCCGAAGGGCGGCCAAGGGCCCCCTCGTAGCCCGCGCCCATGGAGCAGCCCCCCAGGGGAGCGCCCCGCCGCGCAGCCGAGGGGCGGCGCCCGCCCCAAGGGTTCCCTGAAGGGCTGGCCAGTGAAAGCGGCTCAGGACGGGCCGCAGAGGCAAGGGCCCAAGGGCACCCCAGGGAAGAACGCGTGTCCTTATAATGGTTTTTGACTGCGCGGTGTATGCATCGGCCACCGAAGGTTGTTCGCCCTAGGCCGCAGAATGAACGCCATATTCATTTCGCCAGGACCATCCGAAAAAAAGGTCTCTGCGGAGTTCGCCCTGAGCTCCAGACTACGCTTCAGATTTTGCTCGCCCAGGGTCTCGGAATAGGTCTCGGGATTTGTTTGTCCCGAACCTCAGAGTGAGCCTGAGGACTGTTTTGTCCTGAGCCGCGTCAGGGGCTTTCAAATTAGGTGTTCTGGGCGCCGGAATGACCGCGGGGCCTTTTTCGTCGTGGGTCTCAGAATGAGCATGTGTTTGTCCCCGCCCTAAGCCCCCGAATGAGCGGCAATGTAAGGATCAGAACTTGCATCGACATGTTGCCTGGGTATACCACAATGAGCCTCCAAGGGCCTCAGAAGATGCATCATACTTTGAGCGCGGCTTGACTTCCGAAGACAAAATCTGCTGGAAATGCGCTGCGAGGGCGCGGAGGGAGGCTGCGCAGCGGGGAAACTGCGCATCGGGGCGACTGCGCAGTGGGGGACTGCGCAGCGGGGTGGGGCTACGGAGCGCGGCGGGGCTACAACGTCGACCAACATGGCGACATTTCAGGTCCGGCATGGTGTCGTTCATGGTGGGCAATACAGAACTCTCCACGCGCGCGAAGGGGTGAGCATGGCCGCCAAGCGTGCGCGCGCATGGGGGATTCTGTTCTGCCCACAATGCAAAAGCCAAGTGGTTCACCCGAAATCCGCTCGGTCACCGTAGAAGGGGTCGCTGTACTTTCCATAACAACGCGGCGACTATTGTGAACAACGCATAACTCTCAACGCCCTCGCGCGCGCGGAGAACGCCGCTTCTCCGCGCTCGAAAAATCGGGCGGGTCAACCGAAATGAGCCGTCACCATTCGGAGCCTGTGGTATTCAAGCGAACACTACGTCTTCTCAATACGTGAACAAGACAAAACGTTTCCACGCGCGCGCAAATGACCATGGTCATCCGCATCGCCCACGATAGGACAGCGGTGCGGGTCATCCGGGAACCGCTCAGCCAGAGACCTTCCTCTCGCGGACGCCGAAAGGCGCGCGCGGGGGTGGCCGCAGTCACCCGCGACTGCGCGCGCGCAGGATGTCCTGTGCTCCACTATAGACAGCCAGGCAGTTTACCCGAAATCCGCTCAGCCACCTCGATGGATTCATTGTAATTTCCAGAAAGACGCTGCTACTTTCTATGGTGGGCAAAACACCACTCTCCACGCGCACGCGTGGAGAGTCCACCGCTGTCAAATGTTGAATTGAAAAGTCGGGCAGGTCATCCAACATCCGCTCGATCACTCTAGTTTCAAGCCAGCATGGCGACTCTTCTATTGTGGACATTGCAAAGCCCTCTACGCGCACGCGCGCGGGTGACCATGGTCACCCGCGTGCGCATGGAGATCGCAACATCGCCCGCGATGGGATCATTGTGCGGGTCACCCGGAATCCGCCAGGTCACCGTTCTAAGGGCTCACATTCGATTTCAGGCCGTCGTAGCGACTTCTCAACTGTGGACACTGCAGAACTGCCCACGCGCGCGCGGGGGTGGCTGTGGTCGCTCGCGCGAGCGCGCGCGAAAATATGATTCTGCGCTACCTACAATGCGAAAATTTGGCGGGCCACCAAAATCCGACCGGTCACCGGTAAGGGCTGGATCACTTTAGTTTCCAAGCCAGCATGGCTACTTTTCTAATGTGGACAAGGCAAAAAGTCTAAACGCTGGCGCGCGGGTGGCCGCGCCCCCCCGCGCGCGCGTGCGGCGCTGAGTCTACAGGGGGAAGGTGCGAGTCATCCGACATCTTCTCGGCCACAATTCGGCCCCTAAGCCAACGCGGCGACTTTTCGGAAGCTGTAAATGCAGAACTCTCCACGCGCTCGCGCGCGCGGGTGACCGTGATCACCCGCGCGCGCGGAAAATCTGCATGCCCACGATAGAAAGGCCAGGCGAAACACCCAACATCCGCTCGGCAACCGTCGCAGGTCCATTGAAACTTGTCAAAGCAACGCGGCGACTGTTCTGTTGTAAACACTACAGAACTCCGCACGCGCGCACGTGGAGAGCCCAGCACTGCCAACGCTAGAAGCGTCGGGCGGGTCACCCGAAAAACGCTCGGACACCGTCGAGGGCTCACTTAGTTCTCAAGCCACAACGGCTCACTCTCTAGCGTGGACAAGACAGAACTCTCCACGGGTGCGCGCGGTGACAATGATCGACTGCGCGCGCGTGCGCGTGGAGAGTTCCGCATCGTCTAATGGCAAAAAGGCGCGGGTCACCCGAAATCCGCTCGGTCACCGTTCACGGGTGGATTCGCTGAATTTTCCATGCCAGCATGGCCACTTGTCGAAAATGGACACTATACAACACTTCGCGCGGGCGCGCGGGCGACCATGGCCACCCACGCGCGCGCGAAGAATCCGACAACGCCCACTATTAGAACACCGGGGTGTCTCCCGGAATTCGCTTGGCCACCGCCGCGGGTTCACTTTGGCTACCAAGGTAACGCGTAGAGGACAATACAAAACTCTCCACGCGCGGGCACGCGAACTCCCCACGCGCGCGCGAGCGGGTGACCACGGGCACCCGCGTGCGCGCGCGGGGTGTTCCGCATCGCCCGCAATATCAAAATGGCGCAGGTCACCCGCAATCCGTCTGGTCACCGTTAAGGGTTGGCTAACGCTATACGCGCGCGTGGACGGCCATGGCCACCCGCGCGCGTGCCTGCGTGGAGATTTTGTTTCGCCCGCAAAAAAAAAAAAACAAATGGACGGGCTACCCGAAATTCGATCGGCCACCGTGAAGGGCCTATTTTACTTCCCAGGCCAACATGGCGACTCCTCACGCGCGCAACAGAACTCTCCACGCGCGCGCACCCGTAGAAAGTCCGACACTTCCCGCGGTAAGGCAGCCGGCAGGGCCACCCGAAATCCGCTCGGCCATCGTCAAGGGCCCACTTTAATTTTTAACATGACATGGGAACTTTTCTGGTGTAGACTATGCAACACTTTTCACGCGCGAGCTCTGGTGACCCTGGTTTCCCGCGCGCACGCTCGCGCGCGAAAAGTTCTGCGACGTCCACAGTGGAGACAAGGAGCGGGCGACTCAAAATCCGCTCGGTCACCCGAAAGGTTGCATTTGACTTCCCAAACCAGCGCTGCTACTTTTTAAATGCGGGCACTGCGGGGCTCTCCACGCGCGCGCAGGTGACCAAGATCGCCCTCGCCGACCGCGCGCGCGGGGAGATCAGCATGGTCCGCGATGGAAGAGACAGGTGGACAACCCGCATGGCGCGCGCGCCTCGCGCGATCTCACAGGCGGCCCACCCGCGGGCGAATCGCGCGGAAACTGGGCGGGATAGAAACAATTATTTCACGCGCGATCTGCCTCTCAGCATAAAGCGAGACATTGCCGCGAAGTGCGTTCCCTGCATCGCGCGCCCCCCTCGCGCGACCTCGCGCGACGCCCCCCCGCGATCGGCTCGCGCGGAGCCGGGAAAGCCAGGTGCGCCCCTCGCGCTCTGGGGCCAAACGTGCCGTGAGACAGCGCCGCTCGCGGCATTCCCCGCATCGCGCGCTCGCATCGCGCGATTCCGCGAGCGGCCCGGCCACGGGCAGTCGCCCGGCCACTAGCGCTCTAAGGCTCAACATGAAGAGATACTTTGCCGCGCAATGCGACTCCCGCTTCGCGCCCCCACCTCGAGCGACCTCGCGCGCGGCCCGACCGCGGGCGGGCCAGCCGGGAGCTGCGCAAGGCAAGAAAGCTGTTTCAACCGCAGCAGGGCCTGATCGCGAGGTGACGCAGTGCAGCGCAATCCGTTTTCCGCATCGCGCGCTCGCGTCGCGCGATCCCACAGCAACAAAAAACGCTGCAAAATGTGAGTCGCCTGAAAAGTGGGCGGGGGAACAAAACATCGCATTCTGGGCCCCGACATGCAGGGGCACAGTGCAGTGCAAGGCGTTTCAACGTCGCGCGCTCACCCCGCGCGATCTCACACATGACCCACACGCTAGCGGGTCGCCCTGAGATGGGGCGGGGAGAATCATTCGCATGACTCGCGTTCAGCTCCAGCGCGGCGCAGCGCATTGCCGCGCAGAGCGTTTCCCGCGTCGCGCGCGCATCATCCGATCTCATGCGCGGCCCGCCCACGAGCGGGCCATCCGAAAACTTGGGAGAAGAAAGCGTTGTTTTGACTTGCGTTCCGAGCAACAACACGAGGCGACGTCTCGCCGCGCATTGCATGTCCCGCATCGCGCGCCCGCCTCGCAGGATCTCGCGGGCGACCCGCCCGCTGGCGGGCAGCCCTGAGACTGGATGGGGAAATTCAATGTTTCACGCGCGTCATGGGCTCAACGCGACGCGGTACATCGCCGCGCTAGGCGCCCCCCGCATCGCGCGCCTACCTCGCGCGACCTCGCGAGCGACCCGCCCGCGGGCGGGTCGCTCGAGAACTGGGCGGGGCAGGCCATTCGTTTCGCCCGCGGCTTTGGCCTCCGCGCGAGGCGACGCATTGCCGCGCGATGCGCTTCGCGCATCGCGCGCGCAAGTTGCCCGATCTCACGGGTGACCTGCCCGCGAGAGGGTCTCGAAAAGTGGGTGTGAAGCGCAAGCTGCTGCACTCGCGACCGGGTCGACGCGCGGTGACACGTCGCGCAATGCGCCCCCATCATCCCGCGCCCGCGTCGCGCGACCTGACGCGCTGCCCGCCCGCGGGCGGGTCGCTGGATAACTGGGCGGGGCGAGCGGGCCAACTGCTCCACTTGCAATCTGGGCACGAATTGGTACATTGTCGCGCAATGAACTCCCCGCTTCGCGAGCACGCCTCGCGAGATTTCCAAGGCGGTCCGCGGGCGGGTCACTCGCAAATTAGACGGAAACACAAAAGCGCAAATCGTTCACTCGATTTCTGAGCATCGGCCCGAGGTGAGATATTGCCGCGTAGTGCATCTCTCGCATCGCGCGCCGCCATCGCCCCGTTTCAAAAGCGACCCGGCCACAGGTGGGGCACCCGAAAACATGACGGGGGTGCCTGCGACGCGTCCGGTGGCGTTCGAGGCATCGGCATGAAGCGACGCACTGCCGCGCAACGCATTCCCCGCGCCGCGCGTTTACATCGCCCGATCTCGCGGGCGACCCACCCGCGGGCGGATCGATCGAAAAGTGCAACGTGGCAATTCGCATTCTGGGCCCCGGCATGAAGTGACGCATTGCAGCGCACTGCGTTTCCAGTATCGCGCACGCACCTCGCCCGACCTCCCGAGCGACCCACCCGCTGGTGGGTCACCCGAAAACTGGGCGGGAAATACAGACCGTGTCGCTTGCATTCTGGGCGACCACGCGATGTGATGCATTGCCGCGCAGCGCGTTTCAGCTCGCGCGACCTCACGGGTGACCCGCGAGCGGGTCATCCGGAAACTTGATGGGACAGCAATGTGCGTCGCTCGCGTCCTGGGCCTCAACGTGGCGGTTCATTGCCGCGCAATGCGCTTCCCGCGTCGCGCGCTCACATCGCCCGCTCTCACGGGCGACCCGCCCGCGGGCGGGTCAATCGAACGCTGCGTGGGGGCAACAAAATGTTGCACTCGCATTCGGGGCCTCAAAGCGAGGTTACCTATTGCCGCGCATTGCATGTCTCGCATCGCGAGCCCACATCGCCCGATCTCACAAGTGGCCCGCCCACGGGCAGGTTTCCCGAAAATTGCTTTGGGCAAAAACACTACTTCACTCGCGTTCTGGGCCTCAACATGCAGCAATACGTTGCCGAGCTCGCCCGGGGCCTGAGCTGTCCAGGGTGGGTCTCAACGCGGGCCCCCCCCACCGTCCACGCGGACCTGCAACGAACAAAAACTAAAGTTGACGAGTGGCCCATCGAGGCCGCCAGAAGCGCCAAATTCGAAGCTGTCAAGGGTGGCCTCGTGGAAATGAAGAAAACGTTCCAACGCGGCCCTAGACGCCCGAAACGACATGCAACGTGAAAACTAAAAACCAGCACATAAAACATAATGTAAATTTCGGCGCGGACATGCAGCACCCCCACGTGGCCCGCAAAAGAAAACCAAAAGGTCCCAATGAGATCGCGCGAAACTGCGGTGCCGACAAGCCCGCGCGGGCCGCTTCCAGGCCAGCCACGGAAAGCAACCAGGCGCACTACAAATATGTTTTAGCTCGACCATTGGGGGTGCGCGCGGAGCCACCAAGAAAAACATGAGGGGCTGGGGGCGCAGAAGGGTTAGTATAATTGTTCTGCAAGTTTTGGTCAGCCGACTGAAACATGAAACTGGACACAACCGGACCCGGCCGTCGCGTAGGTTCCCAGCTTCTGCCTGTGCAAATATGGCTGGCGCTCCTGCTCAAGCCGCTTACATCTCTGCGATCGCGCTCAGCCTGCATGTCCCGACAACGGTTATGACCCAGTTCCGCGTCTGCCGTTCGAAGCGCATCTGCGCGCTGCAACTTCCCGCGCGCCCGTGACCGCCGATCGCGCGCCGCGACTGACTAGACGCCTGCTCGCAAACACAACGCACCAAAACGTCCCGCGTGCGCTCGCAAGCGCAAGCGATTCGCGTCTGGTCACGGCGCGCTCCGCGCGGAGCTACTCGTAACGACGCGGCGGCACCAGCGCCCCCTATGCGAACATCCGAATTTGCTTCACGGAGCGGCGCGGAAAATTTACGATCCATTCCATCGAAGGAATCATTTGGGTTTGGGGCGTTTGCGAGTCGGCACTTTGCGAGTAGTGGAACGCGCTCGGTGAGAATCGCCTATTTCGCACGCGCGGGGCCCTGCATTGTAGTATAGATGGCGGTGGGTTCCACCGTCGCCTCCGACATCTCGCTGAGCAGTGACAGTGCCCGCTGCCACTTCCCGCTCTTCTCGCACGCGCTGATCCCAACGTTGTAGCTGACTGGGGCTGACCTGCGGACTACCGTCCTCGAGATCGTACTCGCATGCAAGGGTGAGGATGGCAGTCCACACACACAAACACTTACACACAACCAACAAATAAAACACACACACGCACACGCACACGCACACGCACACGCACATGCACACGCACATGCATATGCACATGCACACACACATAGCACACCAGACCTTTTGAGAGAACACTGTTGACCACGAGAAGCCGCGGCAAACACGGATCCGACTGGCGGCGGAGTCCGAATGTGCCCGCGAAGGTGGGCAGTCGATCTGACCTTTTGCGTGCCGGCAAAGACGGTTGGGGCTTTGGACAAGGAACCCTTAGATAATGAATCCAGGGTCTGGAAGCTGGTAGAACTCGAATCGTGGATCGGCCATGGATATCATCGCCGCCATCATCAGGTAGAAACCCTCCAGGGTCTAAAACCTCCTGGGCACATTCCTTAACAAACGCCCCCACCGTAGCGGAGCCCCCCTGGACCTGGACCTGACCAAGGCCAACCAGAATGGACCGATCAGATTGATGAAGTGAGGACTGCGCATCAAACATTGCCTGATCAAGTAGATGAAAAAGATGACGCTCAGCTGCATACATAATCGTGACTTTCAGGGCACTGAGCAACATTGGCACTTGCACGCCGTTCCCGCCCTCATCGCACGCGCCGGTTCCAGCTTCGCAGCTGAGGGGAGCCGCCTTTGGCCAGTTAGGCGACGAGACCACAACACGTTGGAACTGGAGCGCTTTCGACGTGTGCGGCCGTCTTGAGGCCAGAAAGATGAAGCGGCCGTCTCTCTCTCTCTCGCTCTCTCCCTCTCTCTCTATATCTCGCTGTAAATACAAGTGGCACGTGTGCCATGGCTCTTGCACAAAAAGTAAGGGGGAGGAGGAGGATGTGGAGGAGGAGGGGGGGGAGAGGGCGGAGCGGGGGAGGGGGTGCGGTGCCGAAATAAAGTAGTCGGGGCGGAGGGGGCGCTGGGCGGGCGCTGGAGCCGCGGGGGGGCGATGAGACGGCGCGGGGGAGGGGGCGGAGCGGGGGGGGGTGCGGTGCCGAAATAAAGTGGTCGGGGCGGAGGGGGCACTGGGCGGGCGCTGGAGCCGCGGGGGGCGCTGAGACGGCGCGGGGGAGGGGGCGGAGCGGGGGGGGGGGTGCGGTGCCGAAATAAAGTGGTCGGGGCGGAGGGGGCACTGGGCGGGCGCTGGAGCCGCGGGGGGGCGCTGAGACGGCGCGGGGGAGGGGGCGGAGCGGGGGGGGGGGGTGCGGTGCCGAAATAAAGTGGTCGGGGCGGAGGGGGCACTGGGCGGGCGCTGGAGCCGCGGGGGGGCGCTGAGACGGCGCGGGGGAGGGGGCGGAGCAGGGGGGGGGTGCGGTGCCGAAATAAAGTGGTCGGGGCGGAGGGGGCGCTGGGCGGGCGCTGGAGCCGCGGGGGGGGGCGCTGAGACGGCGCGGGGGAGGGGGCGGAGCGGGGGGGGGGTGCGGTGCCGAAATAAAGCGGTCGGGGCGGAGGGGGCACTGGGCGGGCGCTGGAGCCGCGGGGGGGCGCTGAGACGGCGCGGGGGAGGGCGCGGAGTGGTGTTGGGGTGCGGGTCCGAAGTCAGTGTCGGTGCGGAGGGGCGCTGGGCGGGCTTGGAGCCGCGGGGTGGCGCTGAGACATCGACGCGGGAAAGGGGGCGGAGAGGGGTGGGGTTGGGGTGCGGTGCCGAAAATAAAATGGGTCGGGGCGAGGGGGAGCTGGGCGGCGCTGGTGCAGCGGTGGCGCGAGACGGCGCGGGGAGGGGGGCGGAGCGGGGGGGTGGTGCGGTGCCGAAATAAAGTGGTCGGGGCGCAGGGGGCACTGGGCGGGCGCCGGAGCCGCGCGGGTGCGCTGAGACGGCGCGGGGGAGGGGGCTAAGCGGGGAGGGGGGGTGCGGTGCCGAAATAAAGTGGTCGTGGCGGAGGGGGCACTGGGCGGGCGCTGGAGCCGCGCGGGGGCGCTGAGACGGCGCGGGGGAGGGGGCGGAGCGGGGAGGGGGGGTGCGGTGCCGAAATAAAGTGGTCGGGGCGGAGGAGGCACTGGGCGGGCGCTGGAGCCGCGGGGGGGCGCTGAGACGGCGGGGAGGGGGCGGAGCGGGGAGGGGGGGTGCGGTGCCGAAATAAAGTGGTCGGGGCGGAGGAGGCACTGGGCGGGCGCTGGAGCCGCGGGGGGGCGCTGAGACGGCGCGGGGGAGGGGGCGGAGCGGGGGAGGGGTGCGGTGCCGAAATAAAGTGGTCGACGCGGAGGGGGCACTGGGCGGGCGCTGGAGCCGCGAAGGGGGACGCTGAGACGGCGCGGGGGAGGGGGCGGAGCGGGGGGGGGGTGCGGTGCCGAAATAAAGTGGTCGGGGCGGAGGGGGCACTGGGCGGGCGCTGGAGCCGCGGGAGGGCGCTGAGACGGAGGGGGCGCATGATGATGATGATGTGGATGATGATGATGATGGTGATGATGGTGATGATGGTGATGATGATGATGATGATGATGATGATGATGATGATGATGATGATGATGATGATGATGGATGCGGTGCCGAAATAAAGTGGTCGGAGCTCTAGACACCCTGTGCAAGAGAATAATACATAAATAGATGATCAGCCCCTCCAGCAATCCCCCTACCCCAATCGCTGCTTTCTCACTTTTTCCATTTGTGTTGTTTGTTCTCTCTCTCTCTCTCTCTCCTTCTGCGGTGTGGAGTGCGTTTCTGTTCGAATTATCTGGTGCATTCTAGGAGTCTATCGAGGCCGTTTGGAGAGATCTTCTTGAGGCCTTCCGGGAGCCCGTGGGGTATCGTTTTGTTCGACTGGTCTGGGGACTTTTAGCAGCATGACAGAGCCGTTTCGAGGGAGCTGCTGGAAACTTTCTGGGAGTCTCTGGGGGGGGGGTCCCAGCGGGCGTCTGGGAGCCTCTGGGGGGCTTCTTCGGGGCTTGCTTTCAGTGAGGAGGGCGGGATGGGGGAGGAACGCTCCAGAGTTGGCCCTGTTGGGCCTCCCTTGGAACCGTCCTCGGAGGCTGTTCGGCCGTCGTGAAGTTCCCGGGGCCGTCTTGAGGGTCTCCGGAGCTGTCGTGGGGGCTCTCTTGAAGATTCCCTGGGCGCCCCAGCGACAATCTGGGAGGCTTCTCCGGGGTGGGTTGGGCATCTTTCAGCTGGAGCAGCGATCGGGAGAGGAAGTGCAGGAATACCTCAGAATATCGCTGGCTGTTCGACCTCGTGGCCCTCGGAGGCCACGTGGTGGAGGAGGAGGAGGAGGAGGAGGAGGCAGGAGGGAGGAGGCAGGAGGCAGGAGGGAGGAGGGAGGAGGGAGGAGGGAGGAGGGAGGAGGAGGGAGGGAGGGAGGGAGGGAGGGAGGGAGGGATGGTGGAATCTGGGGGAGGCCTTCGCGGGCCGTCTGGGAGCCCCCTCGTGCGCTGCCTCCGGGGGCCCTGTCGGGCCACCCGCGGAGATGAGGCGCTGCGGAGGGGGGGGCAATCAACGTGTCCTTCTTCAAGGGGCCCAAGGACACGCAAATCCGCCGACCCCTTGTGGGTCTCTAGGCGTGTGAGATAGTTCCCCCCCTAACCCCCCCCCTGGGACCCCAAACCGGAGATTCGAACCCCCCCCCCGGGCCCACCACGAGCGCATCACGGGGCTCTTTTGGGCCCAAAAGGGGATCAAGACGGGCCAAGAAGGCCCCAAGACTCCTCCAAGACGGCTCACGAGAGCTCCGAGGCGCCAAACGAGCGCTCCCAGACGCCCAAGATGCCCCCAAGACGAGCCTAGAGACCTCCAAGACGGCCCAAGAGGCCTCCAAGAGCAGTCCTGAGAAGGGCCGAAGCGCCGAAAATCGTCAAATTCCAATGGGAAAACGTACATTTTGATCAAATACTACCTGTCGGCCTTCACGGCGTTGAAGACGGTCCCAGAGCACCCCAAGACCGCCCCGAGAGGCCCCCAAGAGGCGCCCAAGTCGGCCCAAGAGGGCGCCAAGACGGCCCAAGAGGCCCCCAAGACAGCCCAAGAGGGCCCCAAGACAGCCCCAAAAGGTGCCCAAGAGGGGGAGCCCGAACCGACAATTCGAGCCTTCCGCCCCAAGACGGCCCCAGAAGGCCCCAAGAGGCCCCAAGAGGCCCCCAAGACGCCCACAAGAGGCCCCAAGAGGCCCCCAAGAGGCTACAAAACGGCCTCAAAACGGCCCCCAAGAGGCTTCGAAACTGCCTCCAAGAGTCCCGCGAGAAGCCCCCCAAGAGATCCCAGGGCCTCGAGATGACCCCAAGCGGATTCCACATGGCCCCAAGAGAGGTCATTATGGACCCCTACACGACTCCCCAGCCCGATTCAAGCGAGCCGGCAAGACCGCCAAGATGAGGGGTCGGCGGATGTGGCGTAAGCCTATAGAATAAATGCACACAAATAAACAGATTCCCCATATTTTCCAATATCTTCTGAGGTTTTGCCTTCCCCCCCACTTCCCGTATCTTCCTGCATTTTCTGGGGAATGGACGATTAATTGTGTCTGTGTGTTTCTTTCCTTCCTGATTTTTGGCAGGCGCAGTGCCCAGAACTGTAGGCAAGATGGCGTCGGCCTCCAGCTTCGCCTCCCGCATCTCGCCGAGCAGCGCCAGCGCCCGCTGCCACTGCCCGCCTGTCCTGCACGCGCTGATCGCGACGCTGTAGGTCACGGTGCTGGGCTCCAACTTTGCCTCCCCAATCTCGTCAAGCAGCGACACAGCCAGCTGCCACTGCTCGCCAGAATCGCACGCGCGGATCCCAGCGCCGTAGCTGACTAGCGCGAACATGTGGAGTACATCCACGGTGTGCTGTGCCTGGGGTTCGCACGCCGTGGAACAGCTCGTCGAAGTTGAACTGCTCGGGCGTCCCTGGGGCCGTGTCGGGTGCATGTTGGGCCCTCCTGCGAGCCTGTCTGGAGCGTCTTGAAGGCCGCTTGCGGCTTTTGGGCGCCAGCCTTAGAAGAGCCCGAAAGGGTCCTAGTGTGGCCCGAAAAAACCCAAGCAGGGGCCAATAAGGGTCCGTACGGCCATCCAGGGGGCACAGGGCGGATGCTACAACAAGGGTGATGGTCTGAGGGCTTCCTGATCCAGGACTGGAATGGGGGTCCCCGATCCGAAAAATCTTCAATCGGTATTGGACACGTCGGACTGATTTATAAGGCCTGGTGAGGTCTGGGGCTTGTTTTGGGGTTACCTGGCCCGGTGGCCCGAACACCATCGTGCAAAAGAACTTGCTGTCATCTTGTAAGAACACTCTAAAGTACCTGGTTTCTGGGCACACCACGGAAGAAATGTGAAGCAGTGGTAGTAACTAACACGCGTAAGCTTATCTTTGAAAGTCGTTGCTCGTTTAAGGGCGTTCCGACTTGCATCATGGAAATAATCGTCGCGAGGAAGCCCAAACGGACAAGGACGTCGGAAGGCAGAGTTATCCAGCGAACGCGTGAGAGAACTTTGGATCACCCACTAGGGGGCCAACTGAAAGAGGGTCGTGCAATAGGTTTGGGGCATTTGTGTTGCAAATGTATCGCGCCCAAGAACTGAATAGCATTGTATTGCAACTTATTATTGATTGCACGCGACAGCCCAGCAATACGTTGGCGCACCGAAAAGTATGGCACACCCCGAATCTATTGCAACCCCACAAATCTATTGGACCAAACCTATTGCACAACCCCCTTGTCGCTTGACCCCATTTGGGTCAACTAGAAGAACGTCTGGTTGAGCATGCTAAGCGTCGTCGTCGTCGTCGTCGCATCGTCGTCGTCGTTGTCGTTGTCGGCGCCATCGTGGGGATCCATGTTCGTGGGTGTCCGGAGGTGTTGCGGGGTTGTCATGGAACGCTCGAGGTGCCTCCGCGGGGCTCCATCCAGCGCCGCTGACGCCGCCGGTGTAGCCTCGACAAGACCCCATCGGGGGCCGCGGGCGCGGCCGGACAAATCTTGACATCCTTGTTGGTATGGTCCGGAGGCTCTGCGCGGCTGTCCTGGAACGCTCGTGGAACCGCCGCTGGGCCCCATCGGGGGCCGCATACGCTGCCGGCGTAGCCTCGGCGAGGCCCCATCTGGGGGCCACGGGCGCGGCCGGACACATTTGACATCCTCGCTGGTTTTGTCTGGGGGCTCGGGGGGGCTGTCCTGGAACGCTCGTGGAATCTCCGCTGGGCCCCATCGGTGGCCGCAGGCGCCGCCGGGGTCAGCTCGGCGAGGCCCGGGGCTGCGGGCGCGGCCAGACACATTTGACATCCGTGTTGGCTTTGTACAGTCGGGGTGTTGACTTAAGGAACCCAAAATAAGGAACGAGGCCCATTTTTACCATCAGTTGAACTTCGATTTCCCATCGAAAACAAAAGGAAAACCTGAGGCAAGCTGCGAAACACTTAAGGAACACGGACCCCTTCCCAACGAAAAGGGTTCCTTCTGCAGGGCCCCGACTGTGTGGGGCTCCGCGGGGCTGCCTTGGAACGCTTTGTGGAGGTTCCGCGGGGCGTCGGCCTGGGGCCCTCATGGGGCCCGGGGTCGACGGTGCGGGAGCCCAATTGCCTCCCCCCTCCTCCTCCTCCTCCTCCTCCTCCTCCTCCTCCTCCTCCTCCTCCTCCTCCTCCTCCTCTTCCTCCCGCTTGTGACCGTCCTGGGGCTGTCTCGGGGGGCCCGCGGGGCTCTATGGGCCAGTCTTGGGGCTCCCTTGGGGCGCCTGTGGGCCGCTCGAGCCGTCCAAGAAACTACGGTAGAGGCATCTCAGGCGAGGCTGAAAGCGTGTCAGAGCTCCCAGGAGCCGTCTGGAGCTGCTCTGGGCCGTCTGGAACTTCTCCAGGCCCGGAGAGGAGAGACAACGCACGATTTCTGGCCGATCGGGCCGTCATGGGGGTGCTCTGCGGCCGTTTTGGAGGTCTCTTTCTGGTCCTGGGGCACTCTGGAAAATCTCGGGGGCAGCTTGGGCCGTGGTGGGGCGCTTCGTAAGGCTTTCTGGCGCTCGCTTGAACGTCCAAGGGCCGTCTTGGGCGGTCGAAAGCCGTCCCGGGAGCGCCGGCGACCGTTGAGGCCCGCCCCACAGGCGCGGGGAGCCGCCGCGAGACGCTGTGCGCGAACTCGCACGCGTTGCGACCAGTATTGTAGTAGAGACTAGGGTGGCCCCGTGGTCTCAACTCATAGTAGGCAGATAAACACGCTGTCCAGGACTCCTGGGTGAAAAGACGCGGTTCAGAAGAAACGGGGCTCGACGAGAGGGTCTTGGGGCCGGCTTGTGCCCGCGATGGGTTTCCTTGTGGCCGTGCTGGGCCCTCTTGGGCCGCGGTCGTGGGACGGTCTGGGAACCACCTTGAATTTGTCTCATAACAGGTTGGGACCATCTGGGCCAATCCAGGACCGGGCAAGCAAGGAGGCTTTCAGCATTCAAACCACAAGGGCTTTCAGTGCTTTCGCCTCTCAGAAGCCTCTTTTGATCTTCGTCGTTTCTGTCGTCGGGCCTCTAGGGGAGCATGTCGGGATATCGGGCCCGCCTCGGCGGGTGCTTGGACCATGACGAGGCAACCTAGGAGCATCTTTGCATGCGTTTTGAGGTCCCATGGGACTCCTAAGACCGTCTGGGGCACTAAGGCGGGCAGCCATTGCTTATTGGACCGCGCGGGGTGGTCGAAAAGAAGCGAAGCGAACCGTCATCGCCCAGAAGCGGCCCATGGCTGGGCGACGGACACGTTGCGAGGCGCGCTGGCCCTCTGAGAAGACCGGGAAAAGGCCATAGCCGATTCGCAATTCAATGCGCATGCAGAAAAAGGGCAAGGGCAGGGAAGCCAAGGGGGAAACAAACCAAGCAAAGAAGTGAAATCGATTGGAACATGGATAGAGAAGGATGGTGCGACTCCTCAAAGCCACGTAAACTCAACGTACTCGTTCTCCTGTGTTCCCAACCATCCTGTGGTGTTGGGTCCTCGTTTAGAAGAGACGGTCCCCGCGTTCCTCTTCTCGTCTCCTCCTCCTCCCCCTCCTCCCCTCCCTCCTCCTTCTTCCATGCGCTTCACCCACCCAACACAGCGTTTCGTAGCCCCATAGGGAGCTCCACCGAAGGTCCCGGTGGCACCGCCCGCTTGCGTCCGCCAACACCCAGAACAGCCCTTGCCCCCTGCGTTTCGCCCACCCAACACAACGTTTCGTGGCCCCAAAGGGGGCTCCACCGAAGGTCCAAGTGGGACCGCCCGCGTACGTCCGCCACCACCCAGCACAGCCCTTGCTCCCTGCGTTTCGCCCACACAGTACACCGCTTCGTGGCCCCATAAGGGGGCTCCACCGAAGGTCCCAGTGGCACCGCCCGCATGCGTCCGCCACCACCCAGCACAGCCCGCGCTCCCTGCGCTTCACCCGCCCAATACGGCGTTTCGTGGCCCCCACCGAAGGTCCCAGTGGCACCGCCCGCATGCGTCCGCCACCACCCAGCACAGCCCGTGCTCCATGCGCTTCACCCACCCAAAGCAGCGCTTCGTGGCCCCATAGGGAACTCCAAGAAAACCCCCAGTGAGACCGCCCGCATGCGTCCGCCACCACCCAGCACAGCCCTTGCTCCCTGCGTTTCACCTACCCTGTACAGCATTTCGTGGCCCCATAGGGAGCTCCACGGAAGGTCCCAGTGGCACCGCCCGCATGCGCCCGACACCACCCAACACGGCCGTTGCTCCCTGCGTTTCGCCCACACAGTACACCGCGTCGTGGCCCCATAGAGAGCGCCACCGAAGTTCCCAATGGCACCGTCCGCATGCGTCCGCCACCACCCAGCACAGCCCGCGCTCCCTGCGCTTCACCCACCCAGTACAGCGCTTCGTGGCCCCATAGGGGGCTCCACCGAAGGTCCCAGTGGCACCGCCCGTATGCGTCCGCCACCACCCAGCACAGCCATTGTTCCTCCGTTTCACCCACCCAGTACAGCGCTTCGTAGCCCCATAGGGGGCTCCACCGAAGGTCCCAGTGGCACCGCCCGCATGCGTCCGCCACCACCCAGCACAGCCCTTGCTCCCTGCGTTTCGCCCACCCAGTACAGCGCTTCGTGGACCCATAGGGGGCGCCACCGAAGAAGATATTCAAAATTGCGGTACTCACAGCTGCATATGGTCGGGTCTTTCGCCACGACCCCCTGTGTTTTTTTTTAGCAAGCGATGCCAAATCGCCCTCTCACCTGGAAAAGTGCCCCGGGCGCGAACGGGCCGGACAAGTAATAGCTCCTCTGGGTCGTTCCTTCCACCACGCATTGTCTCTCCACTCTGTGGTCTTTCGGGCCCAACGGTCCGCGCCCACGTTTGTAACTTGCCCTGCCCAGCGCCACTTTGCTTGTAAATTCGCCGGCCCAACGGGCCAGAGGCGTGCTAAGATCTCCGGCAACTGTTTAACAATACTATACTTCGCGCGCGCGTGGCGGCCCCTGGGAGTCCCCGGGCGAAACATACTCCGGCCGATCCCCGGCCAGGTTCCTCAGAAAACTGCAAAGGAGGGCCATTTTTCGACACCCTTCGCAGGGATCGTGGCCTCCGAGGGGGGAACCGCAATCGACTACCTCCCCCTCCCGCCCCAACAGGCCCCCAAGAGCCTCCCAAGAGGCCCTAAGGGCCCCCAAGACGCCGCCAAGGAGCCCCAATAGGCTCCCAAGAGGCCCCCAAGAGGCCCCACAGAGCGTTCCAGGGCCGGCGGACTGAGCGAAACGATAAGATAACTCTTTTCCTAACATTGGCAATTTGTTCCCAACCATCCTGTGGTGTTGGGTCCTCGTTTAGAAGAGACGGTCCCCGCGTTCCTCTTTTCCTCTCCTCCTCCCCCTCCTCCCCCTCCTCCCCTCCCTCCTCCTTCCACGCGTTTCGCCCACCCAACACAGCGCTTCGTGGCCCCATAGGGAGCTCCACCGAAGGTCCCAGTGGCACCGCCCGCATGTGTCCGCCACCACCCAACACAGTCTTTGCTCCCTGCGTTTCACCCACGCAGTACAGCGCTTCGTGGCCCCATAGAAAGCTCCACCGAAGGTCCCAGTGGCAAGCCCGCGTGCGTCCGCCACCGCCCAACACGGTCCTTGCTCCTTGCGTTTCACCCACCCAGTACAGCGTTTCCTGGCCCCATATGGGGGCTCCACCGAAGGTCCCAGTGGCACCGCCCGCATGCGTCCGCCACCACCCAGCACAGCCCTTGCTCCCTGCGTCTTACCCACCCAGTACAACGCTTCGTGGCCCCATAGGGAGCTCCACCGAAGGTCCCGGTGGCACCGCCCGCTTGCGTCCGCCACCAACCAGCACAGCCCTTGCTCCCTGCGTTTCACACACCCAGTACAGCGTTTCGTGGCCCCATAGGGAGCTCCACCGAAAGTCCCAGTGGAACCGCCCGCATGCGTCCGCCACCACCCAGTACAGCCATTGCTCCCTTCGTTTCACCCACCCAGTACAGCGCTTCGTGGCCCCATATGGGGGCTCCACCGAAGGTCCCAGTGGCACCGCCCGCATGCGTCCGCCACCAACCAGCACAACCCTTGCTCCCTGCGTTTCACACACCCAGTACAACGCTTCGTGGCCCCATAGGGGGCTCCACCGAAAGTCCCAACGGCACCGCCCGCATGCGGCCGCCACGACCCGGCACAGCCCTTGCTCCGTGCGCTTCACCCACCCAGTACAACGTTTCGTGGCCCCATAAGGAGCTCCACCGAAGGTCCCAGTGGCACCGCCCGCATGCGTCCGCCACCACCCAGTACAGCCATTGTTCCTCCGTTTCACCCACCCAGTACAGCGCTTCGTAGCCCCATAGGGGGCTCCACCGAAGGTCCCAGTGGCACCGCCCGCATGCGTCCGCCACCACCCAGCACAGCCTTTGCTTCGTGCGCTTCACCCACCCAGTACAGCGTTTCGTGGCCCCATAGGGAACGCCACCGAAGAAGATATTCACAATTGCGGTACTCACAGCTGCATGTGAATGGGTTTTTCGCCAGGCCAAATTGTTTTGCTTTTTAATTTCCGGCATATGCGTGGCTCGTTGGACCCAGCTGACGCAATCTTCATCAGGCCCTCGCTTCGGGCCCGCCATTCGGCGTGACAGTATCCTCTGTGTACTCCGAAAGCGCCTCCTTCGCGCCACTGCGAATTTCCATGACTCCGCGCGCCACAAGACGGTCTTGGACACGGTCGCTTGGGAAAGGTGAAGCCGTTTGATGTACTGCGGGTGGTCGAGGGGCGGTCGAGGGGTGGTCGAGGGGTGGTCGAGGGGTGGTCGATTGGGCTGTCTTGCGGCTTTGCAAGACCGCCCGAGCTTTCCCGGACCGCGCCGGGGCAGCCAGGGGCGATTTGCAAGCGATGTTGGGCCCCAGCTGCGGACGCACATGGGCCCGTCACGAGGAAGATAAGAGTAGGGGGCAGGGAGAAAAGCGAGCGGAAAGATCCGATACCTCGATGTTCTCCTTATGGGGGCCTTTGGGGGCGTTGTTGTTGCCTTCGCCTTGGCCGTCGTGGTGCCTTCTGGGAGTGCATGGCGCGGTCGTTCGGGGCCCCCTGGGACTTCCTGTAGGCTTTGCGAAGACCGTCGGCGAGAAGAAGCGGATTGGGGGGCGGGCGGTTAAAGCGTGGAGGACGGGCTGCCGCCACGCAGCAATGCCCAAACATGTGACCCTAAGACCCTAATCCCTCTCTCTCTTTCTCTATTGTTTTTTTTGATTGTTTTTTTTCTCTCTCTCTCTCTCTCTCTTTCTCTCTCTCTCTCTCTCTCTCTCTCTCTCTCTCTCAATCGCTCGTTATTTTCCCTGTCTCCCTCTCCTTCTCTTTCTCTATCTCCCTCTCTCTCTCTCTCTCTCTATGTTTCTCTCTGTTTCTCTCTTTTTCTCTCTTTCTCTCTTTCTCTCTTTCTCTCTCTCTTTCTCTTTTTTTTTTTTTCTCTCTCTCTCTCTCTCTCTCTCTCTCTCTCTCTCTCTCTCTCTCTCTCTTCTCTCTCTCTCTCTCTCTCCTCTCTCCTCTCTCTCTCTCTCTCTCTCTCTCTTCTCTCTCTCTCCTCTCTCTCTCTCTCTCTCCCCCCCGCGCCCCCCCCTCCCCCCGCGCGCGCGCGAAGCCCCGTTCCCCAAGAAACCCAAGCCCTGCATGGGAGGCCTCCTTGGGCCCCAATGAGTGGCCCCTTGGAACCGCCCCGCGGGGCCCGAGGGCCCTTCGGACCCCCCCTCAGCATCTAGGCCCGCGCCGCGACCAGGGCGCTACCCTGGATGGCCGCATTTTGTCACTGCATTTTCCAATTTCGAGGTTCATGGAGTTCGCGGGTCTGGGGTGCGTGGGGTGGGGGGGGGGGGGGGGGGGGCGGCGGCGGGGCGCGCGGGGCTCCGCTTGCATGTCTGCGCCGCGCCTGCCCTGGACAGGTCGCCGCAACTTCACCGTCGCGCCTGCCCGCGTCATCGGGCCGCGGCTCTTTCATCGCATTGCCCCCCGCCAGCTGCAGTTATCATCGCGCCTACCCTTGCCATGGGAGACGCGGCCTTTCTGCGCTTGCATCGCGATGGCCCGCAGCCGTCGACTGCGCCCGCCTCTCGCCAGAGCCGCCGTTGAAGAAAAGAAGAGACATTGAAACAGTGGCGTCGAGAGGCCGACGAGAGTTCCGAGCCATTCGGGCAGCCGGCTCCGCCCTCCCACTTGTCGCGCGCAATCCAATTCAGAGCGAAAGCCGCCTCCGCCACCTTAATTCCCCCGCCCCCCCCCCCCCCACCCCACCCCGCGCACTTCCCTGCCTGAGCCCCGAGCGCCCAAACTGCGAGCCTGGGCGGGCGCGGGCGACGCGCGCGATGAACCGCGCGCTATCAGCGCGCAGCGCCCCTCAGAAAAATGCCCCCAATGCTGCGCAACGTGCGCGCAAGACATGCGCATCCAGACTGCGGGCTCAGCTAGTCCTGCGCTGCTTAGAAACATCACCCCCCTTGTTAGGGGCGCCTAACTTGAAGAATAGCTCGCTCCCCTGAGCGATCTTCCCAGCGTTCGCCAACGCGGGGGGGCCGCTTCAGCGGCGGCGGCGCGCCCGCCAATGACGACGTGGATCTTCGCAGACACTGGCGCGCGGACCATGCGCGCAGCGACGCTGTCAGGGCTCGAAGCCGCGCAGCAAAACGGAACGACGAGTACATTGCCCCCGTCGCTGTGGGGGGGCGGGGGCTCAAACTTCGGCGACAGGCGCGCCTTCGCGCTGGCGCCCCCCAGCGCCGACGGCACTTCGACTGCGTTCGCGGGCGCCTTCGCGCCGTGGGAGATAAACGGGGTAAAAGGATTAAGATGAGCCCCTTTCTCAAATAAACCGTGGCGCTCGCAACTTTTTCGACGTCTCGACGGGCGCCGTGGCGACCTGGGCGCGATTGCGCGCGCGGGCGCGCCCCGGCGCGCAGCGCGCCTAGGGGGCAAGCACTGCGCGGGGGTCCTTCTCGTCATCCTCTTCCATCGCCCCATCTCTCCTCCTCCTCCTCCTCCTCCTCGACCTCCTCGGGCCGCTCCAAGTGGGGCCGAGCGGGGGCGGGCAAGGGAACGCGGGGCGACCCCCCGCGCTTCTGGGCGCTCGCTCCGAAGCTTCCCCCCAGAAGCCTCCATCTTCCCTCTCCATTCTCCCCCCCCCGCCCCCCTCCTCATCCCCCCCCCCGACGCCCTCGCCCGCGCCCGCGTCGCCCGTCCCGTTCTGGGCCCGGCGGCCCGCGCCCCGGCGAAGCGAGGCGCCGCGCGCCCGGCAAAGCAAGGCGCGCGCGCGCGAGCAAAAGCAGGCGCCTTGAACTCCTCGACCACGCGCCGG
The DNA here is from genome assembly GCA_963575745.1 of Prorocentrum cordatum. Taxonomy (NCBI): domain Eukaryota; class Dinophyceae; order Prorocentrales; family Prorocentraceae; genus Prorocentrum; species Prorocentrum cordatum. The sequence continues at coordinate 199,830 of CAUYUJ010015201.1, read as the reverse complement.
TCGCTCTTCGAGGCGTGCTCGAACACGTCGGGCACATCGGCGATGGTCTCGGCTCGATGGGGGCCAGCTGAGAGCGCTGTAAATCCAGGTCGCGCTTGGGCCCGGGGCTTCCAGCGGCCCCTCGCAGGTTCATCTTGGGCTGCGGCCTAAGAGGGACGATGGGGCCACTGAACCCCCCGGCCTATGAGGGGCCGCTGGAGAGCCGAAGGTGGACTACTGGAATTCCAAATCATATGAGGGGCCACTGGAATAATCCCCCACGGGGGATTCCAATGGTCCCTCTTAGGCTGGGGGACCCCAGTGGCCCCCCCTCATAGGTCGGCGAATTCGCCAACCTATGAGGGGCCACTGTTTTACAACGAAATCGAGAAACGACAAAACGGCCTCCCACTCGTCCACCACGCAGCCGAAAGACACGATCACTCCCCCCCTCTCGCCACGGGCTTGCTGGGCGCCTTCTGCGTGCCAGACCGCCGGCGCTTGTCCTCGCCCCGCCGCCCCTGGCTCACGAGCGTAGCGCTGCCGCTCTGGAGGTCGCGGGCGACGCGCGCCGTCTCGCGGCCCGCCTGCTGCCGCACCCTCTTGCCACCAACGAGGCCTTAGTCGTGCATCGCGCGGTCGCTCAGCGCGCCGCCCTTCGAGAATTGGGCGACGCCAGCGGACGCGCCCGCGCTCTCGCCCATGTCCTCCACGGCCTCGGGCTCAAACGGGATCGGCTTGACCTCCATGCACTGCGGCAGCGCCGCCCGCGCATCCACCGTGAATTGCGCCTGGGCGTCCTTCGGGGCATCGTAATTCCGCGTGGATTTCGTTTGTTTTTGAAGCGCGTCATGATTGATCGCACTTGCGCGTCCCCGATCAAACGGGTCGAAACTCCAGCATCGATGCCAGGTGCCCTTGATGGCCATGCCTCCGCGCACTCCGCGGCAGTGCAAATCTCCAGGGCGTCGGTCTTCGGCATGCTGGCGGCCTGGCTGAGCGGCAAGAAGTCGGAGCTGCCGACGAGCTTGCAGACCCCGCTCTTGACGCATGGTGCTGGGCACGCCATGTATGCTTGCGCGCATGCGCCAATGGAGGTAGGCCCCTGCAAGGACGGCACTTGTGACGGCATCTTGAACGCGGCCCCACGCACGTCGCGCATCTTATCCCCGACGCACCTAACATGTGTAGCGACGTCGCGCAGCAGCGGCGCTGTGTCCCCACCGCTGCGCACTTACAGAAACTCGATCACGTCGCCCACTCGGCCGCGCAAATGCCGGCTTGCTTTCTCCATCGCCTGCTCTATCTCTTTCCGCTTGTAGCATGGGAAACTCAGCAAATTCCACTGGGCCATGCCATGGACTTGAAAGGGCGCTTGGATCTTCGACTGGGCGGCTTCCGCCCCGTGGTCGGCGCTGCCGCCCTCGGCGGACAGCGCCGGCAACTCTGGGGAAGCCTCTTCGACCTCGGCCCTGATCACGAAACGCGAGCACCCTCGGCGCAAGGCTTCCTGAGCGAGGCGCAGCGGGCAAACGCCTCTTCCTAGACGGAAGGGCGACCAGCAACAGCGCGCGCGCCACGTTTTCAACTAACTCAAGGGTCGAAAACATTACGCTCATGCGCTGTAGGCCTGTTAAAACCCCTCCGTGCTGGGCGATCTTGCCCGCCTGGTCAATTATGTCATTATAGCTGCTCGTGGTGCCATGGATGATGCAACGCAGCGTTTGCAGCGCGTGCCCACCAGCAGCGGCAAAGAATTTGCGATCTCCAGGGCTTGCGTTTGCAAGGCCTCCATTGATCGATGTGGCAAGCGTTGTGTTGAAGTCTACTTGAAACTTGAACTTCGCTGGGTCTTTGGATGCCTCGAAACACGCAGGCTCATGAGCTTTTTGAAAATCAAACCCAATTCGCATAATCATATTGGGTAACTATTGCGCTGCCTCGTTGTCAACTCCAATACCGCGCTTGTCTTGAGAATGGCAGTTCCAGTGTTTTTTTTTGTCATTTGAGAAGCTCATGCACCAGGTCGCGCTGCAAAAGCATGTTCTTCAGATTACCCATGGCCGGCGTTATCTGGGTGCGTCTGCAATCTGCATTGCAACCTAAGAATTATGAAATCGCCTTTTCTATAGAAGGACCGCAAGCCTGCAGTGCTTGCTCCACGTGTGGAGTTCTCTAGCTGGACACAACAAAAGAAGCTCCGACGGCTGCAGAACGGCGGCGTGATGATGATTGGTATGCCTCCCCCGCCCATTACCGTGACAAGAATCCATCTACACCTAGCCACCCCCTGACTCACACTGTCAAAAAACATCCGTTCGTGAATACAATATTGCATCGGCTGCATCGAAATTCGGAATGGTCCTCTACGGAATGCGCGACCCTATAACAAAGATAGCTGGGTTAACTAGCTCCGCCGAACCAACATAACCAAACTTCCGAGACCCCTTTTACAAGCTAAGAACCAAGTGAGAACGCTAACCTTGCTAATCGACTCCCCAAGACAAGCGAATCGCCCCTCTGAAATACACTTAACCCAAGTCGCTCGGGTTAACCGCTATGTCCTTCCGACGCTAACTACGCTAAAAGAAAATCGGCGGGTAGAAATACAATCGCGCGGTTACAAGCAACATCGCTAGGTTGTAAGCGCTTTGCAAGCCGAGCGCAAGCTACCTGCAAGCTGTTGCAAACACCCCGAAGACTTACTAAGGGCCGCGGCCCTCGCAGTTTGGGAGCTCTTTGGGGGTCTCCCCTTGAAGCCTCTCGGGGCCCTCTCGGAGCTGCCCTGGGGCTCCAGGCAGAAGTCAGGCGAGCCCCTGGGAGGCGCCGACGGGGCCCAAAAAGCACCCCAAGAGGGCCCAAAAGGAAGTGGCGTCACTCCACGGAATGCACTTCAAGCCGTCTTCGAAGCCTCCTTGTGGTCTCGTGGGGCCCGCTCCTGCCTACCCTGCGGCTTCAGGCGGGACTGAAGCGGACTTCGGGAGCGCTCGGAGAGCGCCCCAAGTGGGCCTGGAAAGAATCCAGAAGCAAGTGGCGTCACTACACTTGCTTTAGGGCTCTCTTGTAATCCACTTGAAGCCGCTCTGAAAGCCCTTCTGGGGCCTCTTGGGGTTTGCTTGGGCCTACCCTGGGGCTTCAGGCTGGTCTTGGGCGGCGCCTGGGAGCGCTCCGAGAGGACCCCAAGTGGGCCCGGAGAGAATCCCAAAACAATTGCTTCTGGGCGGTCTTGGAGTCCTTTTGGAGCTCTCTGGGGGTCTCCCCTTGGGGGCCTCTGGAACCCGTTGGGCCTCTCTGGGACTTCACTTGGGGCCCTCCGGGGCCGTTTTGGGGCCGTTTGGGAACCGTGTTGGAGTTTTCTTGGGCCGTGTTGGGGCGCCCTTGGGAGCTTCTGGGGCCGCTCTGGCACGATCTGGGAGGCCCCTGAGGGTGTCTTGGGCGGCTGAAGGCGGAAAAGGTGAGAACACCAAAACAACACGTAAAAAACAATAGAGAATCAAGAACGTCGGCCTCTGGAAGGGAGCGCTCCCTGGGAGCCTCTTGGGGCGGTCCTGGGGCGTCATGTGTGCCTCGTTGGGCTGTCTGGGGGCCATGCTCGTCGGCTATACGCAAGAGTGACCCTGGGCAAGAGTGACCTCTGGCGCGCGACTTTTCGGGGGCCGCGGGGGGACCAAACCTGGGCGCGCAGGCAGCTGCTACTGCTTCGCTTTCAGCCATCTGAGGGCCGATCTGTGCCCGCAACAAAGGTCACTCCAGCGAAAGGTCACTCTTACGTCAAAAAATGACGAGGCCGAGCCTGCATTTTGACGAGGCCTCCCGCTGCAGACATCCCACGAAACTCCTCCTCGTCAAAATCCGAGGCGCGGTCGTCAAAAAAACGATGGCGAACCCGAGTCCTGGCAAACCCGGGTCTTACGCTCCCCCGAGTCTGGGGGCCATGCTCGGCAGTCTTGCGCCGCCTCCTGCGCCACCGGGGCCTCTCCCGAGGCTGCCCCGTGGCGGCCCCGAGGGCCTGCGCGGGGCGGCCCGGGCCGCGGGGGGCCTCCCTGGACAGGCCCGGAGTGATGGGCCTGTTTTCCACCACCTCCACCTCCACCTCCTCCTCCTCCTCCTCCTCCTCCTCCTCCTCCTCCTCCTCCTCCTCCTCCTCTTCGTCCTCCTCCTCCTCCGCCTCCTCCACCTCCTCCTCCTCCTCTACCTCCTTCCCCCCTCCAACCTGTGGTGGTCGTGGTGGAAGACAGGCCCATCACGGAGGGGACCGGTTCAATGCCACCGCTCGCTCTTTTCGCGCGCGCTGTCCGCGGTAGTGTAGGATAGAAGAGATCAAGCTCCAGCTTCGCCGCCCGCATGTGGTCGAGCAGCGCAAGAGACCACTGCCAGTGATCGCCTTTCTCGCACGCGATGATCCCGACGTTGTAGGAGACTAAGGCTAACCCTTGGACTACCGTCCACGAGATCGCACTCGGATGCAAAAGTGAGGATTGCAGCGCATGCGCGTGGTACAGCTCATTATCTAAGAGAGCACCGTTGATCCCTACATGGCACGGCAAATAGGTATAGCGAATCATGGCACAACAAAACATCCGAGACGACAAACCTCTTCGCGAAAAAACACTGTGGAGGGAGCGCGCTAGGACGCTCTCGACACGCTCCGACAGACGGCGGAGTTCGAGTGGGCCGGTCCAGACGGGCAGTCGATCGGACCTTCGACATGATGGCATGTTGCAGAATCCGGTCGGACCCAACCAAGGCCAACCATGACGGCAACGCTGAACCGTTAAAGCGAAGACTTCGCATATAAATTTGCCAGCAAAATAAATGAAGAGATGCCGCTCAGCTACCAAGATACCACTCAGCTACCAAGTCGCTGAGCAACAGCACGTGCATGGCACGCTGGCTCTTATCGCACGCGCCGAGTCCAGTTGTGTAGCTGATAAGGTTTTCTTGTAGGTGAAACTCAGGGGTAGCACATGGCACAATCATTATTAGGGCCGTCTTGGGCTGTCAAGACGAGGAGGCCCGAAACATTTCAAATACAAGGTTTTCGATGCGTGTGGCCGCCGTGGGGCTGAACGAACGGGGAGGCCGTCTTAGGCCTCTTCTGGGCCGAATTGGGGGCACCTTGGAGCCACCTGGGGCTGACCTGAAGCGTTTTCAAGCTCTTTGGCCACTGTGGGCTGGCCGGCACTGGCTTGGGGGGTCTCCGCCGGTGACCCTGTTGGGTCGTCTCGGGGCCGTCTCAAGGCAGTCTGGGGCTATCCTGGACGCTGCTTAGGCTCTCTGAATCCCTCCTGGTGCCGACTCGCCGGCCCCCTTGGACCCATCATTGGGAGCCTCTCGGTGGGCTCTGGCCCAGACGTCCCAGCCCCATAGCACCCTGCTCTAGCACGCACTGCGTCAGAACATGGATGCGGTCGGGCTTCAGTGTCGCCTCCCTCACCTCGCTCATGGCCATCTTGGGCCGTCTGGGCGTCCCCTCGGGGCCGTCTTTGGCAAACTCAGGCCTCCCCTGGGTCATCGTCCGGGTCTCCGGGGGCCCTTTGGGGCATTCCTAGGGCCGACTTGGGGGCTTCCTGCGTCACTCTGGGGCACGCTGGTGCCTCTTGGAATCTGTCTGGGGCATTCTGGCTCTTGGACAACTTCGAAGCCGCGCGAAACCCACCTGAAGCAATTTACCCGTGGACTCCGTCCACGATAACTTTCTGGAATGGTTCTCGGAGGAACGGCGGAGGTTTTGCCGAAAACCTATAAGCACGACAGCGGCTGGGGCGGCGGCAGCGAAACCGCGTCTTCGCGTCCGAGCTCTAGCAGCGCTCCAGCAACTTGGCCGTCGCGGGGCCGCCGTCGTCGCCGTCATCGTCGGCGTCATTGTCGTCGCCGCCGCGAGGCCGCCGTCGTACCCATCGCAGTCGGCGTCGTTGTCGTGGTGGTGGTGGTCGTCGTCGTGGGTTATGGGCACCGGAAGGAGGCTGGCGACGTCAGCAGGACTGACCTGTGGACTCCTTCCAAGAAAACTGCACGAACTGGCATCTGATTGTGAGGCCCGACCTCATATTCCGCGCATGCTACTGTGTGCTGCTGTTTGCTTCCGCTTTTGTGCACTCTTGGTAGTACTTGAGACCGCTGCTGCGTATTCTTGCTACTTGTAGCTGCAGGTTGTTGCTGATGGACAGTTCCGCTTGGTGCGTGCTTCTACCCGCTGCCTGCCGCTGCTTACTGCTGTGTGCCGCCGCTGCTGCTGTCTGCTTCGTGCCCACGGGAGAGATCGATGCTACCCCAGGACGCTCGAAATGCCGAACGGTGGACTGCGCATGGGGGCTCACTGTGGACGCGCATGGAACCACGTCCGTTTGGGCGCCGTCTCCGCGCCCCTCTGGGATCAGACTGTGCTGGGGACTGCGCTCCCTGGAGGCCTCTGATGTGTATCTCACCTCACTCGGGGCGGCAGCGGCGAAGAAGGGCGCCCTGGAGCTGGGAGGCAATAGTAAAGGGAAATAGCGCCTATGTTGCTGTTCATTATTCGGCGCTCTTCCGCTCGCGCCCTCACCCACGGGGGAGAGCAACACTCCCATGCGGCCACTGATGGCGAATGCTTCCTTCTCCTTGGGAACCGTTTGGGGGGCCTCTCGGGATTTCTGCTCCTGGGGCCCCCTTGGACCGTCTTGCGGCCTCCTGGGGGCCTCTTGGGGCCTTCTTGGGCCGTCTTGGGTGCCCCTTGGGCCGTCTTGGGGCCGTCTGAGGCCGTCTTGGACGCCTCTGGGGCAGGCTTGGGGCCGTCTTGGGCCGTCTTTGGCCGCTCCTGGGGCTGCCTTGGGTGACTCTTGGGCAGTCGTGGGCACCTCTTGGGGCGCTCCTGCGGCGTCCTGGGGCGATCTTGGGGGCGTGGATTGTCCTCTTGGACGCTTTGAGAATGAAAAGCACGGGAATTGCGAAAATGCACGTGGTCCCTGGGCATTGAGACGATTGTTCCTTGTTCGGGCTCTCTTGGGGCTTGTCTTGGGGCCCATTTGGGGCGTCTTGGAAGGCCTCTTGGGCCGTCGGGAGGCTATCTTGAGAGCTCTTGGACCCTCTCGGCCTCTCGGAGGCCCTCTTGGGCCTTCTTGGGCCATCTGGACGCCCTCGTGGGGGCCTCGGAGGGGCGTCTCGGGGCGCTCTTGGGCCATCTTGGAGCGTCTCGGAGCGCGCCGGGGGCTCGCAGGGGCCGCCGGGGCGCCTGCTGCGCCATTTTGGTCCGAATCTTACTTTTCGCACGCGCGGGGCCATGCCATGTAGCAGATTGGGCTGTCTTTGGGCCGTCTTGGGCCGTCTTTGGCTGCTCTTGGGGCTGGCGTCGGTGCCTCTTGGGCCGTCATCTTGGGGGCTCGTTGGCACCGTTTGGGTCACTCTCGGCGCTTCTTTTCTGCCTCTTGGGGGCCTCATGGGGGCTCCCTGGTACCCTCTTGGGCTATCTTGGGTGCCTCTTGAGCTGTCTTGGGGCCGTCTTGGGGCCCTCTTGGGCGCCTCTTGGGGCCGTGTTTGGGCCGTGTGGGACAGTCTTGGGCGCCTCTGGGGCCGTCTTGGGACCGTCTCGGGGCCGTCTTGGGCCGTCTTGGGACCGTCTGGGCGCTGTCATGGCTGCCTCTTGGGCTGCCATGAGCGCCGCGGGGCCGTCTCGGGGCCGTCGTGGGGGCTTCCAGAGGCGCGTCGGGGCGATCCAAAGGGTCTGTATGGCTGTGTTGGAGTCCTCGGAGCGGGCCCTACTCGGCGGCTCGCGTGAGCGGCTTTCGGGCCATTCGGATCGTCCTTGGGTTCTTTGCGGGGCCTCTGGGAAGCAACGCGGACCTCTGGAGATCAGTCCAAGCCGAGCTCGCTGACTCTGCTGGCACCTTTCGCACGCACTGCGCCGGGAACTGTAATAGAAGTAACGGCGGGCTCCACCTTCACCTGTGGCATCTCGCTGAGCAGCGACAAAACCTGCTGCCACTGTCTGCTCTCACGGCACGCGCCGATCGCAGCGTTGTAGCTGACTAGGGCGGATCCGTGAACTACGTCCACGGCGAGCGGCCTGATATGACCAGAGGCCTCCTGGCGGCCACGAAAGCCTGTTCGCCTGCAGAGGAGAGGAGATATCGCTTGACTGCTAAGAGATGCGGCGACTGGCCAGTATATGCTGGTTTGTGCTGCCTCGTACTGCGGCTTGGTGCTGCTGCGTGCTGCCGCTGAGTGCAAGTTAATACAGATTGGCTATCGCTGTTTACTGCTGCTTGCTGTTGCCGCGGGCTGCTGCGAATGCTTATCGCTGCCGCTGGTTCCGCTGATGCCGCTCGGTGCTGCTGATTGCTGCTGCTACGTGAGGCTTGTTGGTGCAGCCCTATGCGGCCTGTTGCTATATAATGCCGGCATCTGCTGTTGCCAAATGCATGCTACCTAGCTGCTTCGCTTGTGTTGCGTGCTGCTGCTATGTATTCCTGCTGCGCGTCCTGCTTGCAGGTGCTGAGACCTCCTGTGGTCCTCTCAGTGCTATCCGAATCGATGTTGAGAGCGACCTTCCACAACTGGAAGCGTCGATGCGGTGACCTCTTGAAGACATCTTGAGGCTATCCGGTACGATCTGGAAAGCAGAATGGGCATTCCAGCAGCCACAAGGGGTGGGACGAACAAAAATAGATCGGGGCCCACTTCTGGGCCAGAGAACGGCCATCTTGGAAAGCACTTCAAGCCTCTGGGACTGCAGGAGGCCCTCTGCGCCTCTGTGGGCTCTCGTGTGGAAGCTCCTGGAATGCCTCGCGGGGTCCTTCAGGGAGGCCCGTGTGTCGTCTGGAAGGGTCTCGGGGCCAATCTAGCTCCGCGTTGGGCCGTCTTGACCGTCTAACGCCCTGGTGTGGGCCGCTGCCTGCTGCTTCTTGATGCGGCTTGGCGCTGCTGCATTCTGTTGCAATGCCTGGCGCTGCTGCATCGCTGTCCACTGTTTGCGGCTGCCGGGCGCTGCTTCTCCCTCCCTCTCACTGCACCGGCCCTGCAGACGTGCTGCAGCGGATTTCTGCTTGGATGTTTGCCCGAGGCGGCGAGCGAAAAACACATTGAATTTCGTGTGGATTCTGTTTGGTCTCCATTCCTGGCCAACAATCATCCGCAAACAATTCACCTCGAAATCCGGAACGCAATTCTCCAGGACACCCCGGGCCAACCCTATCGTTTTCCGAGCGAAATCCGCTCTGCGATGTTGGCGCCATGATCCTTCTTCTTGCTGACGCAACCTGCTGCACTGCTGCTCCTGCTTCCTGACGCAGCCTGGCGGACCCGCAAGAATGACGGCCGCGACGCCCTCTCGCGAACCGTAAACGGCCAATTCGCGAATCGACGTGTCAGGGTAGGAGGCCGATCGACCTCCGAGGGGCGAGGGGGCCATGGGCGAGGGCGAGGGGGCCATGGGTTGGGGCGTCTGGGTCGAGGTGGGCCACCGACCGAGGAGCGCGTCGGAGCTGCCCAAGCGCGGCCAGCCGATTTGCAAACACAAAGCGGCTGCTCGCGGCCAGGAGGGGTTGGAAGCTCAGCTGCCCCAGTACGCAACACGCAACACGTACATATCGTATTGATACGGAGCTCAACACGCAGGCTGAAAACGTAGGTCCGACGCGGTGCATTCGACAGAACGTGGTCCAACACGTGGAGCCAACGCGCAACGCATTGACACGGGCGTCTTGGGCACGGGACCTGCTGCGCTTCAGCACGGGCGCATCGAGGCGACCACGGCTGGCAGAGCTGGGGAGGGAGGGCCGGGGAGAGGGGCGCGAGCAGCCGAGGAGGGAGGCGAGGAGCGAGGAGGAGCGAGCGGGGGGGAGCGAGCGAGGGGGAGGTAAGGAGGGAGGCGAGGAGCGAGCGAGGAGGGAGGGAGGCGAGGAGGAGCGAGCGAGGAGGGAGGCGAGGAGCGAGGAGGAGCGAGCGAGGGGGGAGGTGAGGAGGAGCACTGAGGCTGCTGGGCCTCTTCGGGGGCCAACCCTCCGCAGAGAGCCCTGCGCCTCGGAGCCTCAACAGGCCTGAAAGAACTCGATCGCCTTCTGTTTCTGGTGCCCGTCGTGTGGATCCCACTGGGGCCGTCGTGAGCCGCCCGGAGGCCGCCTGGAGGCCGTCTTGGGGCGCTCTTGGGGGGGCTCCCTTCAGCCGACTTGAAGCCTTCTTGAACCATCTGGGGCTTCTCTTGAACCGTCTAGGAGTTTCAGAGGTGGCTCCAGAGCGGGCCAGTGTGGTCCCAAGACGGCCCCACGAGCGTGCAAGCGCGTTCCTGAAAAGGCGGCGTTTGGGGCTCAAGAGGGGCAGCCGAACCTGAGGACCCATCTCAAAGCCAAAGCCGTTGAACAACGACACGCGTGTTCCAGACACTTTGGCATATTGGGAGCAACATTGGAAGGTTTGTGGGTCAACATGCCACTAAGATTGCCCGAGAGATCCCAAGATGGCCTCCAAGATGACCCAAGATACCTAAAGAAGGCTCGAGATGGCCACGCCTCCAAGAGGACCCAAGACAAGCCCCAAGACGCCCCGAGTGGTCACGGAGCCTCGCGAGGAGGCCCCCAAGAGATAACATCCTTCCAAAGCTCAAGGAACAATGATGTTTGTTTGCCTTCTCTCCTTGTCGCTCCCGATGGGCTCGTCAAGCCACAAGTTAGACCCCCGAGGGCCCAAGCGAAGTGAGTCCCAGGACGGGCCCAGGAGAACCCCTACGACGGTCACAATAGCGCCCCAGAGAGCCCAAGGGGCGCCCCAAGATGGCCTCAAGACGTGACTTTCGGGGCTCCAGAGGAGCAGCGCTGACTAAGAACCACCTCCCTTCTTTAACCGATGTCCTCCAAGATGGCCCCTGAGAGGGCCCCCAGAGCCCCCGAGAGATCCTCAGAGGGCCCCGACAAGGCCCCACATGAGTCCGGAAGTGCCCCAACGGGACCCCAGATGGCCCGGGCAAGCTGCCAAGAGGCTGCCATATTGAAAGACCAGCGAACTCGCCATCGCTCGGGCGTCCATTCCCTGTGTTTTTTCGGTCTCGTGCGTGGTTGTTTCGCCAAATGATCAAGGATGCTCCTCGATGGTCCTCGACGAAGGAAAAATGCACACGTCCGAGCGATGCCAAGCGAGGGAATGTATTGGTTGACTCCTGGGCCTGCTCGGGCAGACTCGGATCTTCGGTTTGACGGCTGCCCCACTCTGTTTGCTCTGCTGCGTGCTCCCGCCCTCCCCTGATTATAATGCAACTCGCCTGGGCGTCGTTGCTGGGTGAATGGTGGTGGGGATCAGCCAGGAGTCAAGAGATTCACTCCAGCCCGTGTCAAAATAGTTTCCCGATCGCGTTGCCCCCCTCCTTGAATTTCCTTCTGGCCCGGGTCCTATTTGCTCTTCGATCGCATTTCCTCTCCCTTCTGGCCCGAGCCCGATTTGCGTTCCATTGGCGTTCCCCCCTTGACATTCCTTCCGGCCCGTGTGCGATTTGCTTTCCGACTGCGTTTCCCCCTTAGTTGAATTTGTTTCCGACCCGTGTCCGAATTGCTGTCCAATTGCATTACCCCCTTCCTCGACTTTCTCCCCGATTCGCGTCGAATTGCTTTCCGATCGCGTGTCGCCCCTGCTCGAATCTCCTTCCGGCCCATGTCCAAATTTCGCCCCTCCTTTGAATTCTTCCTCACCAATTCTCCGATTTGCTTTCCGATCCCGATGCGTCTGTCCTCGAATTTCCTCATGGTCCGTGTTCGATGCGCTGTCCGATCGCGTTTCCCCCCGCCTCGAAGTTGTTCCGGTCTGTTTCCGAATTGTTTCCTCGCATTTTCTTCCGGCCCGCTTCCGACCTGCTCCCCAATCGTGAGCTTCCCCCTTCTACTGATTCCCTTCCAGCCATTGTCCGAATTCCTTTCCGATCGCGTTCCGCCCCTCCTCGAATTTCCTTCCCGCCCGTTTCCGCTCTGCTGTTCGATCGCGCTCCGCCCCTCCTGTCCTGGATGCGCCTTGGGGGCTCCTGTAGGCCGCTCGAGGTCTCTTGCGGGCCTTCCTTGGGGACTGCTGCGTGGCTTCTGGGGGCCTCTTCGGGGCCTCTTTAGGAGGTTCTCGGGGAGGAGGAGGAGGAGGAGGAGGAGGAGGAGGAGGAGGAGGAGGAGGAGGAGGAGGAGGAGGAGGAGGAGGGAGGAGGAGGAGGAGGGGAGGAGGAGGAGGAGGAGGAGGAGGAGGAGGAGCTGGGAGCCTCCTGGAGGCGTCCGGGGGGGCCTGCTGGCCGTGGAGGAGGCTGGGTCGTCGGGAAGCCTTCGGGATGTGTGCTCGGGGCCGTGCTGGGGCCCTCCTCGACGATCTTGTCCTGGGGCGGGATCCGCTGCCGCTGCGGCCGTCCTGGGCGGTGCGACAAGGAGAAACAGATGTGAGAGTGACTACCTACCAGACCACCCCAACCCAACCCGAAGACCCGAATTTGACCCGAATTTCGGGTTGGGGGGGTACGGACACCATGTGTTTTTTCAACGTTCCCCGACCCCCCCCCACTGGAAATAGGCAAATTGAGGGCTTCGGGTTGGGTTGGGGTGGTTTGGTGGGTGGTGAGAGGGTGCTTCAAAAATCAAGAGGGCATCCGAAGCTTCCACTTCTGGAGACCCTCAAGAGGTCTCCCTCTGGGCCGTCTCGGGGCGCGCTGAGGGCCTCCTGGGCCGCCCTTGGGGCGGTCCCGGGTTGTCTTGGGGCCCCCCTCGAGGACAGCACGACCCGCCCCACCCCCGCCAGGATCCCCACTCCCCGACCTGGTGATCCAGGGGGTCCTGGCTGGGTGGGCGTGTTTTTGTTGTGGCTCTTGGGCCCCCCCCCCCTCCCCCCCCCAGCCAGTACCACCTGGATCACCAGGTCGGGGAGTGGGGATCCTCGCGGGGATGGGGGCGGGTCGTGGGGCCCTCTGGAATCGCCGCCGAGCATGGAAGGCTACGCGATCCTGTGTCGGGAGCCAACGTCGGAGCCGTCACGACACGAAGCCGCCGCACCTGGGCCTCTTGGGCTGGCTGCCCTGGGGGCCCCGCTGGGCCGGGACGGCGGCGCCCCTGAGGCGCGAGCTCCTCCCTCCTCCTCCCTCCCCCTTCTCCTCCTCCTCCTCCTCCTCCTCCTCCTCCTCCTCCTCCTCCTCCTCCTCCTCCTCCTCCTCCTCCTCCTCCTCCTCCAGGGTCGGGGCTGGAGGGGGCCTCGGGGAAGCTTCTGGCACGCGAGGAGGGCCCAACACGGCGGCTTCGTGCCGTGAGATCCCGGCACTGGCTCCCTGCACGGGGTCGTTCCACCTTCGACGATCGGCAGCGATTCGACCGCCAGGTCGTTCTGTGTCGGCCGATGCTGGGCCACTGGCGGCGTTCCACCCTAAGCGCCCGTGGAGGGGTCGTCGCTGCGTCGGCACGGCGCGAGCCCGCCGTGTTGTCGTGTAGATGACGTTGGGCTCCAGCTTCACCTCCCAAAGTTCGCTGAGCAGCGCCAGGGCCCGCTGCCACTGCTCCGCCTTCGCGCACGCGCTGATCCCGGCGTTGTAGCCGACTAGGGCAGACCTGTGGACTCCGTCCACGACATCAGCTCGACGTGGCCAGTTGAAGGCGCTCTCCACACCCTCCGGGACCTCCTGCTCTCCTGTGTTCCTCAGCTGCTGCTGCTGCTCGGAGGTCCTGCTGCTTCCTCCCCCTCCTCCTCCTCCTCCGCCTCCTCCTCCTCCTCCTCCTCTTCTACCTTCTTCTCCTCTTTCGCTGGATTCTCCATGCCCTCAGTCGGCAATCGTCGATCCTACGACGACTCTCCCCAACAGAGAAACATCGAAGGCCCTCGGAGCGTCCAACATTGTTCTTTTGTGCCTTCGATATGCCGGTCGCCTCTCGTCCGCTCCCCCCCTCCTGGAAGCAATTCTGAGGCCACTTAGGGCTTCGTGGGGGCCGTTTGGGGATCTCTTGGGGCGTTTTTGCCTGCGATATGCCTGTCGCCTCTCGTCCGCTCCCCCGCTCCTGGAGGGAATTCTGAAGCCACTGAAGGCTTCGTGGGGGCCGTTTCGGAGCCTCTTCGGCCTTCTTTTGGGCCTCCCGGGGGGGTCTCAGGGCCCTCTCGGGCCGTCTTGGGTGCCTCTTGGGCCGTCTTGGGGCCGTCTGAGGCCCGCCTCGGCGCCTCTTGGGCTGTCTTGGGCCGTCTTGGGCCGCTCCTGGGGCCGTCTTGGGTGCCTCTTGGGCCGTCTGGGGCGCCTCCTGGGCCGTCCTGGGGCCGTCCTGGGGCGTCTTGGGACCGTCTTGGGGCCCTCCTGGCCCGTCTTGGGGCTCTCTTGGGGTCCTCTTCGGCCGTCTTGGAGCGGTCGGGGGGACTTCTTGGGCCGTCTTGGAGCGTCGGGAAGCCGAAGAGGCGAGGAGGCCGAAAACATCGAAAAACACAATAGAAATCAACGATTTCTGTCGCTCGGGGCCCTCTTGGGAGGCCTCTTGGGAGGCCTCTTCGGGCGTCTTGGACGCCTCTTGGGCCGTCTGGGGCGACTCTCGGGCGTCTTGGGCCCGTCTTTAAGCGTGCCGGGGCTCTCCGGGGCCGTCTTGGGGGCTTCTGGGGGCCCTCTCGACATGTCCTGGAGCCTGCCTGGGCGGCCCGGGGCGGCCCGGGGCCAGCCCGGGGCGGTTTTGACCCATTGGAGCCTGCGCCCTTCTGGCACGCACTGGGCCCTGCAATGTAGTAGAGACTAGGGCTGACCTGTGGACTACCGTCCATGATTGCTAATGTATTGGGAGGGCGCATGCTGCTGCGTAGTGCTTCAGGGCGAGCTGGGTGCTCGATGATCTTATCGGCGCCGGGAGCATCGTTTGCAGCAGCATCGGATATGGCAGCATCGGCAGTAACCCGAGAGGTGTGGAGCGACATGACTGGCAAACGACGGCAGCCACTGTGCAGAGGGAACCGTGGGCAACGAGGAGAAGAAGGTCGAGGAAGGGAGTGTAACCTGTATGGGAAAACCATACCCCGCGCCTCCTGGAACACGCGCAGTGCGGGAGTAGTCCCAGAAAAAAGCGTTCCAGGGCGTTGGCGGCTCGGTCTGAAAGATTTTTCGGCCATCCCCTTCCAGCCCAAGATGGCCCCAAGAGGGCCCCAAGAAAGCTCCAAAGGGGCCCCAAGACTGTTCCAGAGGGCCCCAAGAGGGTCCTAAGTGAGCCCTCCAGAGCTCCAGACCCTGGGGCAAGTCGGCTAGAGCTCTCAGGGGGCCCTCAGCCCCCATAGGACCCCCTCAGGAGGACCCAAGACTGCCCCAAGAGGGCCCCAAGAGGGTTTGAAAAAGGCCCAACAAGTTGTCACGAAAAGGGGCCGTCTTCGTGACAGGTTGTAGGCCCCATGAAGATTAGTAGGTAGAAAGCAGTTCGAAACGCAGTCTATGCTGTGGAGTACTTTGGCCCAACAAGGGCCCGGGCTCACCGAAAGCCGAAAACACAGGATCCTGTCATTTTGCCGCCCTGGCAGCACTCCAGTTGTTTTCGGATCTAGGCTTTGTAACTCTCCAAAGCGTATGCATGCCTGCTTGCTTGCATTGAGTGTTCCATTGCCATGTCTTCTCAAATGCACAGGGGATCCCTTTGAGCTAGCAGTCAGATAACAACAGAGGTATTTCAGATCACGATCTGGGTTTCCCTGTGCACGGACTGTTTGCTTCTTCGAGCGTGTGCGCTCGACTTGCATATCGATCCTTTCAACGGATCTTGCAGCTGGAGTCGTAAAAAGCGCGGGCACATTCATTATCATTGACACTGGTAGTGCGGAGCTTGCGTTTCGAGACGGACCTTATGCATATTTGGTTTGCTCTCTATTTCATATTCCTACAGACCTGTTTCAGACAAGCAGGAGGTTTCGAGTTTGTGAAGTACTCGTACGTGACAGCGGATTTCTTCGTCAGAATGTCGAGAGACCAGGATCGAAAGAAGTCTCACGTTTGGCCAGATAAGGAAGGAGTTCCATGTTACGATGGAGACGCAGCGGCAGCAGAAGAATGGGAGGAACGAGTTCGACTAGGTTTCATGGGCATGGAGTCTCTTGAGAAAAAGCAAGGGTTCGTGGCAAAGGTCAAGAACAGTTTTACAGATCGGGCGTGGACGATGTGTCACAAGGATGAGAAGATCAGCGTCACCAACTTGACAAAGCTCTTCAGGAAGACAGGTACGGTAGAACAAAAAGAAGCTGGAGTTGAGGAGGCGCTGGGTACGGTGATACGCACGGTTCGGGCTCATTATGATAAAAGGTTGCGCCACTTCAAAAGCACGAGGCGTTTCTGGACTACTTCAAGCGTGGGCATCGCCGACCGAACAAACCAATCAAGGACTTCATCCAGCGACGGAGTCAGGCATACGAGAAGCTGAAGGACCTCACCGGTGGGAAGACGCAGGTTTCAGAGGATCTGAGGACATTCTTTCTTCTTGATATGTGTGGCATCACCGAAGCTCAGCACAAAATGTTTCTTGGTCAGGCTCAGAATGAGTATGACTGGGATGCGATATGTGAAGTTTTGGAGATTCAGCTTGACAACGTTGATGCTTGAGGTTCCCATTCTAACCGACGTGATCAAGGTAAGCGTTTCAGGTGGAACTCAGCCTTTGAGGCGGAAGCCGAAGACTATGCGGAACAAGCCGAGGACGGAGAAGAGCAGTACGAGGACGAGTACAGCGAGGAGGACGAGGAGCTGGACACACTGACTGCCGATGTGGACGAGCTCGAGACAGCCATGGCGGTGATCGACGTCAACGACATGAGCCAGGAGGAGATACAGACTTTCGCAGCCGAGGCGCAGAAGGTCGTAGGTGCGATTGCTTCCAAGGGCAAGGGCAAGAGCAAAGGCAGTTCAAACTATACGCGGTAGCGCCAGTTCCTCAAAGATGGTAAGACGAATCGCGGTTTCAAGCAGGGTAAGACTTATATCGTCTTCGACGGGAAGATTAGTTTTGGTGCCGAGGATCTTCAAGACCGACTGGGAGCCATCCAGAAGGCGAGCAAGTGCACGGCATGTGGTGCAGTTGGACACTGGATTGGAGATTCAGAATGCCCGAAGTCCAGCAAGGGAGGATCTACTTCTAAAGGACGAGGTCGAGGAAGTAAAGGTGGACGCGTCGGAGGCTTTTTTTGCCAAGACTGGTCTGGCAGCGGCTATGCTGGCTACTGGGGCAGGCCACTATGACGGTCACTACGACAACTACACGATCGAGCCGACGGATGAGAACAACATGAGCGACCATAACTTCATCGAGAACTACGTGACTGACCCAGTTGTTCCGCCGGGCTTCGTGGTTCTAGATACGGCTGCTCTCGCACCATGCGCAGGAGATCGGGCTCTGGATCAGCATCTTGAGAAGTTTCAGCTTGCCGACTTGCAGATGCCGACCAACACCATCTTCAAGGGTATCAACACAGCGGCCCCGGTCAAGGCAGAAAGTACCCAGGCGATACCGAGTGGGATCCAAGGCCGCGACTGCACGCTCAACTTCGAGAGGTTGCCAGACTCGGGTGCGCCGATGCTGATGAGCATCGACCAGCTCGACGCTCTGGACGCGGTCATCAAGGTGAAGGAGAACAAGGTTATCTTCAAGGAGCTGTCAGATAGGCCCGTCAAGATCACACGTTCCAACAAGAACCACCTGATGATCAACATCACCGGCTTCCCGAAGCAGAACACCCGCAGAGAGGCTCCGACCATCAGCACCAACACTGTGGATGTCTGGAATGTCGAGGACGACGAAAAAGAGAAGGACACCGGCATTATGACGAAGTCCCGCAAGAAGATAATGGACGCGTTGATCTCAGAGCAGGCCTTCGAGCAGCGGGCGACATGGAACGTACTACGTCGAGAACCTCGCCGACTCTACATCCCTGGGGCAGTGGTGAAGGAGATCTATGGCGGCCAGTGCAACGTTACAAAGATGGCTACGGACTGTGGTCTACAGACTGGACGATGCAAAACTCTACGCGCTTCTGGAGATGATCTACTTCTACCAAACGTTCAGGCGGAGACCATGAGGGAGCTTGAGGATGAGGATCCGTACGTTACCATAATTCCTTTTCCATGCGACGCCTTCTCTGCGATTAACAACTTCTACTCCGAGAAGGAACGTCGAAGACGACAGTCGAGGGCGATGAAGCATCTACGTTTTACCTTGCAGATTGTTCATCATCGTTTATCCCATGGTCGACATGTCCTATTGGAAAATCCTTTGTGCTCTCAAACCTGGAAGTTTCTCAAGGACGGGTTGCCGACCAATTTGATGTGGGTTCGATGCGATCAATGCCAATTCGATGTACGAGATGATCGTGATAATCTACTTCTCAAGCCAAAAAGATGTGTGACGTCAGCTGTTGCGTTAGCTCATGCACTTGAGACCCGACGTACATGGGATCATGATCATGGTGAAATTCAAGGCAGAGGTGGCAAGTCAAAGGATTTCGCAGTGTGGACACCAGAGATGGCTGAGCGAATCTTAGAGGCCCGAAACAGCAATACGAGCTTGAGAAGTTGCTTGGGACTACTGTGATTGGAGTTCCAGACGCTACCGACGCATACCCCGCAACAGGTTTCACTTCGAGTTCAGGTCTCATCATGGGCTCGAACGCGGACACCTACCAAGAATGGCAACGAGTACCTGCAGTGCTCAAGGCGGCCACTAAGAAGCTACATGTTCAGTTTTCTCATGCACTACGCGGAGAAGACCTGGCACGACACATTCGAGCTGGAGGAGGAGCACCGGCAGCTGTCTCAACGGCGAGATTGTTCAAGTGTGAGTTGTGTGATTCTCAACGGCGGCCTCCAGCGCATCCTATCGCTAGCTTACCGAAGTGGTTCAAGCTCAATCAGTGTTTGAGCATGGGCATTGCGTATGTGCCAGACCTTAACTCGAACATGCACGCCTACCTGCTGATGCTCGACCTTGCCAGTGACTTCACCGCTATTCAATGGATGGTCAGTGGTGGAGATCGGAAGCCAAGCCTTACGTCATCACACGCCAAAGCTGCTTTTCGTAGAAGGATGGCAACGTAATCTTCGTACTCCACAGCAGTTTCAGATAGATCAAGATGCAGCTTTTCGAGACAAGTTCGAAGCCATGTGCGAAGATTTGGGAGTGCCATGCATACCAGTTGCACCTGAAGAACATCACCAGCATGGGAAGGTCGAAAGGAAGATCAGGTTCTTCAAAGAGATGGCCATGAAGGTTTTCAGAGAGCTTGAGGTCAAAAAAGACGATGGAGCTAGAGTTGCTGGGTATCAGATTGCACAGACCATGAACAGGCTCTCCAACAACAGAGGCTTCTCTCCAGCTCAATGGGTTCTTGGCGAAAATCCTTCAGTACCAGCGTCTTTCGGAGATCTGAATAACGAACCAGTTATTGCCGGACAAGTCAGTGATGGTTCATTGATGTGGCACCGACTTCGTCTTCAGGAAGCGTGTGAGATTGCGTTCCATCAGGCGGCCAACAGCGCATCACTACGACGAGCAGTACTTTCAAAGACACGACCTCAACCTGGACCTTTTCTGCGAGGTGAATGGGTTCATTACTGGCGTACTGGAGGTGGCAAGCGTCATCTACATCGCAAATGGCAAGGACCAGCGCGTGTGATTGGCAGAGATCAATTTGGGCACTGGCTGATTCACAATGGTATTCCAATCTTGGCTGGACGGAACATCTTGAAAAGATCAACCCTTAATGAGATCGAAGATCGCATTCCAGTTGATCAACGTGAATGGCAAGGAGTTCCGCATGGTCAACGTGGGTTTGTGGACTTACGAAATACGGTATACAATCCACCTCGAGAGCCACTACAACCCGGACTACAGCCTCGACAGCCACCAGAACAGCAACAAGCACCAGAAGGAGATGAACCACACATGGAGGGAGTTCAAGATCAACGTCGACATGAAGAAGATCAACCTCCAGCTCAACGACGCCGAGTTGAAGCTGAATGGCCAGATGGATCTTGGAACGTTCCAGAATCGTGGTCGATGCTTATTGGGACGGCAGCTCGGGGACCATATGATGCGGTTCTAGCGACGCGTATCTCAAGATGGGATACTACACCGGTACCAGAAGAAGATGTTATACCACGCGATAGACTTCTGAGGAGGCGAATCTTCAACTACAACACGAAGGTCCTGATGGAGGATTTGAGTCGCCCCACTTTGGAAGTGCCGTTTGAGACTCCCTTGGTTCGTGACATGGACATGCTTGATGCGGTCGTCGAGTACACATATCATCGCGATCGTTCTGGAGGACGGGGAGATGAAGGAGCTGCGCCGGCATCATCTTCTACTGCGGCTGCACCGTCATCATCGGCTACTGCGACGCACCCTCCACAGCATCAAGCACCTGAACCCAGAGGGCCACCGCAGTCGCATGGACCTGATAACCCAGCACGTGTTCAAGAAGAAGCAGAAGCTCGAGAGAGTGAGAAATCAGATAGAGCAGACGCACCTGATGAGCCAGCTGAGCAACCTCAACGCGAAGGTCAACGACGAAGGCTGAAGAGAAAGACACCGGCTACAGCGACACCATACCCTGTACGAAGACATATTGACCGTAATACATCTATGACGGACAGGGACAAGAGGGTGAGGACCGCCGACGCGACGAACTACATGATGTGCGAGTCGTTTGCAGCAGAGCGCGCGGACAGGCCGAACAAGTCAGAGATGAACGTCAAGGAAGTGATGTACCGGAAGGACCAGTACACCAGGGAGCGCACTGAAAAGTTGCTGAACGCCCTCATCAAGGAATGGCGTACGTGGACGAAATACGACGCCGTCACCGTGATCTCACCCACAATGGCCAAGAAGATCGACAAGAGCCTGCAGATCGAAAGCCGAGCGGTATGGACTAACAAGGGTATCGACGAGGACGCCAATTTCCAGCCGAAGTGCAGGATCGCTGGGAAGGGCTTTCAGGAGAAGTATGACGAGAAGCTGCGCCGGGATTCACCAACGTGTTCACCATTCATGCAGCATCTACTGTGCAGTATCGCGGCACGCAAGAGGTTCTCATGCTTTGCGGTAGACGCGACTTGATTTTTTCTTCAAGGAGTTCAAATCGAGCGAGAGTTGTACTTCAAGTTGCCGAAGAACCCTGCGGGCATGAACATTCCTGGACTTGAAGAAGGCAGCCTGCTGAAGTTGAACAAGAGCATCTACGGCACCAACGACGCAGCACGAGCATGGTATAAGCGGATTGTTCAGATCCTACTGGGGATTGGCTTCGGGCAGTTACAGTTTGAGACTGCAGCCTTCAAGATTATGCATGATGGACAGCTGGTTTGACTTCTGTGCTTACAGGTGGATGACGTGCTCATGGCGTTTGACATGAAGGAGAACAAGGAGTTCTGTGATCACATCATCAAGCAACTGAAGGAGCAGGTCGAATTCGATGACTGGAACGAACTTCAAAGCAAACCTGAAGGAGCCACTTTCACCAGGCGGCGCTTTAAGCAAGACCATGACTACGTCATCACCATCGACATGAATGACTACATCGACAGCATAACAGATCATCGAGTATCGAGGGAGCGTTCGAAGCAAGAAAGGGAACCTCTTACTGCTGCTGAACACCGAGCCCTCCGAGGTATGAACGGTCAAGTTCAATGGGTAGTTCGGCTACTTCTTCATCGATACAATTTCGATACATCACGTCTCGCCGGACAGATGACCAAGCCGAAGGTTCAGGATTTAAAAAGATGAATAGCCTGGTTCGTTCTATCAGGCGCGAGGTGAAGATGGGGATGATTTTCCGTGGGGGCTTTGAGTTCGAGAAGTCCGTGATCATTGCATCGCATGACGCCTCTTTCGAAACATTCCTAATCACAAGAGCCAGCGTGGTTTTTATATCATGGTGGGCGACGGCAACATGACTGAGGATCACACCAAGTTGTTTCCATGTATGCTGTTGTCATGGTCAAGTGGACGCATTGGACGTGCGGTCAGGAGTACCTTGTCAGCGGAAGCGCACAGTTGTTCGGAAACTCAGGATGTGATGTTTTGGACTCGGGCAGCGTGTGCAGAGATTTTTGCGACAGGCCAACTTGAACGAGAATATCGTGGAGCAGCTGAAGGATGGAAAGGAGTTCTCGTGACGGATTGTCGTTCTTTGTGGGACTGCGTGGTCAAGGAGCGAGTTCACTTGTCAGATCGACGTCTATCCCTGGAGGCAGCTATTATTCGACAGGAATTTCGACATGGAGGTATCAAGTGGGTTCGTTCAGACCAACAGCTAGCAGATGGCCTCACTAAGAAGATGGACGCGCCGTTCCCGGACAGGGTTTTTCACGAGAAATTGTGGACATTTGGACCGGATCCCAGAGCACCTTCAATGCGGAAGCGGAAGTTGGCAGATCCATGGGATGAAGTTCAGAGGGCACCTCGAGTTGAAGTTCAGGAAGATGCTGATTATCTCAATACGTACTACACCAAGCCCAAGGATTTCAACATGGACAATGACATCGCCCGAATGGACGTTCACGATGTGGTGTATCATGCAGAGGCGAGTTCGGCTACCAGAATTTCACCTTTCAGTTCTTTGAGGAGTCTGAGGGATACGATTTTTACGAGTGTATTGGCAGGGACGTTCTTGTCAGGAAATGCTAAGAATGACGTGTGCAACAAATTGTCTTCCCAAGTTTCAACAGAGATGGTTCAACCGATTGGAGATTGGTCAGGTTAGATTTTATCACCGTGGGGTGTGTTTACGACAGGTCTGATCATTGGAGCTCTTAGCATGGCAATGATATGTATTGGGATGTTTGTAATCATGCAGAAGTGTGCGACCATTGAGGATGTGAGTACTGAAGACAAGGCGATCATTGAGAAGCGCTCCAATAAACATGTGAAGGTTCATACACCAAACGTCAATGCACAGAAGATCGATGACGACCGGAAGTTGCACGCGAAGAATCCGTCAGGTATCGAGATGGAATTGATGGAAATGCCGAACTATGCGTTGCAGGGTTTACTTCGTGAACTTGGTTTGCCAGTTTCGGGAGTCAAGGTTGATCTGGTTTCGCGCTTGGGCCGATATTTCAATTATCTGGAGTCTAAGTGATGGAGGAGCCTGGGTGTGCAGTTCAATCTGATGAATCTGAGTGGGGATCGATTTCCTGTGAGTGATTCTATGTGTGTGATCTCAGTTCTATGCATAGCCAGTTTCTCAGCTGACAATGTTATAATCCGTGTGAAGATTAGCAGGTAGAAAGCAGCTCGAAACGCAGTCCATGCTCTGGAGTACTTTGGCCCAACAAGGGCCCGGGCTCACCGAAAGCCGAAAACACAGGATCCTGTCATTTTGCCGCCCTGGCAGCACTCCAGTTGTTTTCGGATCTAGGCTTTGTAATTCTCCAAAGCGTATGAATGCCTGTTTGCTTGCATTGAGCGTTCCATTGCCATTTCTTCTCCAATGCACAGGGGACCCCTTTGAGCTGGCAGTCAGATAACAACAGAGGTATTTCAGATCACGATCTGGGTTTCCCTGTGCACGGACTGTTTGCTTCTTCGAGCGTGTGCGCTCGACTTGCATATCGATCGTTTCAGCGGATCTTGCAGCTGGAGTCGTAAAAAGCGCGGGCACATTCATTATCATTGACACTTGGGGCCCCAAGATGGCCCCAAGAGGGCCCCAAGAAAGCTCCAACGGAGCCCCAAGACGGTTCCAAGAGAGGAGGGAGTCCACCTGTGAGTAAAAAACAATACCTCGCACCTCATGGGACACCTCTGCCTCGGGAGGACTTGCCAGAAAATCCGTCCGGGCCCCCTCGCGGCACCCAGGGACGCTGTTTTCTGAGGCCTCTCTCGCACGCCGCGTGTCCCAGGAGGCGTGAAGAAGTACGATGCGAGAGGTGTCCCAAGAGGTGTGGGGTGTGCTTTTCCAATCCGACGGGGCTTCAGTGAAATAGTAAATTTCAGGGCTTCCTGGGAGTCCACCCGGGCCACGGTGGGCCGATTTCAGAAACCTTGGGTGCCGTGCTGGGCCAGATGGGGGAGTGTGCCAGAGTTGGCCTTCTGGGGAGGCTTCTCGCGGGCCTCGAGGAGGCAGTTTCGAAGCCTTTTGGGGGCCGTTTGGGAGCATCTTGGGGCCTCTTTTGGGCCTCTCGGGGGCCGTCTTGGGGCGGAAGACTGAGATCTTGGGTTCGAGGTCTTGGGCCCTCTTGGGCCGTCTTGGGCGCGTCTTGGGCCGTCTTGGCGCCCTCTTGGGCCGTTTGGGGGGCCTCTTGGGAGCCTCTTGGGCCGTCTTGGGGCGGTCTTGGAGACCTCTTGGACCGTTGTCAGCGCCATGAAAGCCGAGAAACTGAATATGCTCGAAATGTACATTTTCCCTTGGGGAATCTATGAGTTTGGCCTGTTGGGCCCTCCTGGGACGCCACTTGGGCGTCTCTTGGGCCGTCGTGGAGGCCTCTTGGGCCGTCTTGGGCACTCTTGGGGCTCCCTGGAAGCCACCGTGGACTCTCTGGGGGCCCTCGTGGACCGTCCCCACGAGCGGAGCCGCCGAGGTGCCGCCCCCCAAGGCCCGGCGAGGGTGCCCCCAGCGGCCCTTCTCGCTCGCACAATGCCCTGTATTGTAGGTTAGACTAGGGCTGACCCGTGGACTCCGTCCACGACATCTGGCCAAGAGTATTCTAGGGGGGAGCGGCGGGAATGGTGCCGAAAGGCTATCCGCCCCTTCCACAGTAGCGCCCCAAGCTGCACAGGCACGCTCCGTGGCGCCTGCCGGCGCCGCCCGACGGGGACGATGCCGGCGGCGGCGAGACGCAGAACGCTGGCGGGGAGGTAGTTCGGGCGCGCGGCGCCCCTGCGCGATGATCCCCCTGTTAGCCACTTAGGGTATCCTGAGGGCCGTGTGGGATCCTCTTGGAGCTTCTTGTGGGCTTCGAGGGAGCCTCTGGGGGCCCTCCTGGGCTCTCGTCGGTGCCGTTTGGGCCGTCTCGGAACCGTCCTGGGCCGTTTTGAGCGCCTCTTGGGCCGTCTGGGAGCCGTCTTGGACCGTCTTGGCGGCTCTTGGGGCTGTCTTGCGTGCTTTCGGGGCAGTGTTGGAGCCGTCGTGGGCCGTCTTGAGAACCTATTGGGCCGTTTTCGGGCCGTCTGGGGCCGTCTTTGGGGCTGTCTTGGGTCCAAGAGGGCTCCAAGAGGGCCCCAGGACGCCGCCGGGCGCGGGCCCACCATTCTGCCACGAGAGGCCTTTCTGTGGCAGAATGCGCCCGGCCCTGTCTTTGAGTGGCCCGAAGGCCTCAAGAGGGCCGCAAGAGCGCCCCGAGGGGGCCCCAAGAGGGCCCCAAACCGCTCTCCAGAGCTTGCTCACAGTTGAGTCCGCGCTGCATCGCTCTCTTTACACGCTCTGTAGTGTAGCCTTTTGGTTCAGTTCTTTTCTCCCTGCATGTGGGAGCATATTTCAGGCTGGCTTCCAAGGCTCATCGATCTCTCGATCCAGTCAGCTGTATCCGCGGCAGTGTGCTCGCGGTCTGATACTGTGGTCAACCTCTCTTGCCCAGCGCCGCCGCCTGCGCAGGTGGAGCTGCGCTGTCCAGATCTGCACATCCCGCCGATACACGTGGAGAATGTCGGCGCCGGGGCGGCGGGCTCTGGCTTCTTCCCGCAGGTGGTCTACGTATTCTTGGGCCTGGTCCTCTTCGTGTCGGGCTGGGTGTGCGGGGCGCTCTTGACGGTGCCAACCTGGTGGTGTGCGAGGCGTAGTACCGCGCCTACGGGAGCCTCCCCTCAGGAGGCAGTGCCGACAGTTGATCTACAGGATCTCGCCCAACATCAGCTTGCATTGATCCGCGATCGTCGGCGAGATGGCGAGGGCAGGTGACGTGCTGCTCCTGAAGTACAATGTGCCAGGGCCTGACCTCTGGCACGAGAGGATCGTGCTGGCGGTCCACCCTACGGATGCTGGGAACTACTTCATGCTCACGCCTGACGGCGACACGTACATAGAGGACTGCTCGCCCGCCTCGGCTGATGTCGAACGGCTTCGGGGTTCTGGAGGTCTCGGCGATGCTCCCCATGGGCTGCAGGGTGCGCGCATCTATCGTTTTCGAGGGCCCCCCGCCGCGGAGGAGCTGCGGCAGCACTTCATCGATGCGGCGCTCGCGCTGGGGCTGCCGGCGCCTGCTGATGGCCTGCGGGTGCGGCGCGTGGGAGGCGACGACATCGTCCCGCGCGCTGGCCCTCCTCCCCCTCAGGGTCCTGTCGACCCCAGGCCGCCTGGCCAGGGAGTGAGGGCGGCGGGAGCCGCCGCGCCGCCGCTGCGGGCTGACCTGGTGCGGGTTGCTGCTGAGGACGCCGAGGAGCTGCCCAAAGGCACGGAGGTCGAGATCACGGTGGACACCATCTCGGCAGGCGATCGTGCCATCATGCCGTGGAAGGGCGGCTACGTTTTCGTACGACAGCTCACGCGTCCCGAGGTCTACCGCTTCACCTGTGATGATCTACGAGTTCAGCCAGTGGCGTTTGACGCCAGCGGAGCCCGCCGAGTGACATTCGGCGAGGGCGTGCAGAGGCAGGATGACACCCTGCCAGCTGGTGGGATCGACTTGCAGGGCCCGAGGACGGCAGCCTGGTTCTGTCGGCACGTCGCCGAGAACGGCCCCACCCCTCAGGCAGCACACGAGTCGTGGTTGCGCAAGGCCAAGCTGCACGAGGGGGACAGGGCCATCCACGAGCACTTCGTTCTGTCCCAGGTGCTCGCTGCGGCAGTTTGCCATGATCAGCTGAACATTCCAGCTCTCAAGTCAATGGAGTTGGTGGTGCGACGGCTTCAACTCATCAAGTCCGCCTACGCGCAGTCAGCCTCTGCTCCAGACTTCTCAGGAGCTGATCACTTCATGGGATGGGGTCCTGCTACAGCTTCGGCATCAGTGGCCCCCGAGCTGGCTGCCCATGTCGCCACCAAGTTCAGGGATGAGGCCGCCATCCTCAAGGAGTCCCGCAAGGCTGCCGAGGAGAGGCGGACCAAGCAGCCCACTGGTCGTGGAGGTCGAGGAGGCCGAGGCAGAGGAGGTAAAGGGCTCGCCCCGGCCGACGGGGAGGGGGAGTCATGATGCCCATGCCTCCTGGCTCGCGAGCTTGGTCCACTCGCAGAGCCGTGCCAAAGTCAGCGGACCCCGCTTCAGCAGGTTTTGAGAGGTATGTGGACGCCAGTCGCCAGCGCGACCTCTTCCCACTGCCATCTGTTGAAGTGGATGAGCGTCCTGATCCTGGGTTGTCTGCTACAGTCTTCAAGCGTATGTCGAGGAGGCGTGGGAGGCAGCTGCTCGCGAACGGGGTCATCGATGCCCTCAACGTTTTAGCCTCCCCAGCCGCCATCGCTTCGCATCGGCCCACTGCCGCTCGCCGAGCTGCCCACGGCCAAGTTTTGTCTACTCTGGCGGCGAGGCTCTCACGCACATCATTGTACAAAGACCGCGAAGCCCTGAAGGCGCTTTGCGGATCGGAGTTCTCATACGCTGGGGCGGACTCCAGCTGCAGCGTGGAGCCGTATGACCAAGGCCGGGGTGTCGATGCCTGCAGCGGGGGCCTCTCCTCCGATGCTCTTGGACGTCATCGACCAGTCTGGCAGAGACGTAATCAACGGCTTCACCACCGCGATGCTCCGCTCGCCCGTCGAGATGGGGGCCATCATGGACCAGCAGGCATCCATTAAGCCCTACATGGACATGAGGCTCAAGAGTGACAGGCTTCTCTACCACCAGTTCGTGAAGGACCTGTTTGAGTCTAATCTTGTGGATTTCGGCACGGAGGCTGTCGAGACCGTCTACCCGTTTTTCGTGCGCAAGAAGTCAGGAAAGCAGAGACTGGTGTGGGATTGTCGGGTTGCCAACATCCGCTGGAGGGGCCCGCCCAAAGTCCGCATGGCTAGCGGTTCCGCTTTCGCTGGCCTGGAGATCCCACCAGAGATGCAGGAGCAGGGCATGTGGGGTGCAGGCTCCGACATCGCAGACTACTTCTTCTGGCTCGCCATGCCTGCCGAGATGCGGCCGTACTTCGCCCTGCCGCCCGTGCCGGGGCCGCTGCTTCTGGAGTGGGGTGTTCCTGCTCACCTTGGCGGCGCTCTGCACGGCACGATGCAGGTGAGGCCGCGACTTCGCTCAGTCCCGATGGGATGGACTTGGGCGATGTGGCTTGCTCAGCGCGTGCATATCCATCAGATCTGTCTTGCTCTGCCATGGGCCCCTTCGAGACTCATGGAGGAGGGTGCCCCAGTTCCCGAGTGGCGTTCTGATCTCCCAGTCCTCAATGTCTGTTGCGATAATTTGGTTGTCCTTGCTTCTACTCCTGAGTGTGTTGTCTCAGCTCGTGATGCCGTGATTGCCCAGCCTGTCAAGTCAGGCTTCATTGTTCATGAGGTGTTCGGTCCTGTGCGACAGTTTACGGCTCTAGGGTATTACATTGACGGTGAGGCTATGAAAGTTTGGGTTGATCCGATGAGGAGGGAGAGAATAGCAGCAGCTGCTCGGGCCTTGTCGAGGAGGCCGCGGATCACGGGACTCGCCTTAAGTCGTTTCATTGGTCATTGCATCGCCGCCTTCCTCATCTTCCGTCCTGGTCTCTCGGTTTTCAGACGGCTGTACGATTTCGCGGCCAAGATGGGGGCTACTCCGGGGCGTCTGTGGTCAGAGGCGGCTCAGGAGGCGCGTCTGGTCTCGTACCTCATCCAGGTCACCATGTCGGATCTGCGCCTGGAGTGGTCGGAGAGGGTCCTTGCCACCGATGCGTGTCTCTCTGGGTATGCCGTTGCCTCTACACGTTGGTCTCAGGAGGTAGTGAAGGACTATGGGAAGGTGAGAGAGAAGTGGAGATACCGAAGTAAGCTGCCGTCTGCTACTGCTCCTCGTCATGCTGCTCTGCCTGCTTTCTCCGACCCGTTCACTGAAATAAACACCGTTAAGACCATTGTCGAGCATAAACCTGTCTCGCCGTACGAGCCGAATCCCGATTTCGTCGAGATCAACCCGATTCATCTCCAGAAGGCCGATTGGAAGTTGCAGTATGCTTCGAGGTTTCTGAATCGTGATGGGGCTATATCTGTCTTGGAGGGTATCGGCATGGCCTCTGGAGTTCGACACACCTCAAGGGGCCTCTATGGGCTTCGGAGACGCCACCTCATCTTGGGGGACAACTTGGGCACTGTCTTGGCCATGGAGAAGGGCCGCTCGTCGTCGCTCGCCCTGAACAGGTCGCGTCGTAAGACCGCAGCCTTTTCGGCTGCCTCGGGATCACGTTACGTTTATCGCTGGATCCCGTCTGAGAGCAACCATATGCCGACGAGGGCTCACGCTTCTGGGAGCAGCGTCGGCGCCCCACCTCTGCAGCGGGCGCTCCGCCCGGCGGTGGAGCCACCGTCTCGCTCGCAGAGTGGCCGGAGCCGGACGGAGAGGACGACGCCCGCCTCGGGGGGACGCCGCGAGGCAGGCCCGGGCAGCCTCCCGCGCTTCGCTGGCGGGCGGCGCCAGGGCCAGGGCCGTCGGGGGACAGGGCACTCTCCTGGAGTCCAGCTCGGTGAGCGCGAGGACCTGCAAGGACTACGAGCAGCGCAGCGCTGTGCTTCCAGGAGTGGGCGACGGCGAACCAGTTGACAGGAAAGTTGGAGAGGGAGCCCGACCTCGTTCTCACGGACTTCATCAACCACCTGTGGACGTCAGGTCGGGACGTCTCGGAGGGCGCGAGGACGCTGGCGGCCTTCATGTATTTCCACCCAGACTACTCGAGGGCTGGGACGTGCATGCTCCCGAGGGCGCGCAAGGCGCTGAAGGGCTGGGGACGTTTGGAGCCAGGCAGAACCAGGCCTCCTGTCCCGCTGCGCCTCTTGGCACTCCTGTGGCTCGAGATGGTCAACATGGGGAACCCGCTGATGGCGCTCGCGCTGGTGACGATGTGGGTCGCCTACCTGCGGCCGGGGGAGGCAATGAGGCTCAAGGAGAAGTCGCTCGTCTCTCCTCCACGCACTTTTATCTCAAGCGGTACAAGGAACCACCTGCGCCCAGAGGGTGTTCACCCGACCGTCGCCGAGAAGACGCAGGGCGAACACACGTCAGCAATCCTGTGGAGTCTGCACATGCACGAGGAGATGGATCAGCACCCCTCGAAGGTCAACCTGTTCGAGGAGAGCCTGGTGCTGGACTCCGAAGACCTGCCCTGGTTGGGCGACATGCTCGCGGGCCTCCGCCGAGGCCAGCCAGACAAGCTCTTCTTCGACTTCAAGTACTCCCACCTCGGCCCCGCCATGACGTCGGCTGCCAAGAGTGTCGGTCTCGAAAAGCTCAAGATCACGCCCTACCACATGAGGCACTCGGGCCCCAGTCACGACATCCTGCTCAAGCGAAGGTCGTTGCCAGTCGTGAAGGCCCGAGGCAGATGGCAGTCAGATCGCACGGTGAGGAGGTACGAGGCGCACGGACGCCTGCTACAGCAGCAGGCCAAGGTCTCCGACGAGACGAACCAGAAGGGCGCCGTGGCTTTAGACAAGTTGCAGACCGCGTTCCACACCGGGATTCCACACCTCTTTGTTCCCGAGGGCCGCCGCCGCGTCCAGGGGTGTCGTGCCGTCGAGGTCTTCTCTGGCAGTGGGCGGCTCTCGGAGGCGCTCGCCTGCGCCGGCATCCCAGCCGAGGCCTGGGACGTCGAGCAAGGCGAGGCGGCTGACTTCCTGAGGGCGGAGTCGCTGCAGAGGCTGGAAAAGGCCATACTGGATCGGGAGGTGGTCTGCCTTTGGTTTGGATTGCCCTGCCAGACATGGTCGAGAGCCAGGCGCTGGGACGGGAGGGGGCCTGGCCCACTGAGGGATGATGAGCTGCATTTG
Source organism: Prorocentrum cordatum (assembly GCA_963575745.1). Classification (NCBI taxonomy): domain Eukaryota; class Dinophyceae; order Prorocentrales; family Prorocentraceae; genus Prorocentrum; species Prorocentrum cordatum. The sequence continues at coordinate 169,062 of CAUYUJ010015201.1, read as the reverse complement.
TATGGCCGCCCTGATCTCTCGCCCAAGGATAATGAGAAGGTGCTTTATCACAATTTGCTTCTTAGGCAGTCTGCTCGGATTTTTAAGCTGGCCGCTGCCTGTGGCTGTTTGTGTGCTCTTGAGAATCCCGCCACTAGTCGTGTCTGGCTCACCAATGAGATTCAGGAGCTGGAGCGCCTGAAAAACGCTAACATGCAGGTTACAGACTTTCTGCCAATTCGGAACGCCTTGGAAAAAGGCCACTAAGATCCTGTTTGTAAATTGGCCACCGCTTGTGTTGCCGCGGTGTCGTCCCTCGCGCAGTGTCTGCTCGCGCCCTGGCAAGGCTCACACTATTCGCGAGGGTAAAGACGCCAAAGGTGTTTGGCGCACGGCCTTAGCGCAGCCATACCCACATGACTTCTGCACTTTGTTGGCTAGTCTCGTGGCGCCAGCCCTCTGGCTACGCAGTGTTTTTCACTCAGTGTGCTCTGTCTGTCGTGGCGGCCCTTGCTTGCGGGATTATGGAGTGTAAAGTCTCAGGCTTGAGCTCGCCTGCAATTCAGCTTGCATCCAGTTTGATCGCACAAGCCTGCGAAAGCACCTCGTGGTTTGATGTGGCGATGGAAAAAGTGTCCAGGTCTCATCTCCAGAGCTTGCTCACAGTTGAGTCCGCGCTGCATCGCTCTCTTTACACGCTCTGTAGTGTAGCCTTTTGGTTCAGTTCTCCCTCCCTTGCCCTCCCGAGTGTAAAGTCTCAGGCTTGAGCTCGCCTGCAATTCAGCTTGCATCCAGTTTGATCGCACAAGCCTGCGAAAGCACCTCGTGGTTTGATGTGGCGATGGAAAAAGTGTCCAGGTCTCAATGTATATGCTTCTTGGGCTTGCGAGATGGGCACTCAAGTACATGCATCTTGGGGCCTTGTCGCGTCCATCTTGGGGCCCTCATGGCCTCCTCGTGGGGCCCCTCGGGAGCGCTCCCATCCTGTCCTGCCCTCCTCTTGGGGCCGCCATGGGCGCCTGAGGAACCGTCCTGGCACAGTCTTGAGCCGTCTTGGGGCCCTCCTAGCAGCCTCCTGAGGCGTCTTGGGGCGATCTTGAGGGCCTGTATGGCCGTCTTGAACGCTTCGAAGACGAAAAGCAAGGGAACTCCCGAAATGTGCGTTTTCCCTTGGGATTGGGACGATTGTTCCTTGTTCGGGCTCTCCTGGGCTCTCTATGGAGCCCACTTGGAGCATTTTGAGGCCTCTTGGGCCGTCGGGCGGCTGTCTTGGGCGTCTTCGAGCGCTCGGGGCCCGTCTCAGAGGCCCTCTTGGACCGTCTTCGGGCGCTCTTGGGGGGGCCTCCGGGGGCGGCTCGTATCGCTCTTAAGCCATCTTGGAAGAGCGCCGGGGCCCCGGGGCCCTCTGGGGAAGGTTCTGGGGACGTCTCATGGAGCACCTTGGAGGTCTCTCGGGCCGGCTTGGGCCAATCTTGGGCCAATCTCGAGCGTCTGGGGCCCACATGGCGGCCTGTTGAGCCGACTTGGGGGGCCTTTGGGCCCGTCTTGGGGCCTCTTCGGCCGTCTTGGAGCCGTCTTGGGGGCGTCTTGGGCGGTCGTGGATCGTCTGGAAGGCGACAAGGCGAGAACGGCAAAAGCCTTGAACGAAAAACAAGGAACATCTATCTTTTTTCTTGCTCGGGGCCCTCTGGGGAAGCTTCCCGGGAGGTCTCATGGAGCACCTTGGAGACCTCTCGGGCCGACTTGGGCCTCTTGGGGCCCTCTTGGCGTGTCTTGGAGCCTCCCTGGGCGTCCCTGGGCCGGTTTTGACTTCATTGATCCTGCGGCATTCTGGCACGCACGACCCCCGTTGAGCCGACTTGGAGGCCCTCTGGGCCCGTCTTGGTGCTCTCTTGGGGGCCTCTTCGGCCGTCTTGGAGGCGTCTTGGGAACGTCTTAGGCCGTCATGGATCGTGTGGAAGCCGAGAAGGCGAGCACGGCAAAAACCTTGCAAAAAAACAATGAAAATCAATGTTTTGTCCTGCTCGGGACTCTCTGGGGAAGCTTCCCGGGAGGCCTCACGGAGCACCTTGGAGACCTGTCGGGCCGACTTGGGCCTCTTGGAGCTCTCTTGGCGTGTCTTCGAGCCTCTCTGGGCGTCCCTGGGCGGCCCGGGGCCCAGGCCGGGGCGATTTTGCCCCCGTTGATCCTGCGGCGTTCTGGCACGCTCGGCCCCCGGCATTAGAATATAGACTAGGTAGTACTGACGCGTGGATTCCATTCACGTCGACAAGCGTGTACAGCGTGTGCCAGTTGCTGCTTTTTAATTTGGCCTGCTCGCTGCAAGTGCTGCTTGCGAACCGTTTACCTCTTTGTACTGGATTGTTGCTTGCTTGCTTGCTTGCTGGCTGGCTGGCTGGCTGGCTTGATGTCTGTTGTTGCCTGCTGCTGCTTGCTGCAGTGAGGGCCTCCTGGGCCTGGGCTGAGTCTGGGCCGTCTCATGGCTCCTTTGGGGTTTCTTGGGCTACTCTGGAGCACGGCCGGGCCTCTGGTGGGAAGGGGGACTGCTGGAGGGAGCCCCTTGACTCGCCCTGGGATGATCCTGAGCCGCCTTGGGGCCGTATGGAGGCGAGGACCGACCAGAACGATGTCTAAAACGACATGGCGCTTACAACGGACAACGAAATACGAATCGAGGCCCGACGTTTAACTTGAACGTTGAAAACGAAGCCAGTGACAAGCGAAACTAACGACGAAACAGGGCGCTGAAAGCAGCAGCGAAAAACGAAACGAACCAACAACGGAGAACGGCACGAATCACAAACCAAGGGCACAAACCAAGCTAATCAGCCTTTTTGTCGGTCCTCGAATCAAGGCCATGGCTGGAAACCAAGAATCGCATGTGCACCATATGTTCCAACGATGCTCCATCGTAGGACGAAAGTGTTGGAGGCCTTGCGCGGCAACTTGGGAGCAGATCTACGTCGAATCCACGTCGGATTTACGCCGGGTTCACGTCGGATGACGTCGGACTTGCGTCGGATGTACGTCGGACTGACGCCAGAACATCGCCGCGCGCACGTCGACCCATAGCTTAGGGAGCCGACGTGTGGACTAGATGGTAATTACAACTTTTGCGCGCCGCGCGAGGCCTCCAGGATTTTGCTTCATAATCCATCGCGGCTGTGGCCGTCCAGGGAGGTCGGAGGGGGCGCGCTTGCTGCGCAAACTGACAAGGAGGCAGAGGACTCTGCGGAGTATGCCCCGGGTGGCTGGCCAGCCCAGAACACTCTCAGAACGAGAACTCCCCGACGGGTCGCCAATTCAGACTGGCGCCCCTCCAAAGAAGGGAAGGAAACAAGAAGCGCATGGGTGACTTATTTTTCTGGGTGGCCGGCGCGGTGCCAGAGTTCTCTACGGGATCGTCCCTCCAAAGCCTCTTGGAGGCGGTTTTAGAATATCTTACGGTCTCTCTGGTGCCTATTGGGGGGCTTGTTGGGGCCTGGTTTAGGCCTCTTGGGGGCCTCTGGGGGCTTCTAGGGGGCCCTCTCTGGGGCCTGCTGGCGGTCTAAGGGGTCATCTTGGGGCGGAGGACGCAAAATATCAGTTCGAGGTCCCCCTCTCTCTTGAAGCCCTCTTGGAGCCGTCTTGGCGTCTTGCGGCCCTCTCGGAGGCCTCTTGGGCCATCTGAAGGCCTTTTAGGAAACCTCTTGGACCGTCCGTCTTTGGGCTCTCCTGGGCCGTCTTGGAGCGCCCCATGGAGGCCCAGGAGCGCGCCAGGGCTGGCGAGGCCGATTTTAGATTACTTGAGCGCCCAACCTTTGCCAAGCCGAATGAAAATAAATGATTTTGGCCTCGTCTTGGGCAGTCTTAGGGCTCTGCTGGGCCGTCTGAAAACCAGATTGGCGACCTCGATCTTGGACCGTCCGGAGGCGTCTCGGGCCATCTTGGACCGTCCCCTCCTGGGCCATCTTGGAGCGCCCCGGGGTTGGCCAGGCCGATTTTCAACTACTTGAGCGCCCAACCTTCCCGCACGCGGTGCGCCCGGCATTACAATAGACTGAAGACGACGTTGGGCTCCAACTTCGCCTCGCAAATCTCGCGAAGCAGTGCCAAAGCCCGCTCCCACAACCCGACCTTCTCGAACGCGCTGATCATAGCGTTGTAGCTGACTGTGGCTGACCCATGAACTACGATCACGGCATCTGTACGAACTGCTGTGATGGGGGGCATGCTGCCGCAAGGCTGACATGATGACGCGGGGATCGACCTTCGCATCCCGCTTATGCTGCTGCGTGCTGCTGCTTGCTGCCGCTGATGCGTGTTGCTGGTAATGCTTACCGCTTCTGCATGCTGTTGCTGCTTGTAGCCGCAGGATGCTGCTGATGGCCAATTCTGTTTTGTGCGTGCTGCTACCTGCTGCTGCTTCTGCTGCTGCTGCTACTTGCTGCTGCTGTGCGCTCCCGCTGCTGCTCCCCGCTTCGCGCTGCTGCTGGTTGCTGCTGCTGCTGCTGCTTGATGATGCAAGGTGATGTTTTTCGCTACCTCAGCGTTAGGACACAACCTGCTGCTGGGAGAGGATCGAAGAGCGAGGAGTCAGGATCGAGAACATCAGGGAGATCGAGGGGGAGAAGCGATGGGCGATGAGCGAAGAGCGAGTTGCGAGAAGGGCGGAGCGACGGCCGAGGGAAGATGGGCGAGGAGGTGTGTCGTCCTTATAGACCTCTGGGGACTGTTCTCGGGCTCTAGGGCCGTCAATCATCGATCTGGGGGTGACAGACCAATCCGGACAGAGCCCCCCTCAGGGGTCTGGGGGCCGATTCCTCAGGGATCTCGTAGATTTTGAAAGGGTGTTGGGTTGGAGGCTGGATGAGTCGTCGCCTGCTTCTTGTTCATTTGGATTGATTGCTGCTAGTGGTACTTGCAGCAGTTTGCCTGTTTGTATTGGCTTGTTGCTTGCGTTCTGCTTGTTTGCTTGCTTGCTTGCTAGCTGGCTGGCCTGCTTGCTGCTTGCTCCTCGCTTGCTTGCTTGCTGGCGTGCTGGCCTGCTCCCTGCTGCTGCTGAGTGCCTCCGAAAGCTGTAATGGGAGTGTCCTGGGCTAAATCTAAGTCTTCTCATTTTTTCTTCCAGGCTTCTCAGGCTACCTCGGAGCCCATCTGGACCTTCGGGTGGTAAAAGGGTTGCGGGAGGGGGCGTATTACCCTGCGCTGGGGCGATTTTGAACCGCATGCGGCGCAGTGTTAGGACAAAGGCTGGAAATTAAGAAGCGCATGTGTGCCCTGTGTGTAACGATGTCCCATCGTAGCTGCGGCCGTCGGAGGAGGATGCGCGCGAGCTGCGTAGGCTTAGGTCGGGCCTGTCCTCGTACAGGGTGATTTTGGACGAAAAAATCAAAATAGTCAAAGAATATTAGACAATTCTCAAAAATAGTGAAAAAACGTCACCCGGATATTTTTTTACAATTTTTGAATATTCCTCCTGTAGAGGGACACGCCCGACTTGAGCGTAGGCTCAGGGGAGGGCACCAATCACTGCGGAGCACGCCTCTGGTGGCCAGCGAGTTCCGGAGCACTCTCGGGGAGAACTCCCCCGGCGTGCCCAAAAACAGACCAGAGCCACTCCGACGAGGGGAGGAACAGAAAGCAGCGCCCGGGTGCCGAATTTCTAGGCGGCCGGCGCGGTCCCAGAGCTCCCCTAAGGGACCTTTCGTCGGAAAGGGTGGGTCTTGTGGCTGAAGCGCCCGGGTGTCGAACTTCTAGGTGGCCGGCGCGGTCCCAGAGCTCCCCTAAAAGGACCTTTCGTCGGACGTGGTGGGTCTTGCGGCTGCTCGGGGGCCTGATTTGGGGCCTCTTGGGGGGCCTCTTTGGGGGGGCTTCTGGGGGGCCTCGTGGGGGGGCCCGCTGGCGGTCTCGGGGGCTGCCTCGGGGCGGAGGGGGCGGAACGCCAGGCCGAGGTCCCCTTCGTGGAATTTTTTGGGGGGCCCTCTTGGGCGGCCCGCTTTGGGCGGCCTTGCGGCCCTCTTGAGCCGTCCGCGGGCCCTCTCGGGGGCCTTTAGGGCCGCGTCTGGGCGATCTTGGGGGCCTCTTGGGCGTCTCGGAGCGGCGGAAACTCGAAAGGGCGAGAACGTCAAAATCAATGAACAACTAGATGGCAAGCAGTGCTTGTGGCCTCTCAGGGCCTCTTGGGCCGCCTGGGGCCCTGCTATAATGGCGACTTCTTGGGCCGTCTCGGGCCATCTAGGATCGACTGGGAGCCCGCCGGGGCCTGCCAAGGCCCGGCGGCGGCGATTTGGGCAGTACTTGAGCGCGACTTGGTGCCCACCCTTTATGGTACGCCTTTAACGCCATAAAGGAAAGAATAGATAAGAGAGAAGAGAAGAATATGCCGGGCTCCAGCTTCGCCTCCCATATTTCGCTGAACAGCGCCAGAGCCCGCTGCCACTGCAACGTCTTCCCGCACGCGCTGATCCCAGCCCTGTAGCAAATGTCGTTGGGCTCCAGTTTCGCCTCCCACATCTCGCTGAGCAGCGCCAAAGTTCGCTGCCACTGCTCGCCCTTATCGCATGCACTTATACCAGCGCTGTAGGTGACTATAAGGCTGCCCTGCGGACTACCGTCACCAAATCTGGCCAAACTGGAGGCCGTGCAATGGGACTCTGTGACCGTATTGGGGGCGTCTTCGGGCCTGCTGGGCAGTCGAGGCGTTCTCTGGGTGGCCTGCAGGGCCGTTAGGGAGCCCTCCGAGGCCGTCATCGGCTTCGGTTTTCTGGGAGCTCTCGGTGGCCGTCCTGGAGCTCTCTTGGGGCAGTCTAGGACGGCCCCGAAAGCCCGAAGACCGCCCGATGACGGAACAACGCAACCCCAGGAGTTCCCGAAAACAGCCTAAGAGGCCCCGAGGTGGCCTGCAATGACTCCAAGAGGTTCCTCCGAAGCTGTCTTGGGCCATGTCTATCCGCCGCCCCCCGCTTGCCGGAGGAAGAGGCGTGTGAGATGATTGGCTGCCCCCCTCCACCTTTCCCCCTGCCCTGGGGTCCAAAATCCCGTTTGAAGCACGGAGCCTCTGGAGCGTCCACACAATCCCAAGACGGCCCAAAGGACCCAAACGGAGCTCCAAGATAGTCCAAGAGAGCGTCAAGACGGCCCAGGGTAGCCCCACGACGGTCCAAGATGGCTTCGAGACGGCCCACGAGGCCCCCGAGACGGCCCAAGAGTGCTCCAAGATGACAGCAGGGAGGGCCCCGAGAAGCACAAACCGCCTCATTCTCAAAGGAAGCTGATTTTTGTCGCATGCTCGTATTCTTCGGCTTCACTGCGTCCAGGACGCCCCAAGGGGGGTCCCAAGATCGTCCCAAGACGACTCGTGAGGCCTCCAAGAGAGCCCCCCAAGACAGCCAAAAAGAGCCCCAAGACGGCGGCAGGGGGCGCCAAAACGGCCCAGGAGAGCCCCAAGAGAGCCCTAAGAGGGGCCGGAGAGGGGAATGCGAACAGACACTTCGAGCCTTTCCCACCAGGGTGGCCCCAAAAGCCCCCCGAGGCGCCCCCAAAGCGCCCACAAGAGGCCCCAAGAGGTCTCCAAGAGGCTCCCAGGAAGCCCCCAAGAGACACCCACAGGCGCCCCAGATGCCCCCAAGAGCCCTCCAAGACGCCCTACATGACATCCCATGGGACCTTCATCTGCGTTCAATAGGCTCCTGACCCACTAGGTAACTTTTACGATCGTCGCAAGCGCTCACTTCTTCTGGGGGAAATGGTGCGGGCCCCGTTGAACCTTTCGGAACATCTTGGGGTCTCTTGGGGGCCCTGTCGTGCCGCTTTGGGAATCAATTCTAGCCATCTCGGGCACTGTCGCCGCATGTATCGGGCAATTGTGAAACGTTTTGTGGACGTCTTGCTGCGCACCAGGGCCGCCAGGGACCCGCACGCAGCGCGGAAGCCACTCACGGCCCGAGGAATCACTGAGACCCTTCCCGCACGCACGCGTCACAGACTTAAAAGGATGAGCCCGGTGGAAATCTACGGCTGGCAGGGCAAAGCCAGCGGCCAGGGTGAAGCTCGCTCCTGTTGGCCATGGTGGGCGTCGCGAGGGAAGGGTTTGGTCGGAAGTTGACGCTGGACGGTCTACAAGGAGCTGGAAGAGGGGGAAAGAGGGGGGTTCAGAGGGGGTATACGAACATTGGGAGCAATTTGCAGCACTTGCGCAGCGCAGAGCGCGGGAAGAGAGACAAAGGACGGAGGACGGTGGGGCAGCAATCAGCCGAGTGGCTGGCTGACGCCTGAGAGGTAGCCACTGCTACGTCGCGCTCCACCCTAGCAGCAAGGCCCGTCTTGGGAGGCACTGCCTAAGGGGGAACCTGCCTTGCGCGATGCGAGCTCCGTTCTCGCGACCCTTCTTGGAAAGGGTTAGAAAGCTCTGCACTGAGCTGGCTCCCGTCGACAGTAGCGGCACGACTAACAAATACATAGTGAAACGGCCCCGAAAAGCCAGGAGATGAGATCCGCTGAGCGCGAAGCCGCAAACCTCCACGAGTCCAGGCACCAAGACGACAGCGCCTTTGGGCCACCTCTGGGCCTCGTCAGAAACGCGGTCCAATGTGACAAACTGCAAGAGCTCCCCCACGGTCGACAGCACCCTGCGCACCTGGAGCATGTGCACCCATTGCCACACATAGAAACGTGTTTTTTCCTGGACAGGATTCGAACCAATGGAGATCAGGCGTCCAGCTTGCAGGAGGCCGCCAACTATGTTCCGACGCCGGCACCGGCAAGGGCCCTCCAGCCCATCACTGGCACACAGAGACTCCTTTGCAAAAGTATCGGCAAGCCTCCAGTACTCATCACGTTTCTATGGCCACCCATAGAAACGTGATGGGCACTGCAACGAGCGGCCATGTCACGTTCGGTCCCCCGGCGGGCTCTCTCGGAGACCTCCAAAGAAAACCTCGACCCGATGGGGCCAGCATCCGCCGCGTCAGCGAGGGCCCTCCGGGCCCGCCTCCGGACCAGGGCCGCGACGGTGCCCCTCCGGTCGTGGCAGGAGCATCATGAGCTCGGCCAAGAGTCCAGTTGCGCTCAGCCGCCTCGCCAGCAGCCGCATCGGTTGCCGGGCTGCCAGATGCTCAAAGCGCCTCCTGGTCGGAGAGACTCGGACCATCGGGATCAACATGGGAAGGGGCACGAACGACAGAGACTCCACCCCCGCTCGACTCCCAAGAGCCCTACGGATTCGAACCGCAGGCCCCCGCTCCGCCCGTCACAATCCCGAAATCTCCCCCGCTCCCAACCGACCGACAAAGGCTCATGATCGGTACAAAAACACATGGGGCCCTTGGGACCTTCGCGGGCTAACGCAGAGGCGGTGAGCTCTGATCTGGGCACTGTCTGAACGCGGCCCGCCAGGCCCGCCGAGACTCCTCCAGCGACCTCCCAGCTCTGGCGATGAGTAGTTAACAACTGCGCCAGCACCGCGCCGTCGATGACGAAGGTCACAAGAGAAACGCCTCCCCGACCCACTGCCAGACATAACGGTTACCTCGCCAGACACGCGACACTCCACGAATGGGCGCTTGCACACTGAAACGGGAGCAGACGCGCATGGCTCGTCCGAAAAGAACGGGTGAGTGAGCCTCGAGGGCGCGACTCCTCTGATTTGGACGCCCGAATTGGGTACGGGAAGAATGGGTACAGTGCCCAACAACGAATGTTGTCCCAAACCAACAGCGACCGCTGTTTGGCAGGCGGCCTTCTGTCTCGAATGGACACAGGCCGCGGCGGCGTGGACAACGAGCCCTGTTCAAAATGAACAAGATCCGCTGTTGGGCATTGTACCCATTCTCTCCGTGCCCATCTCGTCCGTGCAGATCTGAGCCGCGTCCTTGGCGAGGCCTTCGCGCCAACGAACGCCTGCGGACCCAAGGACACCACCCTCGGAACAGCCCCCGCAGTCCGGCGCTGGCCCCGCGGAGGCCTGCTCTGTGCACGAGGGTCCCGGCGCGCGCAGCTCTCAAGGGGCCCAAGGACACAAATAAATACACAAAACAGAGGATTCCCCATGTTGTCCCATATTTTCTGGGTTTGCGTCTTCCCGCCCAATTCCAACATTTTCCCAGATTTTCTTGGGGACCGACGATTGCTTGTCTCTGTGTGTTTTTTCTCCCCTCCTGACAGCTCGTCTTCCTGAGAAACCAAGGGTGAAGGGGAACTGGGACACACAAATAAATAGACACAAATAACCAGATTCCCCATAGATTCATATATCTTCTGGGTTTCTGTCTTCCCCCCCACTTGCAATATTTTCCATATTTTCTGGGGAGTCGACGATTACTTGTGCCTGTGTGTTTTTTCTCCTCCTGAAAGGGGGGAACCTCCTCGCTCGAGGCCACTGGGCGGCCCCCAAAAACCACGCGCCCGCTGCAGAAGCCTTCCCCTCCAGGGGTGCGGCGGCTCTCTCTCCTGGCGGCCAGGACGCCTCCGCCCGCTCCCGGGCCCGCCCCTGCCTCGCGCTCGGGCGCAGCCCCCCGCATGTTGGTGGTCCCCAAACGTGGTGGTGAGAACACCCGGTGGTGAGTTTTGGGCGATTTGGGTAATGGCTTTCGAGCGCTGGCTGGCCCAGGAAACGCAAACCCTCGTGGCGACCGCGTGTCCCCAAACCCGGTGGTGACCCAGAATTATTTTTTGGGGGAATCGGGGTCACCACCGGGTGTCTCACTACCTGGTTTGGAGCCCACCAAGCATGGCTCTGCCCGGAGGTCGGTGCGGGGATCGCCCGGGAGCCTGGCCGCATCGAGATCCGACGGGTCGCAGCCGGGCTCCGTGGGAGCAGGGGCCGGCCCTCCGTCGACAGAGCCGCCAGGAGCGCGCCGCTCGCAGACTGGGGGCTCCCGGGGGCCCCCCCTCCCCCCCGCATCGACCCGCGCAGCCTGCGCGGTCGAGACTGCAACCCCGACTTCGCGCTGCCTGCCCCGACCCGGGCATTCGAGACGGCAGAGCGACGGGCCCTCGGAGAAGGCCTCCTCCTCCCCCCTCCCCTCGGGGGTGGAGAGACCTCCTACCGTGACACGCCGATTAGCGATTTGGCCGTTTTCGGTTCGCGAGAGGGCGTCGCGGCCGTCACTTCTGCGGGTCCAGGTCCGTCGGTCTCGGCCCCAGGCAGTTTTCACTGAAGGGAGTTTACTAAAGGGAGGCTTGTCCACCGCCGATCCCCCCCCCCCTCGCGCGCCGCTCAACGCGCAGATGGGCATGCTTCAGAGCACCAGAGACTCGGGTCGAGCTTGACTACCTACCAGACCACCCCAACCCAGCCCGAAGACCCGGATTTCGGGTTGGGGGGGTTATGGGTTCCATACGTGTTTTTTCAATGTTCCCCGACCCCCCCCCAACTGGAAGTTGAAGGCAAATTGAGGCCTTCGGGTTGGGTTGGGGTGGTTTGGTGGGTGGTGAGAGCTGTCTTCGGAGCTCACACCCGGGAGCTTCCTGCCCGCAGCTGTCCTCGACCACGGCCGTGAGACCATCCCGTCCAGTGCTCTCCGCGAGCCGGCGCGGCTGCCAGCGCGCGGAGCTTCAGGGCGCTGCGCCCCGCCAGGCCTGGCACCCGGTGGCCATGGTACATTCGGGGCGTTGACCTAAGGAACCCCAGATAAGGAACGAGGCCCCTTATTTCCATAAGTGAAGCTTCGACTTCCTAGCGAAGACATAAGGAAAACCTGAGGCAAGCTGTGAAACACTTCAGGAACGCGGAGCCCCTCCCCAACGAAAAGGGTTCCTTCTTCAGGGCCCCGACTGTACCCTCGAGGCAAAGATCTCCTGGTCCAGAGCCCCCGCGGAGCCTTCGTCGGAAGCGTGTCTCCGAGTCCTCGAAATCAGGGCAGCTCTACGGCCAGATGCTCTGATGCGGGAACTGCCCACGGGAACCGATCGAAACCTGCCGGCGCTGACATCAGCCCCAAATCGACGGCAGCTCCTGGCAAGACTGACTGGAACACCTTCGTCTAAGAGCTTCCCGCTAACACGAGTGCCAATGCTGCGCGAGGAAGACACGAGGGCAGCAGTGTCGCTGGAGACCACGACGCGCTCCTGAGAAGTCTCCTCCCTGAGCGCAGACGTAGAGTGCAACGCCCCTTCTTCAGCTATGGCCTCCGAGCCCTTGACGCGCAGGACCTCGAAGCGAAGGGCCGCGCCATCAATGGAAGCCCATATTGACACGAAGGCTGCATTGTTCTGGGCGGCCTCCAGCAGAGGACGCAAGAACAGTTTAGCCGCCCTGACTCCATGCGGAGGATCCACCACTCAGGAAGGGGTCGGCCACATGGCCTCTGAGACCCCCTGCCGCCCTCGAAGCCAGCGGGGCGCAGCGCGAAGCTGGACCTCCAGACCCATAACTGCAGCGGGGACTTCCAGCAGCAGAGCAGCGCGACCTAACGGGGCCCAGGAAACGCTGTCGCGAATCCGTGCCTCTAGGAGGACATGCCCGACCGAAGGCTTGGGCCACGCCTTGCCGCCGAGGGGGGGTCCGGTCTGAGAAGTGTTGTTGGCCCAGGGCCTGGACGCCCAAAAATGCCCTGAGGGGGAGGAGGAGGAGAAGGAGGAGGAGGAGGAGGAGGAGGAGGAGGAGGGAGGAGGAGGAAGAGGAGGAGGTAGGAGGAGGAGAGGGAGGGAGGAAGAGGAGGAGGAGGAGGAGGAGGAGGGGGAGGAGGAGGAGGGGGGAGGAGGAGGAGGAGGAGAAGGAGGAGGGGAGGAGGAGGACGAGGAGGAGAAGGAGGACGAGGAGGAGAAGAGGAGGAAGAGGAGGAGGAGGAGGAGGAGGAGGAGGAGGAGGAGGAGGCGGCAGTCGCAAAGCCGAGCATCGCCGCCGCCTCGCCAAGCAGGGGCCGCAGCGAAGACGCCCGCGAGGCTGTGCAGCCCGCAGCGTCGGCGCACCAGAAGCAACCCCAAGCCCCGAGGCCCATGGGAGGTCGGGCCGCACCTCATTCTGGACCAAATCTTGACAGTCTCTTTCTCCTCCTCCCCCTCCTCCTCCTCCTCCTCCTCCTCCTCCTCCTCCTCCTCCTCCTCCTCCTCCTCCTCCTCCTCCTCCCCTCCTCCTCCTCCTCTCCTCCTCCTCCTCCTCCTCCTCCTCCTCCCCTCCTCCTCCTCTCCTCCTCCTCGTGATCCTCCTCCTCCTCCTCCTCCTCGTGTTCCTCTCCTCCTCCTCCTCCCGCCTCCTCCTCCTCCTCCTCCTCCTCCTCATCATCATCATCATCATCATCATCATCATCATCATCATCATCATCATCATCATCATCATCATCATCATCAACCTCCTCCTCCTCCTTCTCCTCCTCATCCTCTTCCTCATTCTGGACTTAAGTCGGGCCTGTCCCCCTACAGGGAGATGTTCGACGAAAAATAAAAAAGACCCCAAACATAGTCCAAAAAGAATCCCAAAATAGTCTGGGGGCTATGTTTGGAATGCTTTTGTTGCCTTTTTGGGGCATGTGTGGGGTATTATGTTCATTTGTTCGTCGAAAATCCCCCTGTACGGGGAAAGGCCCGACATATTATTCTGGACCAAATCTTGGCAGTCTCGAGCAGTGACCCGACGATCACCCCAGCGAAGCTTCGGGAACAGCGCGCCAACTGAAGGGAACAACCATGCGATGCCAAACGCTTTCCACTTCAACGGGCCGAGCAACCCCCACAAATTGCATCTGGCAAGCAAGCGGGAGCCTCCGGAGGCCCACGGGGGCGAGCCCACCCCCCCGTGGCATTCTCAGTGAGAGACCTGACCGCGGCCTGAAACTGCTCCACGCTCAAACCTGTAATTCGTGCTCCTCAACAGCCTTACCTGACCCACCACAAACTTAAAACAAATGACCTGGCACGCGTCAGCGGGGCCAGTCTAAAGCTTAGACCAAGCCTCGCTGGTCTCCCTGGCCGCTTGAAGGGGTCGCAAAGCGTTCATTCCGCCGAGAAGCCCCAGTGGCCACGGCGGCGGAATCGCGGACCGTGCCGCGCAGTTGCCCAGGCTTCGTTTTCCACTGCTCGACGGCCCACTTAACAAAATCCTGTCTGCGACTGGTGAGCGCCTTGCCCTGAGCTCTGCGGGCAAGCCTGCCGGTCCAAAACAAATCGCTGAGCTCTTGATCTGAAGGAACCGACAAGGCACGACCCCAACCGAGCGAACGCAGCCTGAGATCGTGCTCGCCTTTGCCTAGAACCGCCACCGTGCCTCGAGGCGCGATGTGGAGCTGTCCCCGGGCCCCCATGATTTCTCTCTCCGCACCCAGGACTGGGGGGCTCTAATATTCTACGGGCTGGCGCCCCAAACCTCCGAACTTCCTGGGCGCTCTCGCGCGCCCCGGGGCATCCCCGCGCGACTCGACCAAGAGGGCCCCGAGAGGCGCCCGAGGGTCCTCCGAGACGGTGCGAGGACACTCCGAGACGCCCGCGACGGCCCCGAGGCGGCCCAAGGGGCAAGCCCCGAGAGCGCACCAAGGAGCCCCCAGAGGGCCCAAAGGAGCAACAGCAGCGGATGTTTCTCGTGCTGTCGATGCTTGTCGCGTCCTCGCGTCTTCGGGCTCCCGACTCTCCGGGACGGCCCCGGCGGCCCCCGAGACCGCCCGAAGAGGGCCCAGGGGGCCCCCAAGAGGGCCCCAAGACGGCCCAATGGGGCCCCAGGACGGCCCCGGGAGAGGCCCAACAAAAAGGGAGCACAAACCGACAATTCGAGCCTTCCGCCCAAGAGGCCCCCTAGAACCCAAGACGCCCCACGAGGCCCCCAAGCGGCCCAGAAAGAGGCCGCAGGAGGCCCCAAAACGGCCCCCAAGAGGCCTCCAAACAGCCCCTAAGGGGCCCCCGAGAGGCCTCCCACGATATCCAAACGGACATCAAAGAGGCCTCTAACCAACAACCCAGGCACGGTGGCGGGATGGACCGACGGCCACTAGATCCGCCGCCCCCTGTCGATTCATCGCAGGGCTGCCTGGCGTGCTACACGATTTCGGATTTGGTTTTGGTTCCTCCAAAAAGAACTCCCCCTGGGGCTTCGGCCGGGCTCCCGGGAAGGATCTCAAAACGCATCCGTCGATGCCTTTGTTGCCCCAACTTGGCCCAAGATGGCCTCCACGACGGCCAAGATAACCCAGAATAACCTCCAAGTTCGCCCAAGATGGTCCAAGATGGCCTCCAAGACTGCCCAAGAGGGTCCAAGATGCCTTCTAAATCGTCCAAGAAGCATCAAAACGGGCCAAGATGGCCTCAAGATGGCCCAAGAGTGTGCCAAGAGGTCCCTCAGGAGAGCCCGAAGAGGCCAAACTCATGTATGTTCCATTGGTTTTCAACTGATTTTGACAGATGCTTCTTTTAAGCCTTCCCGCTGTCCAAGACGGCCCAAGAGGCCCCCAAGATCGCCCCCAGAGCACCCACGAGGCCTCCAAGACGGCCCCATGACGGCCCAAGAGGCCCCCAAGACGGCCCCAAGAGGGCCCCAAGTCGGTTCAGAGAGGCCTCCTAGACGGCTCCCGACGGCGTCAGACGGGCCAGGAACCCACCAAGACGGCCGAAGGCCCAAAGATGGCCCGAGAGGCATCCAAGGAAGGCCATCCAGGAAGGCCCAAAAATGCCAAAATCATTGATTTCCCATGAGTTGTTGAAGGATTGTGGCATTTGCTTTTTGTTCGGCCTTCCGACGGCCCGAGACGGCCCAAGTGCCCGCAACGATCGCCCAAGAGGCCCAAGACGGCCCCAAGAGGCCCCCAAGACGGGCCAATAGGCCTCCAAGACGCTCAAGGATGGGGAGGGAGAAGGAGGGAGGAGGAGGAGGAGGAGGAGGAGGAGGAGGAGGAGGAGGAGGAGGAGGAGGAGGAGGAGGAGGAGGAGGGGGAAGACGTGCAGTAGGGAAAGACGAGGAGGAGGAGGAGGAAGAAGAGGAGGGGGAAGAGGAGGAGGAGGACGGCCCAAGTGCCCTCCGAGACGTCCTCCAAGAAGGCCCGAAAGGGTCAAAATGGCCTCCAGACGGCCAAGATGACCTTCAAGATACCCACGTGTTCCCCGAAGGCTTTCCAAACCGATTTCCGATAGTTTGGCAGGTCTGGCCTCAACGTTCGGCCACATAGGCGCTTCCAAAAAGGCAGGGGGCGGCGGTGATTCGCCGTAAGCGACGCGCTTCGATCGACATTGTAATGCAGATGACGGTGGGCTCCAATTTCACCTCCCGCATCTCGCTGAGCAGCGCCAGAGCCCGCTCCCACTGCTTGCTCTTCACACACGCGCTGATCCCGGCGTTGTGGCTGACTGAGACTGACCCGTCGACTACTTCCACGAAATTTACAGGAACTGGTATGTGATGGTGGACATGCAGCTGAATGGCTGACATGATTACGCGGGGCTCGAAATTCGCAATCCGCGCATGGTACTGCGTGCTACTGCTTGCTGCTGCTGCTGCTGCTGCTGCTGCGTGCTGGTGACAATGCTTGCCGTTTCTGCGTGCTGCTGCTGCTTGTGGCTGCAGGGTGCTGCTGACGGCCACTTCTGATTCGTGCGCGCTGCTGTCTGCTGGCCGTTGCTGTGCTGCCGCTACTGCTGACTCTTTCCTGCTGCTATGGCTTGATGCTGCAAGGTGTTGCTTCTCACTATTTCAACTTGCTGATGCAAACCGCTACGGGGAGACCATCGACGAGTCGGGTCGAGGAGAGCGAGGAGGGAGAGGGGATAAGCGAGGAGCGATCAGCGAAGAGAGAGGAGCGAGAAAGGATGAGTGACGGCGGGGGAGAGATGGGTGAGCAGGCAGGAGGGAGAGCCGAGGGAGGATGCGGGAGGGGGATGAACCTCTTGGGGGTCTCTTGGGGCCTCGTGAGGGGAGGCTTCTCGTGAGGTCTCTCAAGGGCCTCTTGAGGGTCTCGTGGGGCCTACTCGGGGCCTTTTTGTAGGGTTCTCGGGCTCCCATAGGGCCCTCCTAGGGAGGGGCTCGGGGCCATCTTCTGCGCTCCTGGTCAACATTGAGCCAATCTTGTTGGACTGTCTTTGATCTGGGTTGGCGATGTCGGGGAGCCTCTGGGAAAGGCGAGTCGACGAAAGTGATGACACGGGAAATCGATTAGTTATGGTGCTGAAGACCTTCCCGAAGGTCCATTTTGAACCGTCTTGTGGCGCGCCAGGTGCCTTTCTGGGCTGTCGTGAGGCCGTGTTGTGCCGCATCTGGGCGTTCTTGGAATTCTCTGGGGCCGGCTTGCAGCCCTCTCGGG
The DNA here is from genome assembly GCA_963575745.1 of Prorocentrum cordatum. Classification (NCBI taxonomy): domain Eukaryota; class Dinophyceae; order Prorocentrales; family Prorocentraceae; genus Prorocentrum; species Prorocentrum cordatum. The sequence goes on along the minus strand of CAUYUJ010015201.1, from coordinate 151,888 downwards.
CAGTCTGGTGCTTCTCCTTAAGCGTCTTGGAGCTCTCGTGGGCCCTCTTCGAGCGCCCTGGAGGCGCCCGGGGGCGCGCGACAGGACCTCCTGGGCCGAGTCAGACCCACTCGGTGCAGGACCCCTCCGGCATGCGCAGGGACTTGTAGTACAAGGGCTGACCCGTGGCCTGACGTTCACGACAGCTTTCAAGGAACCTGAGCAGAACGGGGACGACCTGTCGTCTACAAAGCAAAGCGAGTTAGGCTGCTTGAGGCCTGGTGCAGCAATCGCGGCCTAAGACGGGCTCACGTGCGGAAGGAGATGCCGAAGTGGTAAGGACGCCCCTCGGAAGTTTGCTCTGCCTCAAGAACATTGGGATACAAGGTTGCAGAACTGCTCAAAGTATGCAGCCACTCAACTGGAATACCAGAGCACATGTGAAAGCGGTCGAATAAGACAGCTAGCTTACTCGCACGCAAGGATGAACATCGCCTGTCTGCTTGCATGCTGTCCTGCGCGCATGCCAGCCAGCCTGCTGGTCAAAAACAACTATTTCCTGCGTTCCTGCTTGCATGCTTGCAGGCGTGCGTGATATCATGATTGACTCCTTGCCCGCTCGCTTGCGTCATCGCTTGCTCGTCCGCTCGCTGCCCCTTGTGCCAATTGGTCAGTCGCTACTGTTTGGAGCGTCTGCTGTTTGCGTAGTTGCCAGCCTATTTACTGGTCCGACAGCTTGCTTGCCTGCCTGCTTGCCTACCTGTATGCTGGCCTGCTGGCCATGCGTATGGCCGCTGTACTGCTGCTGCCCGGTGTTTCTGCTTGCTGCTGCACGATGCTGCTGGCTGCTAGTGCTGCTCGTTGATGCTGCCTGCTGCTGTTGCTTGCCGCAGCTGCCTGCTGCTGGATGACGTTGCTGTGTGCAGGTGTGGCTCGCTGATGTTGCCTGCTGATGTTCGTTGCCGCTGCTGCCGGCTGGTGATTTCTGCTGCTCACTGCTGGTGGCAACTGAACATGGCTGCCGTCATTGGCTTCGCTAGTGCTGGACCTGGGGGCCCTGCTGGGGCACTCTGGGGCCGTGTCGGGGGCGTCTTGGGGCCTTCCTGGGCCGTCTCGGCCTCTTCCGCCGTCATGGCATCCGCTTGCGCTGGGCCTTCTCTAGAGGCCGTCCTTGGCCGTCTCAGGACCCTCACCAAGGCGCCCGGGGGCCCGCCGGCACGCCGGGCCGCGACTCGGCCATGCGGGGCACTACCGCAGCGGGGTGGAGACGGCACGCCAGCGGAGTGATGCGCCCTGCACAGCTTCGCACGGGTCCCACGCAAGATGCCACGGCGGCCTTGCGCGGCGGCTTACGCGGGCCGCCAGCGCGGCACGTGGCGTTGGCGACGAGGGCGCTCACGCGCGACCTTGCACGGGCAGCTTGCGCGCGGACGTCGGCGCAGTGGACCCGTTTTGCTTGCGTCGCTCAAGGGGGTTCGGGGCCGTTGCCGCAGTGAGAGGCGTCACTCGGCGCTGCCCCGGGTTCCTCGGACCTGGTTTCTTGAGGGGCGGCGCCCGGCGTTGCCCGGGCTACCCTGGTCCAGGTTCCCCGATGCCTTCCTCGAGTCCCTCAGTTCTGGCGCCTTGCTGCCATCCTCGGCCAAATCATTGCCCAGCAGTGCCCAGCAATGCCAAGCAATGTCAAGCAACGCAAAGCAATGTCGAACAACGAGTCCAAGCAACGCAAAGCAATGCCAGACAATGCCAAGCAACAACAGGCAATGCAAAGCAAAACAGAACAACGATTCTATGCAACGCAAATCAATACGACGGAAAGCCCAGAAACGTCAAGCAATGCCAAGCGATGCTTTGCAACGCGTTATTCTACATTGCTTAAATTTGCCTTGAGTTGCACACGAGAACAAAGAAGGCCCCTGATCAGGGTCGCGCCGGGTTCATGGCACTGTTTGGCGGGTCTGCAGCCTCTCTGGGAGTGTTTCGAGGCCTATGCTGCCCGACCGCCGTCTCACTCTCTTGCGGCTGCTGACCAAAAAACGTGCTTTCAGGCCCATCTGGGAGTGTACCATGTGCGTCTTGGCGCCTCTGGGGGGGCTCTCGGGCGCGGGCACGAGGGGGGGGGGGGGGCTGAGGCCCGTGCGGGAATGAGCGGGGCGACCCCCCCAGGTCGAGGACGACTCCGACATCGGCCCGCTGACGTGCACCTCGATGCAGAAGGGCCATGCGCTCGCGATCGCCAAGATGGCGCTCGTCCGCGTCGCGTTCAAAGAGGCCTCGCCGGGCACGGTCGTCTTTGTGATCGTCGACAACACCAGGGGGGGCCGTTGCTGGATGTGGAACTACTGATGCGGCCTCCTGCATTGTTGTTCCTGCTGGAGGAGGAGGAGGAGGAGGAGAAGAGGAGGAGGAGGAGGAGAGGAGGAGGAGGAGGAGGAGGAGGAGGAGGAGGAGGAGGAGGAGGCATGTTGAGGCCAGCTGGGGGGGCGAAGAGACGTGCCCCATGTGGGGCTCCACGGGGGCCCGTCAGGGCCCCTGAGGTGTTTCAAAGGTGCACCTGTCGTCACCCCCCCCATGTACAGGGAGGTTCAAAACAAGGAATTTGAACAATAAGGAATTTTAAATTCTAGGTTGTCCCGTAGAGATTGCAGCCCGGAAGCAAGGCAGACAACAAAACTAGAATTAAACAAACAAGAGGAAGACTCGTGACGCGGAATGAAACAAAACAAGGAACACCCTGGAACAGCAGGAGGAAGATCTGGGAAAAATCTGTCGCCCCCCCCCCCCCACATTACGCAACGCTCGATACCAGGAGGCGTCTGGACGCCCCGGTAACCCTGGTGGAGCTGCCGAAGCAGCACCCATCGCCCGAGGCTGGGCCGAGGGAAGCAATCTTCTCTTCTCGAGCGCGGACTGCCCGGTATTGAGTATACAGATGACGTCGGGCTCCAACTTCGCCTCCCGCATCTCGCTGAGCAGCGCAAAGGCCCACTGCCACTGCTCGCCCTTCCCGCACGCGGTCATCCCAGCGCTGTAGCTGACTAGGGCTAACCCGTGGCCTCCCAGCCATAAAATCTGTCCGAGGTGGCACTTTGAATCAGGGCAGATATATTGCCGAAAGGCTTTCGTGATAACCATGGGCCCGAACCTCGCCTCCGTTGTTGTTTCCTGCAGCTGCGGGGTGCTGCTGCCTGCGGCAGGTTGTTGTTGCTGCTGCTTAGTCTTACTGTGCTGCCGTTGACTACTGCGGACTGTTATTGTTCTCTGCTGCTGTTTGAGGCTGCAGGGTACTGCTTCTTGATACTCTTTCTACATGATGCAACCTGCAGCTCGGGAGTGGAGCGAGGCGCGATGAGCGAGGAGCAAGGAGCGAGGAGACAGGGTCGAGGGGCAATGTGGGGGAAGCGAGGAGCGACCAGCGAGGATCACGGAGCGAGAAGGGAGGAGTGACGGCAGAGAAGGGAGAATGAGAGAGAGAGAGAGAGAAGCGAGGAGGGACGAGGGAGAGCCAGCGAGGAGGGGGGAGGCAGGCGCCAGCAGCCGGGAGGCAGAAGCGAGGGGCCAGAGGAGGGGCGAGGAAGGGGCGAGGAGGCGGCAGAGGAGAGGAGCCGGGAGCGAGGAGAGGGAGGCAAAGGGGCGAGGAGAGGGCGGGGGGAAAACGAGGAGCGTGGAGAGAGAGCGGGGAGCCGGGAGCGAGGAAAAGAGGGCACGAGGAGGCGCCAGCACACGCGCACGTCTCCATGGCCTCGGCGCGCTGTCGTCCTTGGGGGTCGCTCTGTGGCGTGGCCGGCCGGCGCGGCCACGGAGCTCTCTCTCTGACGGGCCTTCCCTTGGAGAGCTCGTCGCGGCGGTGTTCGGGGGGGCCATTTGGGGGCCTCTCGGGGCCCCGGTGTGGACTGGTCTCCGTCGACTGCGCTCATTACCCTCTCGTTCCCATGGCGCGGGCAGGCGCGGGTACCCCGATGGCCAGAAGACGCCTCAGCCAAGGGGGCCTGATTTGGGTGCGGGTGGGGGGGGCTCTTGGGGCTTTGGGGGGGGGGACTTCTTGGGGGCCAGCTGGCGGTCTCGGGGGTCATCTTGGGGCGGAGGGCGCGACGTGTCGGCTCAAGTTCCCCCTTTCGGGGATGGACAGAACCCCCTTTAGCAAAACGTGGCTTAGCGAAAACGCCCTCGGGCCCAAACCTGGCGGGCGCACGCCTGGAATATGACGGACGCGGCGCCCTCTCGAGAACCGACAACGGACAATCCACCGATCGACGTGTCAGGGTGGGGGTTCTGTACACCCCCGACCCTTTTGGGGCCCTGTATGGCCCCCCTCCTCCTCCTCCTCCTCCTCCTCCTCCTCCTCCTCCTCCTCGTCCTCCTCCTCCTCCACTTCCTCCTCTTCCTCCCCCTGCTCCTCCTCCTCCCCCTCCTCCCCCTCCTCCTCCTCCTCCTCCTCCCCTCCTCCTCCTCCTCCTCCTCCTCCTCCTCCTCCTCCTCCCTCCTCCTCCTCCTCCTCCCTCCTCCTCCTCCCTCCTCCCCCTCCCCCCTCCTCCCCTCCTCCTCCTCCTCCTCCTCCTCCTCCTCCTCCTCCTCCTCCTCCTACCTCCTCCTCCTCCTCCTCCTCCTCCTCCTCCTCCTCCTCTCTCCTCCCTCCTCCTCCTCCTCCTCCTCCCCCTCCTCCTCCTCCCCCTCCACCTCCTCCTCCTCCTCCTCCTCCTCCTCCTCCTCCTCCCTCCTCCTCCTCCCCCTGCTCCTCCTCCTCCCCCTCCTCCCCCCCTCCTCCCCCCTCCCCCTCCTCCTCCCCCTCCTCCTCCTCCCCCCCTCCTCCTCCTCCTCCTCCTCCTCCTCCTCCTCCTCCTCCTCCTCCTCCTCCTCCTCCTCCTCCTCCCCCCTCGGGCCGTCGTGAGCGCCTCTCGGGCCACCTTGGGGCCTCCCGGGCCACACGGGGGCCCTCTTGGGGGGCATGCTGGCCCCTGCTGGAAGCGATACTGCATGCCTCCCCACAAGGCGAGACCGCCAAAACCCTTCGAAAACAGAAGAGACATCAACTCTTCTGGCTCCTCTGAAAACGATACTGCAAAAGCCTCTTGGGCCGTCTTGGAGCGTCGGAAGCCCCAAAAGGCGAGAGCAGGAGGAGGAGGAGGATGAGGAGGAGGCGACAAAACCCTTGGAAGACCAAGGAGACATCAATTCCTTTGGCCTCCTTTGGGCTTCTTGGGGCCCTCTCGTAAATCGCCTTGGGCGCTACTCGGGCCGTCTGGGGCCGTCCTGAGCCGCTGGGCTGGAGCCTTCTGGGGGGGTCCTCTCGGGCCATCTAGGGGCGCTTCTCGGGCCGCGGCAGGGCCGTCTTTGGGCCGTCTTTGGGCTCCCACGGGGGCCTCCGGCTGTTCGGGGGGCATCGGGGGAGCCTCCAGGGCCTGCTGGAACGCCGTGAGCATGAACAACGAGTATGCAAACTACGCTGCCGAGAAGCCCCACCAACTTATTGCGGGCCTCGCGTCGACGTTCCATGTTTGACCCTGCTTGGCCTGATCTTACCATGCGAATATTCTAGAGCACGATTGTATAGCAGTACAATGATATAGGCAAGATATCAGCAATCGCAGCGCAGCGTGCGTTGCGTGAACCTTCTCCCTCCCCTTCTCCTTCCGCTTCCTCTTTTGGCTCCCCCCATTCCGCCGTGGCCAGAGTCACGTGCGCACTGCGATCTTTTCACGCTCGCGTGACTAGATTCATGTTCGCCACAGCCCGAGACAGCCACAGGCCAAACTCGGCTCCTTAGAGAGCCTGGCGGAGTCGCCACCACTGTTCCGGATCCGAGCATCTCCAGCATCTGTTCGGTGCCCAGCGGAGTCACCAGTGCTGTCCTGGAGCTTAAGAACTCAGCACAGATTTCGTCCATCACATTCTGGAGTTCCGTGGCTTCGACGAGGATGGCCAGTGGCTCCCCCTCTGGCGTCGAGAAAGTGCCACGCCTGCCAGGCTTTGCGACATCGGCGCGTAAAGAGACCGCGCTCAAGGCCCACCCCCTGCGCACCCGCTCTGGTGTCGAGAAAGTGCCACGCCCGCCAGGCTTTGCGACGCTGGCGCGAATAGAGACCGCGCTCCAGGACCACTCCCTGCGCACCCCCTGTGGTGTCGAGAAAGTGCCACGCCTGCCAGGCTGTGCGACATTGGCGCGTACCGAGACCGCACTCGGGGACCACTCCCTGCGCACACCCTGTAGTGTCGAGAAACGGCCACGCCTGCTAGGCTTTGCGAGCCCGAAGCGGACAGGTGAGCCACGCCCATCGCACCCCCTGTGGTGTCGGGGAAGCGCCACGACTGCCACGTCCTGAGAACCCTGCGCGTATGTGCTGGCGGCCTGCGAAGTCTGCGCGACTGTGTTGTATGCGGGGTGCGTGCCATGCAATTGGCTTGGTCGGTGCCGGCTGTGTGGGTATGAGGTGTGCGGCTGTATGTGGACGTGCATGTATGTCTGATGCGCGTGTGTGTGACATCGCCAGCGCAGTGACTCTGCCTAGCCACCGACGCAAAAAGTGTGTGTGTGTGTGTGTGTGTGTGTGTGTGTGTGTGTGTGTGTGTGTGTGTGTGTGTGTGTGTGTGTGTGTGTGTGTGTGTGTGCGCGCGTGTGTGTGATGCAATGAACGCGTGCATCTGTCTGATGAGCGTACGAACGAGGAGAATGAGGGAGCAGAGAGGCGAGGTGAGTGACGCGGGTGCGATGCGGGTGAGGGGGAAAACCAGAACCCCACTCAGCATGTGGGGAAAATGCACGTTGTCCTGAGGGATTAGGACGATGTTAGCCTTTCGGGGCTGCCTTGGGGACCCTCCTGGGGCGTCTTGGGGGCCTCTGGAGCCGTCGTGAAGCTAACTAAGGCCGTCTTGCGGCCGTCTTCGGCGCCTCCTCGGCCGTCTTGGGGCTCCACTGGGCCGTAAAGGGGGCGTGGCCTGAGGCCCGTAAGGCTGTCGGAGCTGCCTTTTCGGGCCTCCTAGGTCCTCCCGGAGGCAAAAAAAAACAGGTGCACAACACCTTCTGGCGCGCGCGAGCTTCTGCATTAAAGAAAACAAGGGCAGACCCCTGGACTACGTCAACGAAACCTACATGAACTGGCACTTGACTGTGGACGTGCTGCCGAAAGGGTGACATGATAACGCAGTCTTGTGCATGCTACTACGTGCAGCTGCTGGCTGCCGCTGACGCGTGCTGATGGCAACGATTGCCACTGCAGCAAGTTGCTGCTGGTTGTTGCCGCAGGGTTCTGCCGATGGCCGGTGATTTGGTGCGCGCTGCTGCCCGCTGCCTGCTGCCGCTTCCTGCTGCTGCTGCTGCTGCTGCCGCTGCTGCTGCTGCTGCTGCTGCTGCTGCTGCTGCTGCTGCTGCCGCTGCTGCTGCTGCTGCTGCTGCTGCCTGCTTCGTGGTGCGTGCTGCTGCCGCTCGCTGCCGCTGCTCGATGCTGCAGGGTGCTCTCCTTGCTACTTCCGCTTGCCGGCGCAGCCTGCCGCCTTGGAGAGGATCGAGGAAGCGGGATCGAGGGCATCAACGACGGCGGAGGAGGAAAGGCGAGGGGCGATCAGCGGCGAGCGAGGAGCGAGAAAAGAGAGGAGCGACGGCCGAGGAGAGGCGGGCGAGAGTCGAGAGGGGGGAGAGCCGAGGAGGCGGGAGGGGGAAGACACCTCTTGGGGGCCTGTTGGGGCCTCGTGAGGGGAGGCCTCGCGGGATGCCTCTCAGGGGGTCTCTTCGGAGTCTCTCGGTCGGTGCTTTCTTGGGACCTTCTCGGGGCTTCTCTGTCTCCCACGGGCGCCTTCTCGTGCCTCCTGGAGCCATCTGGGCGGCCCTTGGGGCCACTGGGAGCTGCTTTGCGGGATCCCGGGACGTTCTGGTAGCGCCTTGGGGCCGCATTGGTGCGTTGCTCGGCCGCCTTGGGCCTGTCTTGGGGCCGTCTGGGCAGCCTTCTCGGCCGTCTGGGAGCCCCAGTGGGCTGCCTTGGAGCCCCGTTTGGCCGCCTTTGGGGCCCCTTCGGGGGCCTCGTGGGCCGTCTTGGGTCGATCTCGTGGGCTTCTTGGTCCGCCCTGAGCCCGGGCGTCCGGAGGCCCAAAAAGAGCGAGCCTGCCAGGATCAGTCGAAAACCATGCGGGAAAGCAGTGGCTTCTGCTCCTGGAGGCCCTCTCGGGGGCCTTCGTGGCGGTGTCTGGGGGCGTGCCCGGGGTCTCTCGGCCCATCTTGGGCTCGGAGCCCGCTTTTGGACAGCACAGCGCTTCCCTTGGAGCGTCGTGGAGCTCTCTTGGTGCCCCTCTGGGCCGTCTTGCAGTGCCCCGGGGGGGCCCCTGCGCCCGGGGGCGCGCCGGGGCCAGCCGGGCCGGAAAGAGCCGCCGCCCTGAGCGCCCGCCTGTCCTGCACGCGGTGCCCCCTGCCCTAGAAGAGATCAAGGCGTCGGGCTGCAGCTTCGCCATCGACATCTCGCTCAGTAGCGCCAAGGCCGGTTGCCACTGCCCGCCCTTCTCGCACGCGCTGATCCCAGCGCTGTAGCTGACTGGGGCTGCCCCGTGGACTACGTCCACTTGCGGGGCGACGGGGTCTGCCGCCAGGCGATGACGATACATAGCAGCATATTCGTCGGCCACATCTCGCTGAGCAGCGAGGGCGCCGCCGCTCTTCCGTGTGGCCTGCCCAGCGGGCGGAGCCGATCTCTCTCTCTCTCTCTCTGTCTCGCTCTCCCTGGCGCAAGATCTCCGCGATTGGCTGAGCACCTCGGGCCCAGTCGCATGGCTTAGTTCCTGGGGCGGGCCCAGCGACGCTCTAGTCGCCCCCGAGAAAACCAAGAGTGCCTCCAAAGTTAGTGCAAGAGGCGGAAGGGCTGGAAGAGGCAAGCTAGAAGGGCTGGAAGAGGTCTCTTCGCACAAACATGGCGGCGGGAAGGTCCGGGACAGTGGGCCAAAAAGTATGACGGAGTTCGGGGGGCCGAGGGGAAGCGCCGCTCCTTGTCGTTGTAGCCCGTCGGGCCGTTTAAAGCTCCGCAGACCTGTTTCACCTTTGCCGCTTTATCCCGCATGCGGACTGCTAAGGGGGGAGAGCTTAAAGACGACGACGGCGTCGACGACGAAGTGGGCGCCAAGACGCGCCCAGATGGCTGTAAGATTGCTCCAAGACAGTCGCAGCTGCCTCCAAGAGCCCAGGTTCACGCAGGTGGCGCTGCTGCGTGGACTACGTCGTCCATGCACCGAGGCGCCCCAAGGCTCGAAGACGGCCGGATGCGGCGAAGTGTGGATCCAAGATGGCCCTGGAGGGCTCCAGTGCGGGCCCAAATGGCCCTAAGATGGCTCCAAGACGGGCCCAGATGGCCCCAAGATGGCCCCAAGACAGACCCAGTGGCCTCCAAGAGCCTTGGTTCACGCATGCGGCGCCGCTGCGTTGACAAAATTGTCCACGCAGCCAGGGATCCTGGAGCTCCAAGACGGCCCAATGCGACCAATTGTGGATCCAAGATAGCCCTGGAGGGCGCCGCGACGCGCCCAGATGGCCTCAAAACGGCTCCAAGACAGCGGCAATGGCCTCCAAGAGCCCAGGTTCATGCATATGGCGCCGCTTCGTGGTCAACATCGTCCACGTAGCCAGGCCACCCAGGGCTCCAAGATGGCCCGATGGGGCCAATTCTGGATCCAAGATGGCCCTGGAGGGCTCCAAGACGAGCCAAAATTGCCTTAATCTGGCTCGAAGAGAAACCCAGTGGCCTCCAAGTGCGCAGGTCTACGCATGTGGCGCCGCCGCGTGGACAAAATCGCCCATGCAGCCAGGCCACCCAGGGCTCCAAGACGGCCCGACGCGGCCAATTGCGGATCGAAAATGGCCCTCGGGGGTTCCAAGACGCGCCCAGATGGCCCTAGGTTGGCTCCAAGACAGCCGCAACGGCCTCCAAGAGCGCAGGTTCACGCATGTGACGCCGCTGCGTGGACTAAATCGTCCACGCAGCCAGGCCACCCAGGGCTCCAATACGGCCCAACGCGGCAAATTGTGGATCCAACATGGCCCTGGAGGTTTCTGAGACGCGCCCAGATGGCCCCGAGATGGCTCCCCGACGGGCCCATATGGCCCCAAGATGGCCCCGAGACGGTCCCTCGCCCGCAACCTCCCCGCTCCGCCTCCGCCTCCCCTCCTTGTGGCCGTGGCCGTAGCCTCGGCCGCCGTCCCTACATCGCCGTTAGCGTGTCTGCGGAACCATTGTTAACCAGTGATGCCGCAGGCCGTCCTCTGGAGCCGCGTGCGCAAGAGGAGGCCGAGCGCATGCCGAGCCACCCCGTGCGCAAAACGGCGCGGCAGACGCTGAGTGCCCGCCCCCGGAAAAATTCCAACACCGATCCCCCTGGGGACACCGACGACGTCCCGGGGGCGCACGACGCGCGCCATTTCCTCTTCCTGGGTCTTGGGGGAGAACGGCAAGTCACCGATGGAAAGAAACATATCGACCACCTTGGCGATGATCATGGTGGCGGTGCGATGATGATGACGATGATGCTGATGATGATGATGATGATGATGATGATGATGATGACGAGGAGGAGGAGGAGGAGGAGGAGGAGACAAAAGGGGAGGGGGTAGCAAATCAGTTCACGCCTCCGGTTTCTTCGGCGCCTCCCAGCTGGAGGCGCCAACGCATCGAAGAAACACCGCCATTTCACAGGGCCCGTAACTCTTTCATTCCCAACAGCGCGCCCACGTGCCACCAGGGGCAAACCTATCTTCGCGCATCGCGCAGGGTGCAAGGTAAGGAAGCAAGACCCTTCGAAGTGCCATCTAACATGTAGAGCTCCTTGGACGTCAACGTTGGCTCAGGTTGCAAGGGTAGCCTAGATGAAGCAACGCATCCTTACTATGGACCTTAACTGTAGGACATACGTCTCGATTGCTCCACGGTCGCACTCACCGGGTCGTTCGACGGAGCGCCTCTTGATCCGGCCACGCGCAAGAGCGACCCTGGGTAAAAATGGCCTTTGTTGCGCGGCTGTTCGGGGGCCGCGCGGGGACCAAACCCGAGCGCGCAAGACGCCGCTATCGCATCGCGCTCGGCGATGGGGGGATCCCATCGGGCCCGCGCCAAAGGTCACTCCAGCGAAAGGTCGCTCTGACGTGTAGTCGAATGATGCCCCTGGTGCCCGAACTAGGTCCCCTGGAGGCCGTCATGCCAGGAGAAGCGCCCCCAACATCAGCGAAAACCGCGACGACCACATAGGGCCAGAAGCGCAACAAACGACTTCATCCCCGCCCCTCGCCCGCCGTCGCCGCCGTCGCAGGACCGCAGCATCGTCTCTCGTTGAGCCTGTTTGGGTCTCTCTCAAGGTGCACGGAGCACCACCTGCGAAAGAATTCTGAGCGCCCCCTGCAGGCCAAAAGAGCGCTCCGAGGCAGCTCGAAACAGCGCGAAGCGATCAAAAACAGCCGCGAAGATGATTCCAGAGGAGCCCTCAGGATCTCTGACGGGCCCACGGGGGCCATGAAGGGTGTTTTGGGCCAGCGGCCGCTTTGTTACGACGGCGGGCGTTGGGACATCGATCGTTTGGATCGCTCGGCGCTGGCGGCTGGCCGAGCGCGCCAGCGCGGCAGAGAAAGAGAGACAGAGAGAGAGAGAGAGGGAGAAAGAAAGAGAGAGGATGGGCTCAAGGCAGGCTGAATCTGCAGGAGAGAGGAAGAGCCCGCGCTGGCGGGTTGAAAAAAATAACGCGCGGCTCTTTCGGCTCACGTAGGACGGGCCTCGGCAAGGGGTCGCAGGCGACGCTCGGCAGGCGCGACGCGGGCAGGCGCGACGTGCGCCAGCCGACACGGCGCTCTGGCACAGGAGCTTCGTCGCGCAGCTTCTTCAGAAGGCGTTGATGAAAACGTTCGGGAGATTGGCGAGCTTGTCGTAGAACTCTTTCACCGGGCCCTCGTCGGGCAAACTGTCGAGGTCGACGGAGACATGGGTGATGACGTTCCGGAGTACGTCGCCCCCGAGGACGAACAGGAGCCAAGTCTGGTTCTCTTCATTGGTCACGTCTGCTTTGTCCTGCGCGGTGACCCTCAGGTTTGGATCCTCCGCTTGCTCGGAGCGCGGAATCCCTGCAGCGTCGACCCTCGCGCGGTACGGGTACGTGCGGCCTGTAATCCCCAGCGCAACTTTCGTCGACTCCGCGGGGACCTGCATATCGATTTCCACGATGCGAGAGGATCCAGGGGGCATGGCTTCGAACGGCGACGCGTCCGTGAACGCGGCCGCGGGCAGCACCGTGGTAGCCGTTGTCGCGTTCGAGAAAGGGTACTCGCCGAGGTCCACGTCCGCGTACGGGTGGACGGTGATCTTCAGATCCGCTGCTGCCTTCCATGGCTTCTTCTCTGCTTGGCGCTTCTGCTCGACGCGCCATGCAAAGAACGTGTCGAGCAAGGCGAGAGCATTCTGCAGCTCGCGAGGGGAACCTGCTACCCAGAACGTCACCTCGTACGGTTTGAGCGGCAATTCCTGCTCGTTGCGGTCAGGGCTTGGCGGCGTGAGCACCAGCTGCATGTCGGACTGCTCTTTGAGGTCGGTGAGGCTGGACGGCATGTCGGGGTTCGACGCGTGCACGTCCTTCAAGAAGTCGCTGGAGCAAGAAATGATGGTTGTTTTCACAGACGGATTGGCGTTGTGGCCGACGCGGATTGACCACAAACGCGAAGGCGGGAATGACTCAATGCAGTCGGAAGCCGAGGCGGACCACTTCCAGACGTGGAGCGTCACTGGCGCGGTTGGCGGGCGCGGGTCAGACGAGGAAGCACGGTTCGTCAGTGGGGCGCTGAGGGACGTCAAATCGAGTTTTGGGCGCGCCTTCCGCGGGGAAGCTGCTGGAGCGGCCAGTGCTGACGGCGCGGTAGCTGACCCAGAAATGCGAGCCACCTCCTTCTTGGGGGAGAAGCCCGTGTCCATCGCGGTCAGAAGCGCTGACGGGCGTGGTGCCTTGAAGAAGGGCGCGTGGGCGAGGGATGCTCGGCTCGGCCTTGAGCCGAGAAGCTGCGGCGACCGCTACGAAACTCCGCGGGACACAGCTGGTGGATGCGTATCTGGGTATAGGGTGGAGCTGTGGCCCGATGGCATGTCTGAGTGAACTACCGCCCGGGGCTTGCGCGGTAGCTGGAAACATAATCTCAGAGCGAGGTGAGGATCTGCAGAGATCTACAGGCGCGGTTGGCAGGCTGGGAAGCGGAAGCCGCGGCGTTTGATCTGAGGAGCTCGCGCCCGTTGGGCCTTTAGGGCAGCGAATAAGGTAAGATTCCAGGGGGGCGCGGGGAAGGCCGACGGAGGAAACACCCAGGAAACGGAGAAGGAGGAGGAGGAGGAGGAGAAGGAGGAGGAGGAGGAGAAGGAGGAGCAACAGCAACAGCATGAGGAGCATGAGGAGGAAGAGGAGAAGGAAGAGGAGAAGGAGGAGGAGAGGGAGGAGGAGGAGGCGGAGGAGAAAAAAAGACGGAGGAGGAGGAGCAGGACGAGGAGGTGGAGTTGGAGGAGGTGGGAAGGGAGGAGGAGGAGGAGGAGGAGGAGGAGGAGGAGGAGGAGGAGGAGGAGGAGGAGGAGGGCCCCGAGGCAGCGCAAAACAGCGCCAAGGCGGTCCAAGCAGCTCTAAAGCAGCCGTGAAGACGGCTTCTAATGCAGCGATTGTTGTAGTACAAGCTGGGGTCGGTGCTACAGAAGACATGATGCACCCACGAACCCGGAAAGGGATACAGACATGTGCAGCATGGTCACGTTTTCACGATACCCAACTGGGCGACACTTCACGAAACATCCCACGAGACACCCCGCGAAACATCCCGCGAGACACCTCACGAAAGAGTCCACGAGACACCCCACAAAGCATTCCACGAGACACCCCGTGAAACATTCCACGAGACACCCCACGAACAGGCAACCACTCAACCAGACACCCCACGAAACATTCCACAGGGGTGCGACTGGGTGTGGTCGTGCTGGGGTGTGGTCGTGCTGAGATGTGGTCGTGCTGGGAGTGGTCGTGCTGGGGTGTGGGGTGCTGGGGGGTGGTCGTGTTGAGGGGTGGTCGTGCTGGGGGGGTGGTCGTGTTGGGGGGTGGTCGTGCTGGGGCGTGGTTGTGCTGGGGCGTGGTCGTGCTGGGGCGTTGTCGTGCTGGGGTGTGGTCGTGCTGGGGTGTGGTCGTGCTGGGTTGTGGTCGTGCTGGGGTGTGGTCTTGCTGGGGTAGGGTCGTGCTGGGGTGGGGTCGTGCTGGGGTGTGGTCGTGCTGGGGTGTGGTCGTGATGGGGTTGGGTCGTGCTGGGGTGTGGTCGTGCTGGGGTGTGGTCGTGCTGGGGTGCGGTCGTGCTGGGGTGTGGTCGTGCTAGGGTGGGGTCGTGCATTTCGCTCGAGACATCCTGCCAAAATTCAAGGAAATCCTAGAAGGAGGTGATCGTGAAGGAAAAGGAGGAGGAGGAGGGGGAAGAGTAGAGGATGGCCTCTCGCGGGGCCTTCCTACGCCTCTCTCGGAGCTCTCTTCGAAGCGTCTCACACCTTGTTCGGCTCCTTTGGGGGCCCCCTCCCGGTTTCAAGGCCGTCTCGGGAGAGGCCTCGAGGGCGCCAGGACGGAACAAAACGGAGCTTCCAGGTGTTCGTTTTGAGGGGCGCTCAAAACGAACAGTGCCCAGCCCCTGGTGGGGCCTTCCCAGGCCTCTCTCGGGCTCTTTCCGAAACGTCTGAGATCTTCTTGGGCTCCTTTGGGAAGGACCTCCCGGTTTGAAGGCCGTCTCGGTGGGGCTCCTCGCGGTTTCAAGGCCGTCTCGGGAGGGGCCTCGAGGGCGCCAGGACGGAACAAAACGGAGCTTCCAGGTGTTAGTTTTGAGGGGCGCTCAAAACGAACAGTGGCCAGCCCCTGGTGGGGCCTTCCCTGGCCTCTCTCGGGCTCTCTTCGAAGCGTCTGAGATCTTCTTGGGCTCCTTTGGGAAGGACCTCCCGGCTTGAAGGCCGTCTCGGTGGGGCTCCTCGCGGTTTCAAGGCCGTCTCGGGAGGGACCTCGAGGGTGCCAGGACGGATCAAAACAGAGCTTCTAGGTATTCGTTTTGAGGGGCGCTCAAAACGAACAGTGCCCAGCCCCTGGTGGGGCCTTCCCAGGCCTCTCTCGGGCTCTCTTCGAAGCGTCTCAGATCTTCTTGGGCTCCTTCGGGAAGGACCTCCCGGCTTGAAGGCCGTCTTGGTGGGGCTCCTCGCGGTTTCAAGGCCGTCTCGGGAGGGGCCTCGAGGGCGCCAGGACGGAACAAAACAGAACTCCGACGTGTTCGTTTTTAGGGGCGCTCCAAACATACAGTGGCCAGCCCCTGGTGGGGCCTTCCCAGGCCTCTCTCGGGCTCTCTTCGAAGCTTGTGAGATCTTCTTGGGCCCAGCAGGGGCCGTGTTGGCACCCTCTTGGGGCTGTCTTGGGGCCGTCTTGAGCCGTCGCAGCGCGCCTTGGGTTGTGCTGGGTCCGTCTTGGCCCGTCTTGGGGCCTTCCTGGGCGTTTCCTCGGACCCTCCTGGGACTTTCTGGGGCCTCTTGGTGCATCGGACCGCCGAAACGGCGGGAAACGCAAAGGGTGTAACAGTAAACAATGGAAAGCTAACGATTTTTGCCAGCTGGGGCTCTCTCGCCATCTTGGCCCGTCTTGAGGCCCCGACCGGGCGCGTCCTTGGGCCGTCCTGGGCCCACCCTCCTGGGACCGTCGTGGAATCGTCTTGGGCCGTCTTGAACGCGCCTTGGGCCGTCCTGGGCCTGTCTGGGGCCGTGTTGGCACCCTCGCGGCGAGGAAGCTCGGAGGCGGGCTCGAGGCCTCTTTGGGGCAATTTTGGAAGCTGTTGGGGCCTCTGTTGGGGCCTCGTTTGGGCTCCTTGGGAGCCTCCTGGGGCCTCTTCGAGGGATTCTTGGCGGGCCATTGGGGCCTCTTGGGGGCCTGTTTGGGCCTCCTGGCGCCCTCTTGGGGCAGAAGGCTCGGAATTTCGGTCCCTGGTCCCCCTCTTGGCCGCCTCTTGGGCCTGTCCTCGGGCCCTCGTGGGCCGTCTTGAGCGTCTCTTGGGTCGTCTTGGGGCCCTCTTGGGCTGTCTTGGGGCGCTCTTGGAAACCTCTTGGGCACCTCTTGGGGGCCTCTTTTGGGCTCCTGGGGGCGTCTTGGGCCTCTCTGGGCTCGTCTATCGCGCTCCTTGGGCTGTCTTGGGGCCCCCTAGGGCCTTCTTGGGCGGTCCTCGGGCCGTCTTGGAGCCATCTTGGGCCGCTCTTCGGGCCATCTTGGGGTCCCGTTGGCCTGTCTTGGGCGCCTCTGGGGCCGTCCTGGGGCCGCCTTGGACCGTCTTGGGGCCCTCTTGGACCGTCTTGGGGTCCTCTTGGGGACCTCGTCGACCGTCTTGGAGCGGTCTTGGATGCCTCTGGGGGGGGTTCGGAGCGTCGGGAAGCCGAAAAAGCGAGGAAGCAAAAAACCTCGGGAAAACCAATGACAATCAACGATTTTGGCCTCTCGGGGCTCTCTTGGGAGGCCTCTTGGGAGGCCCATTGGGCCGTCTTGGGGAGCTCTTGGGCCGTCTTGGGCCAATCTTGGGCGTCTTGGCCGAATCATTGCGCGTCTCGGGGCCCTCTTGGGCCGCCTTCGGGGCATCTTGAGCGGCTCGGAGCCGTCTTTGGGCCGTCGGGGCGGCCTCCGGAGCGTCTCGGAGCCGTTTCTAGCCATTTGGCTGGATGTCCTTCCGGCACGCGGTTCCTCCGGCCATATAGTATAGACTAGGGCTGACCCGCGGCCTCCGGCCGCGGAATTTGCCCGCCCTGGCGTGGACGTGGAAGTGGAGCGTCTCTGGGGCCTCGCGGGTAAGGGGAGGTTTGAGGGGACGGCGTGGATGGAGGAGGTGGCCGCTGGAGGGGAAGGTGGGCGGGGGATGCAGGCAAGCAGGCCTGAAGGCAGGAACGCGGTGGTGGAGGCGGTGTCAGTGGAAGCACACCCATGTAGGCATGACATGGTGTGGACAGAAATTGTTTCTGACGCCACAGTCTGTGTTTATCATGGCTTCTGCGGGGAAGGTAGCCGTGAGAAGTTTATCTGCTCTTCGCCGCGGCCAAATGATAATTTCATCTGGCAGTGAGGTGACAATGGGGCCAGTGTCGGGCGACGAAATCTATACATATCCACTGCTCCCTGACCATGCCCATCCTGAACCCAGGAGCTGTGTAACCGCATGCCGATGATAATAAAGGGACCCCCCCTTCAGTGTTTAGAGTTGATTATCGTCGCCCTATACAAAATTCAAATTGGGCGGCGAGCGCTGAGGCCGAACTTCATTATCACCTCGAAACGCTATGTTGAGATAGCAACATCAAGCGATGTTGATATAGCAACATCAAGCGAAGCGATCACACTTTTTCAGGATGTGTCAAGCGAAACCAATAATTTTGGGAGGCAGACTCAAACGAAACGAGCAATGTTCTTATTATTCTTCTACTTTCCCCTTCTTCTTTTATATTTCTATCTGTCCTCACGCTCGCCTGAACTTTTTTATCCCTGGGGTTGATTATCCATGGGAAATGAAGCACATGAGCTACACGAGCACTTAAAAAAAAACAATTTCATAAAGCGCTTGTAAATTAAAATTGATAGATTTGGAACTTTGGATGTTTCCTTTCTTCGTCCTCTTCTTATTTCCTCTTCTTCTTCTTTCTTATTATTCTTCTACTGTATTCTTCTTCTTTTATATTTCTCTCTGTCCCCACGCTCGCCTGAACTTTTTTATCTCTGGGGTTGATTATCCATGGAAATTGAGGCACATGAGCTACCCTACACGAGCACTTACAAAAAACAATTTTCATGAGAGATAAGCCATTGTTGAGGATATTTCTATGAAAACTAAACGCCAAGGATGTCTCAAAACGTGCTCGGCTTGGTCTCCTCTTGATCATCTCTTACTTCGAGATTATGCTGAGGTCTGCTGGGCTACTTTTATTATCTCTCCCTGAACCCCGAACTTTATTATCCCCTAATGTTTATTCTCACGGGCATGAGGTTATACGCCCTCCTGGCCAAGCCAGGAGGGCCTCGCGTATACACCGCTGCCGGGCTCACGATGGGCCTGGCCAGGGAGCAGTGGATATGTATAGACTTCGTCGCTCTACAGTGGGCGCGGCCTAGGAGGCCCGCAAGAGGGCGGCAAGACGGAACTCCCTAAGAAGGGCCCCAGTGCGAGGACACGAATCGACTTTTCGAGCGCACCTCCCCAAGACGTCCCCAAATAGCGCAAAGATGACTCCCAGAGGGATGCTGGTAGTTCGACGCTCTCCAAGAGAGAAACATCCAAGGCCTCTCGGGGGCCGCTTGGGGGCCTCTTCTCGTCCTCCTGGAGGTGGGTCTCTCGGAGTCTTGGCAATGTTGAGTGCATCTTGGGCCGTCTTGGGGCGATGTGGGGCCCTCTTGGGCGCCTCTCGGACCATCTTGAGACAGTCTTGGGGCCATCTTGGGCCAATATTGGGCGCTACTGGGGCTGTCTTTGGTGTTTCTTGAGCCGTCTCGGGCGCCTCTGGAGCCGTCCCGGACGACCCAGAGACCGTCTTGGACACTGTCCAAACGGAAAAGCTTGGAGACGGGGCGGCGGGAGCCTCTACAACCGTCTTGGAGACGGGGCGGTGGAGCCGTCTTGGGCCATATTAACTGCTCTTGGGACTGTCTTGGGTGCGTCTTGGGCCGTCTCGGGCGCATCTGGAGCCGTCCCGGGGCAGTGTGTGGCCCTTTGGGCGCCCTCATGGGGGCGTCTGGGCGCGTCTTGGGGCGAGCTGGGGAGCCTGTATAGCCTTCTGGACGCTGCGAGGACGAAAAAGCAATATATATATATATATATATATATACATATATATATATATACATACAAGTGGCAAGTGTGTGCCCAGGCTCATACGAAAAAACTGAAAGGGCGTTTGAAGCAGGAAGACACCATGACTGCAGGATCGGAGATGGAGAAGGGGAAGCTGGGGCGGCGCCGCCAGGGCGTGCCTAAGAGAAGGGGAAGAGGCAGGAGGTGAACGCAGAATAATCTAAGATCGAGGTCGCACTCGAGCGCAAGTGGGGTTGCCACACCTTGCGATGTGTGTACCAGGGCCCCCCAGGAAACCTCAGGAGGCCCGACGTGGATACCGGAAGAGGCTCCAGGAGGCCCCGGGATTGTGAGTGTTGTGTGTGTGATGTGTGTGCTCTGTGTTGTGCGTGTTGTCTGTGCGTTGTAGGTGTTGTGTGTGTGTTATGTTTGTCTAGCGTGTGATGTGTTGGGTGTGATTTGTGTCTCTGTGTGCGCATGTAGTTCTTAGGCCCCAGGAGGCCCCAGGAGGCGCCAGGCGGCCTCAGGAGGCCCGAGAAGACCCCTGGAGGCTCCAGGAGGCCCCAAGAGGCTCCAGGAGGCCGCAGGAGGCCCCAGGAGGTTCCAGGAGACCCCCAGGATGCTCCGAGGCGGGGTCTGGGGTACCAGAAGGATAGAAAGCCCCAGGAGGCCCCAGGAGGTTCCAGGAGGCTCCCAAGAGGCTCCGAGGCGGGGTCTGGGGTACCAGGAGGTACGTCGGGGCTCGATTTTGGGAGGATGTCTCAGGCCAAATCGCCATTCTCTGAGAATCGGGGTCAACTGACCCTCTGCCGCACGCCACGGCAGCGGGGATGGCCGCCGGCCGGCCGCGGCTGCTTGTTTTCTGCTGCTTGTTTTCGGCTGCTAGCTACTAATTGCTGCCGCTGCTGGCTTGTGTGCTGTCGGATATGTAGGCCGGGGGCCCTATGGCCAAAACTATTGGGGGCCTCGTCGGGCCCTCTTGGGGCCGTCCTGGGCCGCCTGGGGGTTCTCTGGGGGTCTGTTGGGCTGTCGTGGCGCTCTCTGGAGGGCGCGTCGGGCCGTCTGGAAGCTCTCCGAAGCCTTCTGCAATGTTCTGGGAGCCCTCTGGGGCCGCCCTTGGGCTCTCTTGAACTAGGGCTCCCAACTTCGCGCTTCGCGCTGCGCGAAGCGCGAATAACTTCGCGCTCTCGCGCCGCCCTCCCAAAGGGAGAATAGGAGGACGAGGAGGAGGGGGAGAAGGAACGAGGACCGCGAAGCGCGAAGCGCGAATAACTTCGCGCCCTCGAGGGAGCCCTTGTTGAAGCAGTCAAAGACCATCGCCCAGAGTGCCCTAAGACGGCCCGCAGACGGACCGAGACGGCCCAAGGAGGCCCCGAAAACAACCCCGGAGGCTCGATGGGGGGCCCCCAGAGAGCCCAAGGTGGCCCGCAAGGAGCCCAGGAGTCTCCCCCGAAGCCTTCTTGGAGCGGTCTCGCGTCGAAAAGCCTGCGAAGCAAAGGACATACATCTTCCTTTGGGGTGTTGGAAGCAAGCTTTGCAGTTGCCGTGGTTCTCTGGACAATTCCTGCAAGGCCCCTTGGGGCGTCTAGGGGCCTTTTGGAGGCCTCTTGGAACCGCTTGAGATCTCTCGGGTGCCCTGTCTGGCGGCTGTCGGGGCCACATCTGGCCATCTCGGACATTACCGAAGGCTGTCTCTGCGACGTCTAGGCCCAGAGCCCACAAGACCCGGAGGCAGTGCCGACGCCGCTGGAGGCCGAGAAAGCGATTGGCCCGCGCACCCAGAATTGAGGGGATGATGATAGCTTCGGGCTCCAATTTCATAGTTTTTGACGTTGCCGATCGCTCTCGGGAGCCTCGAGTTGAAGAGCTTACTGTGTCACCGTTCGCTCTTGGGAGCCTTGGACTGACAAGCTTTTTACTGTACCGATCGCTCTTTTATTTGGCGTCTGTGCGTCTTCTCAGTGGTCCTTGTGGGAAACTTTTCGGGGCCCTTCAGGGGCCCATTTGGGCCGCTCTGCTGCTGTTTTGGGACGTCTTGGGGCCCGTCTGGGCCGTCACGGGGCGTCTTGGAGGCCTTGGACCGTCTGGGGGCTCTCTGGAGAGCTTCCTTCGGCGGTGGACAGACCTCCCTTTAGCAAACCTCCCCTTAGCGAAAACGGCCTGGGACCGAAACCGACGGACCTGGACCCGCAAAAATGACGGCCGCGACGCCCTCTCGCGAACCGAAAACGGCCAATTCCTTAATCGACGTGTCAGGGTAGGAGGTCTATCCACCTCCGGTTCCTGGGCCCTCTTGGGGGCCTCGTCGGGCCCAGGGCCGCTGGGGGGCCCCTCCGGAGGCTCTCTCTCGGGCCTCTCCGAGGGCTCCTGCCGCAGCGCTTGGGCGTCCGGTCCCGGTGCACTTCGTCGCTTCCGCGCAAGCCCTCTTCCGGCAAGATGATCCAGGCTGCTCCTCGATGGTGCTCGCCTTAAGTCGGGCATGTCCCCCTACAGGGGGATTTTCTACGAACAATAAAAAGTACATCAAAAATACCCCAAAAAGGTCAAAAATAGGAAAACGATATGTTTGGACTATTTATTGATTATTTGCGGTGTATTGCTTATTTTTCGTCGAAAATCCCCCTGTAGGGGGGCAGGCCCGATTCAATGCTCGCCGAGGGAAAAAATGCACACGTCCGAGCGATGCCAGGGGCTTCTCTCGCGACCACCTGGGCGTCCTCCTCCTGGGGCCCTCTGCGGCCGTCTCGGAGCCGTCTTGGGCTGCACCTGGGGCTCTCCTGGGCCGTCGGGGCCCTCCCCGGGAGCCTGTATGGGGCCGTCTTTGGGCTCTCTGGGAGGCCCCTCGGGCCGTCGTGGACTTCCTTGGAGCCGACGGAGGCCTCTCGGGCCGTCGTGGACTTCCTCGGAGCCGACGACGGCGAGGACGCGGAAATCATAACATCGTGAGAACCCTCGTGGGACTGTCTGAGAGCGTCGTGGGAGCCTGTTGGGCAGTACTGTGGCCACCTTTCGCGGTCTGAGAGCGCCCTTGGGCCACCTGGGGCCATCTTGGACCATCCTGTACCGCTCTGGAGGCCACCGTGGCGGTTCCGAGGGCCCGGCTCGGGGGGAGACAAGCCACGTCTTGGGAGCCTCTTGGGGCGAACTCGAGGGCCCCTCGTGAAGCCCCAAGAGACGGGAACAGGGAAATCAATAAAGAACCGAAATTGACAATCAGCGAAGTTTGCCTATAGAGGCCGTCCTGGGGACCCTCTTGCAGTCGTCTGAGGGCGTCACAGGACCCTCTTGGACAGTGTTGGGGCTATCTTGCGCGGTCTCAGAGCCCGCTTGGGCCGCCTGGGGCCGTCTTGGACCGTGTGGGGCCGATCCGGAAGCCACCATTGCGGCTCTTAGGGCCTGGCCACAGCGGCTCGGAGGGGGGGCCTGCTCATTGCCACTGGAGGCCATTTTCGCGCGCACGGATCGCGGCATCGTAGTAGAGTTCACGTCGGGCTCCAGCTTCGCCCCCCGCATCTCGCTGAGCAGCGCCAGAGCCCGCTGCCACTGCTCACCTCTCCCACACGCGTTTATCCCAGTGCCGTAGCTCGTGGCGGTGGGCTCCAACTTCGCCTCCCACATCTCGCTGAACAGCGCCAAGGCCAACTGCCACTGCTCGCCCTTCTCGCACGCGTTAATCCCACAGTTGTAGCTTACTAGGGCTGACCCGTGGTCTCCGGCCGCGGAATTTGCCCGCCCTGGCGTGTACGTGGAAGTGGAGCGTCTCTGGGGCCTCGCGGGTAAGGGGGGGTTGGAGGGGATGGCGTGGATGGAGGAGGTGGCCGCTGGAGGGGAAGGTGGGCGAGGGATGCAGGCAATCAGGCCTGAAGGTAGGAACGCGGTGGTGGAGGCGGTGTCAGTGGAAGCACACCCATGTAGGCATGACATGGTGTGGACAGAAGCTGTTTCTGACGCCGCATTCTGTGTTCATCATAGCTTCTGCAGGGAAGGTAGCCGTGTGAAGTTTATCTGCTCTTCGCCGGGGCCGGAAGATGAATTCATCTGGCCGTGCGGTGACAATGGGGCCAGTGGGCGCGGCCTAGGAGGCCCGCAAGAGGGCGGCGAGGCGGAACTCACTAAGAAGGGCCTCAGTGCGAGGACTCGAATCGATTTTTCGAGCGCACCTCCCCAAGACGTCCCCAAACAGCGCAGAGATGGCTCCCAGAGGGTCCAAGAAGCCGCCAAAACGATGCTGGAAGCTCGACGCTCCCCAAGAGAGAAGCATCCAAGGCCTCTCGGGGGCCGCTTGGGGGCCTCTTTTCGTCTTTCTGGGGGTGGGTCTCTCGGAGCCCTCTTTGGCAGTCTTGAATGCATCGTGGGCCGTCTTGGGATGATGTGGGGCCGTCTTGGGCGCCTCTCAGACCATCTTGGGACAATCTTGGGGCCATCTTGGGCCAATATTGGGCGCTACTGGGGCTGTCTTTGGTGTTTCTTGAGCCGTCTCGGGCGCCTCTGGAGTCGGCCCGGACGACCCAGAGACCGTCTTGAAGACTGTCCAAACGGAATGGCTTGGAGACGGGGCGGCGGGGGCCTCTACAGCCGTCTTGGAGACGGGGATGTGGGGCCGTCTTGGGCCATTCTGAACTGCTCTTGGGGCTGTGACGGTTTGGGCCTCTTGGGGCTCTCCTGGAGGCCCTCCTGGGCCGTATTGGGAGCCTCCTGGCCTGCCTTGGGAGCCTCTGGGGCTGTCGTGGGGCTCCCAAGGGTGCTCTGAGGCCGTCTTGGCGCCCCGTGGAGCCTCTCGGAGCCGTCCCGTTGGCCATTCTTGGCTGCTCTTGGGGCTGTCTTGGGTGCGTCCTGGGCCGTCTCGGGCGCCTCTGGAGCCGTTCCAGGGCCGTGTGGGTCCCTTTGGGGGCTGGGCGCGTCTGGGGCGAGGTGGAGGGCCTCTGTAGCCGTCTTGGACGCCGAGGGGGCGAAAAAACTGAACATAGCGAAAATGTGCGTTTCCCGTCGGGAATGGGACGATTTGGGCCTCTTGGGGCTCTCCTGGGAGCCCTCCTGGGCCGTCTTGGGAGCCTCCTGGCCTGCCTTGGGGGCCTCTGGGGCTGCCTTGGGGCTCCCAAGGGTGCTCTGAGGCCGTCTTGGCGCCCCCTGGAGCCTCTCGGAGCCGTCCCGTTGGCCATTCTTGGCTGCCCTTGGGGCTGTCTTGGGTGCGTCCTGGGCCGTCGGGGCCGTGTGGCCCTTTGGGTGCCTCTGGGCGTGTCTTGGGGCGAGGTGGGGGGGGCTGTATAGCTGGTTGGGAGCCCTCCTGGGGTGCTCTGGGGCCGTCTTGGGGCGATCGGGAAGGCCTGTATAGCCGTCTTGGACGCGGTGAAGACGAAAAGAGCGAGCATAGCAAAAATGCACGTTTGCCAAAGCGAATGGGGCAATCTTTGCCTCTTGGGTCCCTCCTGGGGGTCCAGGCTTGGGGTCCTCTGGGGCCGGCTTGGGCGCCTCTTGGGCCATCTTGGGGCTCCCTGGGCCGTCTGGGGACGCGCTTGGAGGCCTGGAGGGCCGTCCTGGGGCGGTCTTGTGGGTCTCTTCGGCCGTCTTGGAGCGTCGGCTAGGCGAGAAGGCAACTCTATCAAAAACCGTTGAAACATTCAGGATTGTGGACTCTGGGGGCATGCTTCGGAGTACTGTTGGAGGCTCTTGGAGGCCTCTTGGGGGGGTAGAGTCTTGGGGCCTTGTGTGGGCGTATGGGGGCTCAGGTCTCGGAGTGTCAAGGTTTTTCCCTTTTCTTTGGCCCCCTCGTGGGCCCGGCTTGGGGTCCTCTGGGGCCGTCTTGGGCGCCTCTTGGGCGCCTCTTGGGCCATCTTGGGTCTCCCTGGGCCGTCTGGGGACGCGCTTGGAGGCCTCTTGGGCCGTCCTGGGGCGGTGTTGTGGTTCTCTTCGGCCGCCTCAGCGCCTCTGGGGCCGTCTTGGAGCCGTCTCGGAGCCGTCTTGACTCGTTTTGGGACCGTCGCGGCGCTGTCATGGCAGCCTCTTGGGCTGCGATCGGCGCCTCAAGAGCCATCGTGGGGCCGTCTTGGGGCCGTCCGGGGTGGCTTCCAGAGGCGTGGTGGGGTATTCTCGAGGGCCAGTAGGGCCGTGTGGACATCGCAGTGGACAAAAAGCAGTGGACCTGGAAAAAGGCTTGTTTTCCCTAGGAATGTTAACGATGTGTCGTAGATCTGGCTTTTAGGGGGCTCGTCCTGGAGCCGACTTGGAGCGTCTCGGGAGGACTTTTGGGCCGTCTGGTGCGTAGCTTGGGCATCTCGGAGCGCTGTGGGACCTGGTCGAAGGCCCTCTTGGGCCGTCTTGGACGCTCTGTGGCCATCTAGTGCGTCTCGGGTCGTCGTGGGGCCACCAGGAGGGCCGGTTACGCCCCGCCAACGCCCGCACTTCCCGCACGCACGTGTCCCTGCGTTGTAGTGTAGACTAGTGTGTACCTGTGGTGTGATCACCGCTATCGACGTTGAGGGGGGCAGTGCTTGTAGGGCGTGCCTGCGACACAGAAGGAATGCGGGCGATGAACTCAGGGACTGCCCCGGGGCTTCAGGCACAAGTCAGGCGCGCTCCTGGGAGGCTCCAACAGGGCCCCAAGTGTACTCCAAGAGGGCACGGAAGGAAGTGGCGTCACTCCACTTGCTTTTGGGCTCTCTCGGAATGCACTTCGAGCATCTTCGAAGCCTCCTTGTGGTCTCGTGGGGCCCGCTCCTGCCTACCCTGCGGCTTCAGGCAGGACTGAGGCGGCCTCCGGGAGCGCTCCGAGAGCGCCCCAAGTGCCCCAAGTGGGCCCAGAGAGAATCCACAAGCAGGTGGCGTCACTCCACTTTCTTGTGGGCTCTCTTGGAATCCACTTGAAGCCGCCCTGAAAGCCCTTCTGGGGCCTCTTGGGGCCTGTTTGGGCTTATCCTGGCGCTTCAGGCGGGTCCTCTGGGACCCTTTGGGCCTCTCTGGGACTTCTCTTGAGGCACTCCGGGGTCGTCTTGGGGCCGTCTTGGAACCGTCTTGGGGCTTCCTCCTTGGGCCATCGTGGGGCGCTCTTGGGAGCCTCTGGGGACGCCCTTACACGATCTGGGAGGCCCCTGAGGCCGTCTTTGGGGCTGAAGCCGGAAAAGGTGAGAACACGAAAAACCCAGAATAGAAAATCAATGAAGTCGGTCTCCGGAAGCGCTCCCTGGGCGGTCCTGGGGCGTCATGGGTGCCTCTTGGGCTGTCTGGGGGCCATGTTCGGCAGTCTTGCGCCGTCTCCTGCGCCACCGGGCCCTCTCCGAAGGCTGCCGAGGCGGCTCTGAGGGCCCGCCCCGGCCTACCCTGGGGCTTCAGGCGGGTCCTCTGGGACCCTTTGGGCCTCTCTGGGACTTCTCTTGGGGCACTCCGAGGCCGCCTTGGGGCCGTCTTAGAACCGTCTAGGGGCTTTCTTGGGCCGTGTTGGGGCGCTCTTGGGAGCCTCTGGGGCCGCCCTGGCACAACCTGGGAGGCCCCTGAGGCCGTCTTGGGCGGCTGAAGCCCGAAAAAAGAACACGGCGAACAGAAATAAGACAGGAACATTCATGAATTCGGCCTCTGGGGGGGCTCTGGGGTCCCTCTTGGCCCGTCTTCGGGCTCTCTTGGGCTGTCCTGGGGCCCGCTGTGGCCGTCTTGGGGCCCTCTTGGGGCCCTGCGAGGCCGGCTCGGAACCTTCTGGGGCCGGCTTGGGCCAGCATGGGGGCCTCTGGGACCCTTTGGGCTTCTCTGGGGCTTCTCTTGGGGCACTCCACGACCGTCTGGGGGCCGTCTGGGACCCGTCTTGGGGCTTTCTCGGGCCGCGTCTTGGGCGGCTGAAGGCAGAAAAAGTGAGAACATCATTTCTTGTTTAACATAGAAAAACCATAGAAAATTAATGATTCCGCGGCTCTGAGGGCCCGCCCAGCCTGGAGGGGACCAGTTCATTGCCACCGCTCACGCTTTTCGCGCGCGCTGTCCTCGGTATTGTAGGATAGACTAGTGCGAACCCGTGGATTAAATCCATGGTGTTCTGAGCCTGAGACTCGCACACCGTGGGTGAACCACTCGTCGAAGTTGAACAGCTCGGGTGTCTCTGGGGCCGTGTCGAAGGCATGTTGGGTACTCCTGCCAGCCCGCTCGGGGCGTCTTGACGGCCTCTTGCGGTATTTTGGACGCCTCTGGGGCCGTGCCCGGGCTGTCCCCCCGAGCCTCTTCTGGGGGACAGCCAGGGACGATTACTCTAGAACCGCCTCTGGGCCGTCCTGGCGCGCCCGGGGAGCTCTGACCAGGCTCCGTGGGGACCCTCTCGGGGGCCTCCTGGGAAGGAACTCGGGTCCGGGGGGCCCGTCGTGGCTGTCGAAGGCCTCCCCTGGGAGTCTCCTGGACAGGGCTGGCCCGATGCGGGAGGCGCTGGTGGCCGTCTGGAGCCGCTCTTGGGGCGACATGGGTTTGTCTGACCCGAAACGGGGTCCAGCTGAAAGGGGGTGGGTGGTGCAATAGATTTGGGGCAATTGTATTGCAAATGGATTGCGCTTGAGAATTGGATTGCATTGTATTGCAAGTAATGTATTGCACGCAAAAATCCAGCAATACATCTGCGCCCCAGAATGTATTGCACGCCCCAACTGTAATGCACCTCCACAAATCTATTGCACCAAATCGATTGCACCAACCCCTTGTCGCTGGACCCCCTTGTGGGTCAACCCGAATGGGGAGAACCTGAACATCCGTCAAACACAATTTGGGGAAACCTACGATCTTGGCCCGCATCGAGGTCCTCTTGGCCTGTCCCGGGAAGCCTCCTGGCGTGTCTTGGGGCTGTCTCGGGTCACTTGGAGGCTCGCTTCGGGTGCCGTCTGGGCGCTCTCTGGAGCGTCTCTGAACCGTCGCTGGACGGCCGTCCAAGGCCGCCCAAGGTCGTCCATGACCGCCCCAGGAGCGCCGGGAGCCGCCCTGGGCCGACTTGCGGCAGCGCAGTCTCACACGCGTGGACTCCGGCATCTTGCCATCGCTCGGGCGTCATTCCCCGAGCATGCTTCGGCTTCGTGCGCTGATTCTTCGCAGGACGGTCCAAGAGGCTCCTCGATGGTCCCCGCCGAGAGAAAAACGCACGCGCCCGAGAGATGCCAAGGCGTTGTAGTAACCCCGATAGGTCTTTAGAACTCCCCTGGCCAGTAGAGGGAAAATAAATATCTTTCGGGCGAATTTATTGGCAACTTGGAAAAACGACCCCACCCGACAATAGCGGAACAAAAATTATAGTTCGGGCGATCCGACGACGAAGACGAAGACGAAGACCTGAAGGCACTAAGGCGAGATCTGCACTTTGAACAACACGAGCCCTCCATCCTTGAAACTGTTGCAAACTTCTAAGACGAACGTGCGCGGCGCTAAGGCGAGAGCTGCACTTTGAGGAGGAGGAGAGGTTTCGGGAGCGGACGAGTTTCGGGACGAGTTATTCACCGCGGAGAGCTCCAGGGGGGGGGGACCAAAACTCAAGACGTGTAGAGGTTATAGACGAGTGTGCACCCGTGGCAAATCCGCGGCAGGCAGGGCGAAGCGTCGGCCCCGACCGCGCAGGCGGTGCCGGCGCGAGAGAAGGAGGAGGAGGGAGAGCGGCGCACCAGGGAGAGGGGAGCGGAGGCCCCTTGAGGCAGAGGAGGAGGAGGAGGAGGAGGAGGAGGAGGAGGAGGAGGAGGAGGAGGAGGAGGAGGAGGAGGAGGAGGAGGAGGAGGAGGAGGAGGAGGAGGAGGAGGAGGAGGGAGGAGGGAGGAGGAGGAGGAGGAGGAGGAGGAGGGAGGAGGAGGAGGGAGGAGGAGGAGGAGGGGGAGGAGGAGCGAGAACGGAGGGAGGAGCTCTCTCGGGCCTTGTCTGGGGTCTGGGGCTTCGTTTGGGGCTTCCGTCGTGGAAGTCTCCCCTGTCACCCCTACTCGGCCGTGAGGAGGGGCCGGTGCTTGCTAGTGCGTGCAGGGAGGAGAGGACGAAGAGAGGGTGAGGGGACGGAAGTCAAACAGAAGGAGAAGAGGAGACCCCACCTGACAGAGAATGTGGAGACACCGAGAGGGGGAGGAGGAGGAGGAGGAGGAGGAGGAGGAGGAGGAGGAGGAGGAGGAGGAGGAGGAGAAGGAGGAGGAAGAGGAGGAGGAGGAGGAGGAGGAAGAGGAGGAGGAAAAGGAATACGAGCTGAGGAGAGAGGAGAACAGGGAGAGGAGTTTTCTGGGGAGATGTTTGGGTTCGGGGTTTTCTTGGGGGCGTCGGGTGACCCGGAAACTGCAAAGGTGCTGGGGCTTGAAGCTCTCTTGGGAGCTCCTTGGCAACTACCGGAATCTCTTTGGGGGCTGCGGGGCATCCAGGAGTGGCCCTGGCCTCTGTGGGGTCTGGGGCTTTCTCTGGACCTCCTTGGCACCTGTGGGAGTCTGTCGAGACTCTGTAGGGCATCTCGGAGCAGTCTTTCCTGGACAGCTCTTGGGGCCAGCCTGGGCCGTTCTGGGGCGCTCTCGGGCCGTCCGGGACTCCAGCAACGGTGAGGTGCTGGGGCTGCAGGCTCTCGTAGGAGCTCCGTGGCAACTGCCGGAGTCTGTCGAGAGGCTGCAAGGCAGCTCGGACAGGTCCTTCCTGGACAGCCCTCGGGGCCCCGTGGGGCCCTCTTGGGCCGTCTCGGGGGCTCCTTGGGCGTCTCGGGGGCCATGTTGGGGGTCTGGGGCCGTCCTGGAGTCTTGGAGCCCGCTTTGGGCCCTCTTGGGCAGCTTCTGGGGCCCCTCGGGGCCGTCTCGGGGGAGGGGCACTCGAGGCTCTGGCAGACCGTCTGGGGCCCGTCGTGGGCCGTCTTCGGGCCCTCTTGGGCTGTCTTGGTGCCCTCTTCGGGGTACCTTTGGCCATCTCGGCGCGATCTCAGAGGGACCTGGAGCCGCAAGGAGCCGTTCTGGGCCCCTCATGGGGAGAATGCGAAATTCAGGATGAAAGAACTCGCGGTTTTTGCTTGATGTTTGGCTTCTTGGGGCTGTCATCGGGGTCCTCGTGGGCCGTCTGAGGAGCCTCCTGGTTTGTCTTCGGGCCCTCGTGGGCCGCTATGGGGCCCGCTGCGGGTCCTCTTGGGCCATCCTGCAGCCGTCTTAAGATCGAGAGAGCTGTCCTGGGGCCGTGTGGGGCAGGCTTGTGGCCATGGGGAGGTCCCCGCTGGCGCACAAAGGCGCCGGGAGTATCTCGCAACGCTCGCCCGGTTCGCACGCGCTTCGCCAAGACTTACAGCACAGATAACGTTGGGCTCCAGCTTCGCCTCCCGCATCTCGCTGAGCAGCGCCAAAGCCCGCTGCCACTGCTCGTCCTTCCCGCAGGCGCTGATCCCAGCGTGATAGCTGACTAGCGTGCACCGGTGGAAGATCTAAGGCTGGCAGGTCAAGGTGTTGGTCCCGAACGCGCACGTGCCGTCGATCGCAGGCGACACGGGCGCGCTCGGGACCGACAGGTTCCCAGGCTTGCTGCAGGCTCCGGGCTCTGAGGCTGGAGGCTGTCTGCGAGTGTCCTGGGAGGGTCTGGGCTATCTCGAAGTGGTCCCTGGAGGGTTCTCGTTACACCGACGGCTGCGGGAAGCCCGTTGTCCAGTCTCGCTGCGTCCTCTTGCAAGAGGATGAGGAGGAGGAGGAGGAGGAGGAGGAGGAGGAGGAGGAAAAAGAGGAGGAGGAGGAGGAGGAGAGCGGTACTGGAGAGGGGGGGAGGCTCCCAGAGGAGGAGACCGAGGCAACGACGATAAGAGAAAGTCCCCCTTGTCACCCATGCTCGGCGGGAGGGGGCTCGAGACGTGTTGGCGGGGTGACTTCGTTGGCCATCTGGGGCCCCCTTTGGCCATTCGAAAGCACCCTGGGGTCGTTCTGGGGGCCCAGTGTCTGCAGCAGCCCGTGGAGCCCTGCGGCCCGCTTGGGGCCACATTGGGGCCCTCAGGGGCTGTCCCGTAGGCCTCCACGGCTGTCGTGGGGCGATGGTGGAGGTCTGGGGCTGTGTTGGGGCTCGGTTGAAGTTGGGGGCCCTCTAGGGCAGCTCCAGGAGCGTGCTGGGGGGGGGGGGGGCAGCTGAAGCTCTATCAGGTCGTCTTGGGCCGTTCTTGGGAGGATGGGGTCTTCGTGGGCAGTCTTGGTGCGCTCGTCGGGGCCTCGTGGGCAATCCTGGGCGATCGTAGAAGTGCCTGGAGCCGCGCGGGGCCTTTCTGGAATTGCCAATCGGAAAGATGTGCAGAACCATTCGAAAATACAAAAAATCAGTACTTGATTTTTGGCCTCGTGGGGCCGTCGTCAGGGTCCTCGTGGGCCCGCTTGGGCTGTCCCAGGGGCCTCTTGGGCAAGCTTGTGGCCAGGGTGGGGGTCTGGGGGCGTCTGGGAATATTGTTGGGGCCCTCCGGGGCAGCTCCTGGGGCGTCTTGGTGGGCACCTTGAGGCTCTGTTAGGCTCTCCGGGGCTTGTCCTGGGACGCCTTGGGGCCCTCGCTGGCCGTCTTGGAGGGCTCGTCAGAGCCTCTTGGGCCATCCCGGTGCGATCTTGGAAGGACCTGGAGCCGTCTGGGGCCGTCCTGGGCCCATTATAGGGGAGAGCGCGGAAAGCCTTGGAAAGTGTATGTTTTTTGGTCGTTGCTTCGCCTCGTGGCCGCTATCGGAGTCCTCCTGGGCCCTCGTGGGCCGCCCTGGCGGCCTCGTGGGCCCTCTTGG
Organism: Prorocentrum cordatum; assembly: GCA_963575745.1. Taxonomy (NCBI): domain Eukaryota; class Dinophyceae; order Prorocentrales; family Prorocentraceae; genus Prorocentrum; species Prorocentrum cordatum. The sequence goes on along the minus strand of CAUYUJ010015201.1, from coordinate 120,428 downwards.
GGCCAGGGTGGGGTTCTGGGGCCGCCTGGGAGCCTGGCGTAGGCCCTGTTGTGCTCTCCGTGGGCCCGCCTGGAGGGCCACTTGAAGTTAGATGAGGCTCTCCGAGGCCTGTTTTGGGTCGTCTTGGGGCCCTCGTGGGCCATCTTGGTGGGCTCGCGAGGGCCTCTTGGGTCATCTCGGTGCGGTCTTGCTGGGGCCTGGAGCCGAGTGGGGCCGTTCCGGGCCCGTGATGGGAAGACCGCGAAGACCTCAGAAAATGGCTGGTTGTTGCATGTTGTTTGGACAACGTGGGGCCGTCATCGGGGTCCTCCTGGGCCCTCGTGGGCCGCCCCGGGAGCCTATTGTTAGGTCGGGCATGTCCCCCTACAGGCGGATTTCGGACGACACATTAAAGATATCCAAAACATGCGCAAAAATAGCAGCAACAACAACAACAACAACAACAACAACAACAATCATTTTACCCGAACGCTCAGTGTTCTCACCAGTGCCAGGGTTTTCATGCGACGCGAGACAATACCCCCACTTCGTGGGGGGGCAGTTCAAGCTCTACCAAATATCCAAACGACTCTTCGCGACCACCCAAACCCAGCTTCCCGCCCTATGACGTTGGGACACTTCACTTCGTGGCGTGCGGACGACCGTGGCTACTACACTGGCGTGGGGTACACACCCACAGAACTTGGTCACTTATTCGGGGCGCGCGTGTGCCCAGCATCCTGCAATTGTGACATACAATACATGACACAGACAGACAGAGAGAGAGACAGAGAGCAGACAGAGAGAGAGACAGAGAGAGCGGAGTTGGTCACATTTTTGGGGCAAGTTCCTGAGATCGTCGTGTTTTTTGTTGGTCTTGCGCGCGCGAATGTCCACTTTACTTTTTTTTTGCAAGGGATGTTGAAATTTGATTATGTAAGAACAAGAAAAAGTAGCTCGCGCGAGCTTATGTAACATAAATGTTGAAAAACCATTGGTTTTGTGGGAGTCGGACAGCGCGCGCGGGATGAAATTTGGACATTTTTTTTTGAAAAACCATTGGCTTTTTGATGTTTTTATGTTGAAATCGTTACGAAACCTAAGGTTCTGGAAGGATTTCGTCTTGCGCGCGCGAATGTCCACTTTACCTTATTTTTTGCAAGGGATTATTGAAATTTGATTATGTTAGAACAAGAAAAAGTAGCTCGCGCGAGCTCATGTAACATAAATGTTGAAAAACCATTGGTTTTGTGGGATTCGGACAGCGCGCGCGGAAGGACATTTTGACAATTTTTTCTTAAAAAACCATTGGGTTTTTGATGTTTTTATGTTAAAATCGTTACGAAACCTAAGGTTTTGGAAGGATTTCGTCTTGCGCGCACGAATGTCCACTTTACCTTATTTTTTGCAAGGGATTCTTGCAATTTGATCAAGTAAGAACAAGAATTTTCATTTTATATGTTTTTTGCAAGGGAAAACGGATTACAACAAAACAACCGGATCCGGTACCAATCGTTTTGCCTGAGACTTCCTCACGAAAATGATGAAAATGTGGCTGCGGCCTAGGCGCGGCGGGGGGGTCGTGCACCAGGGGTCCCAACAATAATTATTCTTAAGAAGAAATAATGTTCAACAACAACAACAACAACAACAACAACAACAACAACAACAACAACAACAACAACAACAACAACAACAGCAACAGCAACAGCAACAAACAAACTACTAAGAAGTCGCCCCGATACTATTTTCTAGCTATTTTTGAACGTTCCTCCTGTGGAGGGACAGGCCCGGCATCAGCTTATTGGGTCATCTTGCATGGGGCCAGGGTGGGGGGCCCGGAGCCGCCTGGGAGCCCGGCGTGGGCCCTCTCGTGCAGCTCCCGGGGCCCTCCCGGGAAGCCCCAGGGGGGCCTATGAGAGCGCTCTTCGGGCGAGCTGGGCTTCTCCAGGGCGTTTTTCGGGCGATCGGGGGGCAGCGTTTGAGTGGGGCCCAGGGGCACACAAAGAAAATACACACAACTCCCAGGATGCCCTATCTTTTCGTATTTTTGTCTGGGTGTTCGTCTTCCCCCCCACTTCCCATATTTTCCCATATGTTCCTGGGAGTCGACGTTTAATTATGTCTGTGTGTTTCTTTCCCTCCTGAAGCTTTTTCAATACAAGCCATTTTCGTACGCGCAACGCCCAGACTTGTAGAACAGATGACGGTGGGCTCCAGCTTCGCCACCCACACCTCGCTGAGCAGCGCCAGAGCTCGCGGCCACTGATCGCCGTTCCCGCACGCGCTGATGCCAGCGTTGTAGCTGACTGGTGCCTAGGGCGAACCCGTGGACTTCGTCCACGTCCTGTCTTGGAGCCATCATCCTCTCGATCTCCGTTTGGAAATCGCGGGTCCTACGGCAGCGCCCCCACGAACGGAAGTATGCAGGGCACCCAGTGCGTTGAAAACTGTCGCTCGCCCCACTTCTCTGGGAGAAGTTTGGAAGCCTCTTGGGCTCCCGTGGGGGCCGCTCGGAGGCTTCCTCGGGCCTCGTACGGGGTCTTGAGGTCTTGAGGGTGACTTGGGGCCGTCCTGGGTGCCTCATGAGCAGTCTTGGGCCGTTGTGGGCCGTCTTGGGCGCCTCTCGGGCTGTCGTCGGGCCGTCTTGGGCGGCTCTTGGGCCATCTTGGGTGCCTCGTGGGCCATCTTGGAGCCCTCCTGAGTGGTTGTGGGGCCTCTTCGGGATCCTCTTGGACGGCCTTGGAGCGGGCGGGGAACCCCCCAGGAGCTGTCTTGGGCTGGTCTTCACTCGAAACGGCGAGGAGATGGAAACCTTTCAAAAACCATCGAAGAATCAGTGAATTCGTTTGCCGCGGCCCGTCTGGACGGCCTCTGGGGCCGTGTAGAAGCCATATTGGGAGTCTTGGGCCGTCTCTTGGGCCGTTTTGGGGTCCTCTGGGAGCCGTCTTGGAGCACTCCTGAACCGTCTTGGGGCCCTTGCCGGAGCCTCTTGAGCCTTGGAGCATTCGTGGGGGCCAGGAGCCGTCTTGGGCCGCTCTTAGCTCGAAATCGCGAGAACCTGAAAATCAAGCAAAAACAATTGGCCGCCGCGAGCCGTCTCGACGGCCTCTGAGGCGTTCTTGGGATCATGTTGGGACTCTTGGGCTGTCTCGGACCTCTCCGTGAGCCCTCTTGGGCGGATCTTCTTCCTCATACGCGCCGTTCAAAGCAAAATTGAACAACATCGGAGTGGAATCGAAGGGAAACCCCTTCTCTTTGATCCCTTCCCCGCGCCGGGGAGGGGGGATCCTGGGGGGGCCATGGGGGGTCCCAGGGGGGTCCTGGGGGGGTCCTGGGGCCGTCCTGGGGGGGTCCCGGCCCCAGCCCTGGCCCCAGCCGCGGCCCCAGCCCAAGCCCCAACAGAGCCCAAGAGGCTCCCAAGAAAGCCCCCAAAAAGGCTCCAGAGCGTCAGCGTCGTCGTCGTCGTCGCCGCTGCCGCCGCCGCCGCCACTGCTGTCGTCGTCACCGTCCCCCTTCAAGGTCGGCGGCACCGGCCGCTAGGCCTTCCCAATCAATGATTTCTGGCCGCCGCGAGCCGTCTGGACGGCCTCTGGGGCCGTCGTGGGGCCATTTGTTGGGGCTCCTGGGCCGTCTCGGAGCTCTCTGTGAGCCCTCTTGGGCGGCTCTTGGGGCCCGTTGAGGGTTGGCGGCGCGCCGAGGGGGGTACGGGAAGGGGGGAGGGCTTCTTAGAATCCTACCCCTGCTTCTTAGAAGGCGCGGGCCTCGTCTGTAAACGGAAGGCTCGCTGCTTCTAAGAAGCAGCCTTCTTCTAAGAAGCCTTCCCCCCTCCCCCTACCCCTTGTGCGCTCCTGGACCGCTCTTCTTGGCTCGGCATCGCGAGAACTTGGAAACCAGGCAGCAACCATGGAACACTTCATTGTTTCTGGCCGCCGCGAACACTCTGGGCGGCCTCTGGGGCAGTCTCGGGGCCATGTTGGGGCTCTTGGCCCGACCTCGGCCCTCCCTGAAGGCGTCCCGAAGCGTGCTCGAGCCACCCGGAGGCACGCAGGGCCGCGCCCGGGGCGCCAGGGTCCCGCCGAGGCCGCGCCAGAGGCCCGCCGAGGCCGATCTCAAGTACTTGATCCGTTTCCCTTCCCGCACGCGCGTCCTCCAGCCATGTCGGAGAGACCGGGGGCTGGCACGCGGACTGCACCCAGAGAGTTGCACGAAGGGGCCCAAGATCTGCACCCGCGGACGTGCTGCCAGAAAATCTGACGTGATCACGCGGGCCCGACCCTCGCACGCCGCGCATGCTGCTGCGTGCTGCTGCCTGCTGCCGCGGTTGCGTGCTGTGGGTGATGCTTGCCGCTGCAGCGTGATGTACAGCTTGTGGCTGCAGGGTGCTCCTCATGGCCAGCTCTGCTTGGTGCGTGCCGCTGCCCGCTGCCTGCGGCGGCTTGATGGTGAGGCTGTGCGCCGCTGCTGCTGCTGCTGCTGCTGCTGCTGCTGCTGCTGCTGCGTGATGCTGAAGGGTGCAGCTTCTCGCTAATGACTTCAGCTTGCTGGAACAACCTGATGCCAGGAGGGGGCCGAGGAGTCAGGATCGAGGAGATCGAAGAGGGCAGGGGCAGAAGCGAAGAGTCCTGGGGCCTCGTGAGGGGAGGCCTCTCGGGATGTCGCTCGGGGGACTCTTGGGGGTGTCTTATGGCCATCTGGGGCTTCTTTGGTTCCCACGAGGCTCTCCCAAACCTCCTGGGGTCGTCTGACGGCCCTTGGGGCCATCGGGGGGGGGGGTCCAGGGACGCTCGGAGGGTGCCTTGGGGCCATCTTGGTGCGGTCCTGGGCCGCCTTGGGCCCGTCAAGGAGCCATCCTGGCGGCCTCCTGGGCCATCTTAGAGCACTGGTGCACCGTCTTGGAGCCCTGGGCCACCTTCAGGGGCCTACTGGGGGCCGTCCTGGCTCGATCTCGGAGGCTTCCGGGGCCGTGCTGGGCGTCCCGAGGCCCAACAACAACGAGCATGTGCAGATCACGCGGTCTTGCGCCTGGAAGCATGCTCAGGGGTCCTCCTGAAAGCGTCTGAGGGCGTGGTGGAGGCCTCTCGGGCCGCCTTCGGGCCCCTCGGTGCCCTCTTCGGCTGTGTTGGCGCTCTCTGGGGCCAGCTTGGAGCCATCTTGGGTGGTCTAGCGCCTCCGTTGAAACGTCTGGGAGCTCCCTCAGGTCCTTCTTGGGCCGTCTTGGAGCGGCCCGGAAGGGGGGGGGCGGGGGCGCGCCAGGGCTGGCGGGGCCCATTTCTGCCCACTTAAGCGGCCGCCTTTCCCTTTCCTGCACGCGGTGCTCCCCTGCTCGAATAGACAGATGACGTCGGGCTCCACCTTCGCCTCGCACATCTCGCTGAGCAGCGCCAGAGCCCGCTGCCACTGTTCGCCCTTCTCGCACGCGCTGATCCCAGCGCTGTAACTCATGACATTGGGCTCCAACTTCATCTCCCACATCTCGCTGAGCAGCGCCAAAGCCCACTGCCACTGCTCGCCCTTCTCGCACGCGCTAATCCCAGCGGTGTGGCTGACTGGGGCTGACCCGTGGCCTAACGTCCACGGCCAGCTCGCACGCAATGGCTCCCTGCGCGCACGGCTGCCAGCCTGCCAGCATGTAGCTTTATTTCTGGGTTTCCTGCTTGCATGCGCAATCTGGTCGTGATTACGTGATGTTGCGGGCTCCGATAACCGTGAACCCAAAAAACGGAGCCACGTCTTATGAGGCCGATTGTTGCTTCCTTTTTTACCAAGGCTACACCCTCTAAGTGTCTATCTGGATGTCTTGCGAGGGGCCAACCAAAGGGTCTACCGATAAACGGCGCACGATATGGCTCTGCATATCGAGGTGCCCTCGTACGCACTGCCGGCTTCCGCCACCAGAGGTGCCCTCGTTGCGCACTGCCGCCGCCTCAGCTCCTTCGATCCTCGAAGGCGAGGCCCATTCTGGAACGCCTCCCGTCTGTTCGCGTCTCGGTGGAACGCGTGAAGGGCATCTGGGCAGGAGTGGGGGCACAGGGATGCGGGCAGGGTTCGTATCTATAACCAGTGAGTCTTGGATTTGGGAAGGAGCGTCACAAAGCCGAGGCGCACTGGATATGGACAAACATCGAGCCTCTAGGGGGCAAATTCATCCATGTCCAGCGCGCCTCTGGCTTCTGGGGCAGGGAACCCGAAACTCCATATCGCAGTGGACATGGACAGGAGTATCGCCCGCAAGGGAAGCCGCTCTGGGAGTGCGCGGGGGCTGCGGAGAGGGGCCCCCTGGGGGCCGTGCTGCGGTGGGTGGCCCTGGATCGCCTTGGGGCCAGCAGGAGGGTGCCGCTGCGGAGGGCAGCCACGTCCATGTCGGGCAATCTTGGGGGCGTCCTGTCGCCGTGGACTCGAGGAGGTGAAGATGCCAGAGGGAGGAGGATGAAACATGTTGGCCACCGCCACGGCGGGGAAGTGTACGGGAAGGGCAACGAAGAGGTTCGGAGATGGTATCTCAACGCTTCGGCTGGGGAGGTGGAGACGGCGTGGGGTGTGGGGTGCGTGATGTTCGAGGTGCCGGATGTCATGCGCAGTACGGGTGGTGTGAGTTCAATGTGGGTGCGTTGGTGGGTGGTTTGGTCCGGGTAGAACGGTGTAAAAGGGCGGATGGGGCCATCTGGGCATCTCGGGGTATAGAAGGGCCGTCTGGGGAAGACACGAAGGCGGTCGGGAGGAGCCTTGCGACCTTGGGGCCGTCATGGCGCCGCCGCGAAGGCAGCCGAAGTCATATCTTAGGGGGCGTGTTGCCGCCAGTTGAAGCCTATATGGGGGCATCGGGCTCGAGCAGGTGAAAATTTGTGGGACGGACGACGGTGAGGGCAAACCAAGAGGGGTGTTCTGCCGCCGCCGCGGCGAGGAAGTGCGCGGGCGGGGCAGCGAGGTTGCCAGGATCTCTCGACCACCGCTTCTGGGGCAGTGCAAAGGGGGGTCACCACCAGGGGGGTCGCCACTTCCTCGAGGAAACGCAACTTCCTCGAGACTTCCTCGAGGAACTGGGCCCCCCCGAGCCCCGAAAACGCAAAGAAACGTCCAAGAGCATCCTCGACCCCTCGACTCTCCATCCTGGAACCTCGGTTTCCAGGAGAAGCCGGCGACCCCCCCAGTGGTGACCCCCCTTGGCACTGCCCGAGCCTCGGCGTGGTGGTCGGCGGAAGCAGCGCGCTGGTTTGCGGGGCTGCCGAGCCCGCTTGCCGTGCGTACCCTTTTTGGGTGCGTGGGGGCGTGTGGTCGGCTCCCGGCGGCTCGGCGCGGAGGCGTGGGCGCGCCTGCCCGTGGCGCGGCGTGGCGTCCAGTCCGCGATCTCGGGCGCCTGGTTTCGGAGGCCTGGAAATGGGCACCAGCACCAGCACGGGGAGTTGCCTCCACAAGGGGGAGGATGATCCTATAGTTCGGTGCCGGTGGCAACATTTCGGCCACCCTGGAAGCCAAAATATTATATTACCACCATCACCGAGACCGGGATCTTCGTCCCTCGGTGGAGGCACGCTGCCGATATTGGTGTTGGTGTCAATCTCGAGGCCTGCGATGGTGTGGTGTGTCGGGCGTGAGGTTGCTCGGGCCCAGTCCAGAAAAACACAAGCAGAAGAGCAATGCCCCCAGGCAGGCTCAGACCCGTGCTCTCGGATTGCCCGTGGTGTTCCCGGGCGGCTCGCCACAGGAAGCGTCCGAAGGGTCCTGGGGCGTAGGTTCGGACACCGAAGACGGAGGTACAGTGGGGGCCCGACCACAAGAAACCCTCCACAAGAAACCCAACCCTGAGACCCCAGGACGTCCATCGACTGTCGGTGTGGGAGCGTCCATAGCAAACAGCAAACAATCGAAACCCAAGAAACCCCTGGCACCCTGGAGGCAAGCAGGGTGTCTCTTGGCATGCGCCCCTGTACATGTTGGCGGCCGCGGCTACGAGACGTGCTGTCGGGTGGTGCAGGGCGTGCTGTTAGTTGCACTCGGTGCTGCGTGGCGGCTGCGAGGCGTGCGGTGCCCCCCTCTTGTGCTGGTGATCGCGAGAGCCGTCGGAGTTCGAGCTGGAGTCATCGGCGAGACGTAAGATTCGTGTACGGGAGACTCGGGTTGGCCTGACGGGGCCACCATGAAAATGACGAGACCCACTCTGAAATTTGCCGCGAGCTCCCGCTGCAAACATCCTGCGACAACGGGACCGTCAAATTCTAGGACGCGCTCGTCAAAAAACTTCGGCAAACCCGAATTCCGGCTTACTCGAGTCGTACGTTTCCCCGAAGTCAGCGGGGGAGGTGAAGACGAGGGGAACGTGCACGGTGCAGGAAAGGAGACGCAGCAGAACGCGGGAGCACACCGGAACGACGAGGGGAACGGGACAGCGGCCACCGTGCCCGGATGAGGTGCATGGGCACGGGGTCGTGGCGCCCTGCAGGCTGGGCCGGGCGATGACCGCAGCCGACCAGCCGTAACTGGGGGAGCTGTGGTCTTTACCCCCCTGGGGGGACCTATCGCATCGCCGATCTCTCGAGAGGGGTGTCGAAATCGATGGGTCCCCCAGGGGGGTAAGGACCACAGCTCCCCCAGTTGTGGCTGGCCTGCGCAGATCCCCGTGGCCAGGGAGACCGAACACCTGCGGAGGAGCCGTGCTGCGGATCGCCCGTGGCTGCCGCCGCAGGCTTCGCTGCGGCCCGGCGGGGGGCTCCACACGGAGGCTGCCTGGGGCCGTATTGGTGGCATCTTCGGGGCAGGACTGATGCAGTGCAGGGGCCCTTCGCTGCTCGGATGCGCGCGTTTTGAAACGTACCACGTGCCGTGCTCGAAACGCCCGTGCTCAAAACGTTGAGCGTTCTGAGGCTGCGCCCCCCCTGTTCCTCTCCCATCCCCGGTTAATTCAAGCTTCGCGCGGCCCGCTTACGACCGGAAGAGGTGCGCTCTCGACCCGCGAATCAAAAAGGTGCTCAAAACGTTGATGAGCTCCGTATCAGCACGCTGCGTGTTGCGTGTTGCGCATCGGGGCAGCTAAGCAGGGGCCCGATCGGCTCTCCGCAGGTCTCCGGGGCCGCTCGCGCACCAGCCGGCAGATTCCCTGGGGCCGTCCCTGGGGCTCTCCCTGGCCGGCTTGGGGCCCACCGTGTGCGTCTTACGCGGCGGTGGACAAACCTCCCTTTCGTAAACCTCCCCCTTGTGAAAACGGTCCAGGACCGAAACCGGCGGGCCTGGACCCGGAAAAATGACGGCCGCGACGCCCTCTCGCGAACCGAAAACGGCCAATTCCTTAACCGACGTGTCAGGGTAGGAGGTCTATCAGCCTCCGATTTTTGGAGGCAATCATAGGCCTCTCGGGGGCGCGCCATTCTTGTGGAGGCCTCGGAGGCCGCTTCCATCTTGACGTTCTTAGGCTGGAACAAGGGAGCACACGAAAGCAATTCAAAACCAATCGAAACCAATTGTGTTCTTGCACCTGGAGGCCCTGTTGGGGGCCCTCTGGAAGCCTCTTTGGAACGTGTTGGGCGTCACCCCACTGGTCATATCGGGGCGCTCTTGAGCCGTTTTGGAGCTCTCGGGACGGCGCACTGGGTATGAACCCTTCTGGCGCCCTCCGCCCAAGACGGTAAGAGTGTAAACATAGAAGACGTTGGGCTCCATCTTCGCCTCCCGCATCTCGCTCAACAGCATCAGACCTCGTTGCCACTGTCTGCACTTTCCGCATGCGCTGACAACCGTTGTGTAGCAACCTTCGGTGAACCCCACCCGTGCCTGGATCCCTTCGCGCAGCAGGTGCAACGCTCCGCTCCACTGCTTCTTCTGGCTGCACTTCTTGATGCCTGCGACGAAGAATTCGATGCCTCCTCGAGAGGATCGCTGGACGCCAGGACCAGCACCCAGAAGTACGTTGGGCATGACAGCTTCCGTCCCTATGGTCCGAACCAGAAGGGAGTGAGCCACACTGGCTACCGAGAAGAAGAAGGGGCATGACCAGGAGGGGGCATTTTTTTTTTGAAACGCGGAACAGGTGTCCAGCAGGATGGGCTTGGCTATAGCGTTTTAAACATGTCAGGAACCTCAAAACAGAACGTGAGTGGGATGACCAGGAGGGGAATGGAGGAGGATAAAGGGGGGAGGGAGCGCCTCCGTGGCACACCCACTCCCAAAGTGGGGGGGTCCCCCCTTAGCTACTCCCCCCCCCCCTTTTGGACCTCCCCTGTCGGAAGCCCCCACCTCCATTTCTCCCGCCCCTCGAAGCTGCTCCCCCCTCCTTTCGCGCCTCGGGAGCTACACCCCCCTCCCTCTCCAGAGAGGGGTTGGGCTTTGCCCCCCCCCCCTGGACCTCCTCTGTCGAAAGCCCCCCCCTCCCCGCCTGCTTTCCACCCCTCGGACGCTAACCCCTCCCCCCTTCGCGCTCCGGAAGCTGGCCCCCCCTCCCCCTCCTTTCCAAAGAGGGGGAGGGCTTAGCTACCCCTCCCCCCTTTGAACATCCCCTGCCCCCCTTTTTGGCTGAAGGAAGGAGCTCCGACGACCAAACGAGATCGAAAACCAACAGAGCGCCAACACCGAAGAGCCACCGAAAACCGACGGGGAGCGAAAACCAGAGGCGCGCCGAAAACCGCAGGGGCGCCGAAAACCAAAGACTGCGCAGAAAACCAAAAGGGGCGCCAAGAACCAAAGGAGCGCCGAAAAACACAGGAGCGCCGAAAACCACAGGAGCGCCGAAAACAAAAGGCGCGCCGAAAACCAAAAGGTCGCGGACAACCAGAAGGGAGCTGAACACCAAAGAAAGCGCCGAAAACCACAAGAACTTCGAAAAGCAAAGGGGCACCGAAAACCGAACCGCACCGAAAACCAAAAGAACGCCCAAAACCAAAGAGGCGCCGAAAATCAAACGAGGCTCCGAAAACCAAAAGGGCGACGATAGCCAACGAGGCGCCGAAAATCACAAGGGCGCCAAAAACCAAAGTGGCGCCGAAAACCGAGTGGGCGCAGAAAACCAAAAGGGCCCCCGAAAACCAAAGATGCGCGCAATACGAACAAAAAGGATATCGAAAACCAAGGATGCGCCGAAAACAAAAAAACGCCGAAAACCACAGGGGCGCCGAAAACTCAAGGAGCGCCAAAAACCAAGAGGGCACCGGAAACCACAGGGGCGCCGAACATCCAAGGGGCACCGAAAACCAAAAGAAAGCGACGAAAACCGAAGGGCGCCGAAAACTAAGAGGGCGCCGAAAACCAGAAAGGCGCAGAAAAAACAAAATGGCATCGACAACCAAAAGGGCGCCGAAAACCGCGAAGACGGACAGGGCGCCGAAAACAAAAAAGGGCGCCGAAAACCAGAGGGCCGCCGAAAACCGCAGGGGCGCCGAAAACCAAAGGGGCACCGAAAACCAAAGGGGCACCGAAAACTCAAGGGCCGCCGAAAACCAACGATGCGACGAAAACCAAAAGGGGCGCCAAAAAACGAAAGGGGCGCCGATAACCAAAAGAGCGTCGAAACCCAAAGGGCCCCAAAGACCAAAGGCGCGCCGAAAGCCGAAGGGCGCTGAAAACCAAAGGGGCGCCGAAAATCAAAGGGCGCCGAAAACCAAAAGAACTCCGACAACTAGAGGTATGCGAAAAACCAAAAAGGCGCCGAAACCCAAGAGGGCGCAGAAAACCAAAGGGGCGCCGGAACCAAGAGGGCGCCAAAAACCAACGACGCGCTGAAAAACAAAGACTGCGCAGAAAACCAAAAGGGGCGCTGAAGACCAAAAGAGCGCCGAAAAACACAGGAGCGCCGAAAACCAAACGAGCGCCAAAAACCAAAAAGCCGCCAAAAACCACAGGGGGGCCAAAGCCCAAAGAGGCGCCGCAAACCAAAGGGGCGCCGGAACCAAGAGGGCGCCGAGAACCAAGAGGACGTCGAAAACCAAAGAGCGCGCAGAAAACCAAAAGGGGCGCTGAAGACCAAAAGAGCGCCGAAAAACACACAGGAGCGCCAAAAACCAAAGGAGCGCCGAAAACCAAAGGGGCGCCAAAAACCAAAGGGGCGCCAAAGGCCAAAGAGGCGCCGAAGATCAAAGAGGCAACGAAAACCAAAGAGACGCCGAAAACCACACTACGCTGAAAACGCCGAAAACCAGAGAAGGACACTAGCTTCGAAGATCCCGCTTCAGCCAGGGCCCTCCAGCTGGATAATCTAACAGAGGGAGGGGAGAGGGGAGGGCTAGCTTCGGAAGCCCCCCACCTTCGGAAAGGAGGCCCGGGCTTACCCCGGGCCCCGAAAAGGAGGGGAATGGTAGCTTCCAGGCTCCCCCCCTTAGCCAGGGAACTCCAGAGCTACAACATCCAAGCTTTGGAAGCCTCCACCCCTTTGATGAAAGGGGAGCCCGGGCTGACCTTGGGCTCCAGAAAAGCGGGTCCCGCACCCTGTCAGCACACCCCTCACACGTTTCGTGGCCCCATCGGGAGCTCCACCAAAGGCTCCCGCGGCAACGTTCGCGTGAGTCCCCGCCGCCGCACATTTCGACACACGCCGAACAGGTTTCGTGGCCCCCAAGGGAGCTCCTGCGACAATGTTCGCGTGCGTCCCCGCCGCACGTGCCGGCACACCCCTCGCACGGTTCGTGGCTCCATGGGAAGCTCCACCGGAGGCTCCTGTGGCATCGGACGCGTGCGTCCCCTCAGCCAATACGTCGGCACACCCCTCACACGTTTCATGACCCCACAGGAGGCTCCACCAAAGTCTCCTATGGCAGGGTTCGCATGCGCACCTCAATCCATTTCAGCACGCCCCTCCCACGTTTCGCCGCCCCATATGGGTCCGCACGCGCCCCCCAGCCCATTTCGGCCCACCTCTTGCCCACCTCTTCCACGCTTCGCGGCCCCCATCCGCATGTCCCGTGCCCCATCCTTCCTGCGGCGCGCTACCTACGAGGATGGGGTCATACAGTGCGTGATTCGCAGCTCAAATGTTCGAGTCTCTCGCCAGGCCGATCTGACAGGAACGGGAGAGCATCATATGGCCCCACGCGTGCAGGCCCATCATCCCTGTCAGACCAGATGCAAAGTGCACGCCGCGGCAAACTATTGGACCACGCGCGAGCGTCCTGATATCACTTTGCACTGCACTCGGGCGGGATGACGGAGGTGCCAGCGCACACTGCGCGGCGTGCACGACCATAGTTCTCGTCTGAAGTTAAGGCAAAGCACTCGCGGGTACACACACCATACGCTATGCTGACTATCCCGCCGCCACCTCGAGTTGGCATTTGCAAGGATGGTGGGGGTCGACATGTTTTCCGACGTGTGCTGTCACGTGCGCTGGCGCACCTGGTACATTGTGCGCGCGCCGCGCATGTGGCGCACCAGGCGCGGGTGGAGGCCGTGGCACACTTGGCAAATGTAGAGCCCGCGGCGCATCTGGCGTACCAGGCGCGCCTGACACGATTGAGCCCCTGGCGCACCTGGTGCGAGAAGCACACCTCCCAGGCGTCACGCACCTGGCGTTTGTGGTGGCCCCCACCGGCTGACCGTGCTGTAGCGGCCCTTGCCCATCCTGAGACTCGGGTGCTACTTATGTCGTGGGAGGGCGGCAGGGAGTGAGCGAGACGGCCGTCCTTCGGGGGGTGGCTTGATCACTGTTCCTTGTGAGCGTTTATGTATTCTGGGTTTCGTCATTTGGCGCAAGGGGGGGAGGGGGGGGGTCCGGCTCTCGTCCCGTAGTCAATACCTCCGATTGAATCATCTTGAAATTTTCAACATAGCTTAAAATGCAATATTTGAGCCTCATGAGGCCTGAAACTGGTAAACAAACTCATTCTAACAATTACAATACAACGCATAGTTATATATACATGAAACTTATCGATAATTTAAAATGTATTATGATATATTGTGAAATGTCTTAGTCAATATATTTCTGACGTGTAGAATCAACACATTTCTGACGTAACATCACTTAATATGTTTATCACGTATTTTTTAAAAATCTGTTATGCTTTTTGGCGATCGGGTCCGGCGCCCCTGAGCCCTTTCGTTATGGTTCCAGAAGAATAGCAGGAAAAAAGTTCGCACAGTTGCACACATCAACGATTCGAGTTTCTACGGGGGGGGGGGGGGCGCCGGCCCCCGTAGTTCGTCCGATCGACTGAAGCAGGTACCAAAATCAGCCCATAACTTCTCTACGGGGGGGGGGGGGGCGGGGGGTTCCGCCGAAAGCAATAAATAAATAAATAAAAGAACGACCACCTTCTGACCATGCAACCCTCCCCCGCCTGACGGGGGGGGACCCGGAACCATGGCAGCCCCCCCCCACCATCCCTGTCAAAACCAATACAACGTGCACGTTGTGACAGAATCTGGACCATGCGCGCCGCGCGTTGCGCGGGCACCCAAAGATCACGCTGTTCTTTGTTGACAGGGGCGAGGGTGGTACCAGCATATTGCCTGCTGCGCGCGAGCCCATCATCCATGTGACAAGAAAATGCCAATTGCACGTTCCGGCGACGAACATGCGCGGGCGCCCCGCGATTACTTTGCATGGCCAATAACAGTGCAGAGCGAGGGGGGGGTGACAGGGATGATAAGGGGGGGCCGTGGCACGCGCGCCGCGCCTGGCTGGCGTCAGCACTGGTTCCCGAGGATGGTCGGCGGCGGCCCCTGCCCGTGCTGAGACTCGAGCGCTGCTCGTGTGGCGGGAAAGCGGGTGGGAGTGAGCGCGCGCCACGGCCGTCCTCCGGGGAGGGCAGCCGGACCGCCGCTGCTCCCTGTTGATCAACACCCCCTCCCCCACCCGACCGGCAGCCAACCCTGACCACTGAGGGCACACATGAGGCTAGGGGGCAAACAAACCTACCTCGCTTTTGACCACCCTCGCTTCCAAGAGATACCAAGCGATGCCAAACTACGGCATGTGCTGGTCAGGCCGCTTGCCGAGGAGGCGTGTGGTATGACTTGGTTTTGCCTGGAAACGAAAGCGGGGTAGGTAATTCACGCTCTGAGAGGCGCCCACCCCACCACCCCCGTCAAAGACAACGCGACGCACCCGTTGCCTCAAAATCTGGGGCATGCGTGGGCGCCCCGCGGCCGTCTTGCGCTGTTTATGGGGCAGGGGCGGCGGGTGTGCTGGCATGTTGCTTGCTGCACCCACGCCCCCCCCCCCCCCCTAACAATTCTTGCCAAAAACACTGCGAAGTGCACTTTGTACCAAAATCTGGATCATGCGCAATCGCCCCGCGACCACTCTGCATTTGTGTCTGATAGGGACGGCAGTAGTGGGCCAGCATATCGCCTTCTGTGTTCAATGGCAACACCCCCAAAACATCCCATGCAAAGGAAATGCAAATCCCCTTTGCCCCAAAATCTTGATCATGCGCGGACGCTTCGCGTTCACGTTGCGTTGGCGGGGGCGCAAGCCTAGGTACTGCCCGCTGCGTGCAGACCCACCATCCCGTTTAAATAAAAAAAAACAACATGCCCGTTTTTGCCTAAGACGGCGGGGGGTGGGAGGCGGCATGGTGCCTGCTGTCCGCAGGCCCGCCATCCCTATCAAAAAACACATGCAAAGCGAACGTGGGCGCACGCCCGCACACAACGAACCCGGCGTCATGTTGCATTGTGTTTGCCAAGGACGGTGGGAAATCGACAGAGTGCCCAATGTGGCGCACATGGCACGCGTGGCGCAGCTGGCACGTGCGACGTACCACGCGGGCTTCGCTGGTGTCTACATTGGTTCCCGAGGGCTGTCGATGGCGGCGCCTGTCCATGCGAAACCTCGGGTGCTACTTCTATGTTGGGAGGCGGGTGGGAATGAGCGAGAGGGTTTGCTGCTCTTGGGTAACTTGACCCCTGCCCCTTGCCCGTCCCCGTAGTCCAGAGGGGGTCGCCGCCAACTTACGGCGCCTAAGATTGTCCAGAATGGCCCCAATACGGCTACCAAAATGGGCCAGGATAATCCCACTACCCCTCCGGGCGTATGTGGTTAGTTAAAATGTCTTCTCCCTCTGCCAAAACCCGTCCTCCCCCTGCTCGGGGGAGGGTTGGCCCCCCCCCCAACCCCTTCCCATGTGCTTGAGGGGGGGGGGGGGGGGAAGAGGGTGCGCGGGTAGATAGAGCGCCCCAAATGGCCCAAGATGGCCCCAAGAGGGCCTCCGAGAGCCCCAGATGACCTCCAAGATGACCCATAATGTCTCAAGATGGTTCAAGATAGCCTCCGACGCACGTCCAAGAGGCCTCAAGACGGCCCCAAGATGGTTTTAAATGCCCTCCGAACCCTCTCATGACCCCCCTAAAAGGCCCAAGTCCTTCAAACACCGGAGGGACATCAGTATACTTTGCCGCGTCGCCTTTTCGCTCCCGATGGACTCTCGAAACCTCAGTCTGGCCCCATGACGGCCCAAGACAGCCCCGAGAGAGCCCCAAAACCTGGCCGAAGCTCCCCGTCCCGCCCTCTGTTGCGCCTCCTCCTCATCCTCCTTGTTTTCCTCCTCCTCCTCCTCCTGCTCGCCCTCCTTGTTTCATTTCTCCTCTTCCTCTTCGTCCTTTTCCTCCTCCGTCTGCTCCTCCTCCTCCACCCCCTCCTCATCTTTCCCCCCCCCCCATCTCCATCCCGCCTGTTCTCCTAACGCACCTTCCCTTCCTCGTGGTATGCCGATTTTCCTCGGCGCCCTCGCCGCCGCGCCTGGCAGGGGCGCGTTTTCCGATGGCGAAATCGCGAAGCTGTCGGGGCAACGGCCGTTGAGACAACCCCGCAAGCCGCTGGGGTGCGAGAGCAAGCCAGCGGAACCGAAAGCTGACGACAGTTACAGGATTCAGGTGACCCGCTCGGATTGCCAACATGACATGCGGACCCCATAGGGAGGGGGCTCGCGCCTGAGACTTCCTCGCCATTCACTCCCGCCAGAGACTTCCTCCATATTCAATCCACAGGAGCCCAAAAGCGACGACGGTTACAAGATTCCGATGGCCCGCTCGGACTACCAACATGACAAGCGGACCCCATAGGTGGGAGCTCTCGCCTGAGACTTCCTCGCAATTCACTCACAGACGATGCTCCCGCCGGAGACTTCCTCCATATTCAGTCCATTGGAACCAACAAGTGACAACGGTTCCGTGATCCCGATGACCCGCTCGGATTACCAACATAAAATGCGGACCCCATAGGGAAGGGGGCTCTCGATTGAGACTTCCTAGTAATTCACTCACAGACGAAGCTCCCGCCGGAGACTTCCTCCATAATCCACAAGAGCCAAAAAGTGACGACAGTTACAGGGTCCCGATGACCAGTTCGGACAACCAACATGAAGCGTGGATCCCATAGGGAGGGGGTTCCCGCTCGAGACTTCCTCGCGATTGACTCACAGACGAGGCCCCTCTTGGTCGATGATCATGATGGGATGGTGATAGTGATGACGATTGTGGTGTGCACGGCTGATGATGACGACAATGATGCGGGATCATGGCATGGTGGTGAGTGAGTGATGGGAGAAAGTGAATGGTTGAGGAAGTGAGTGGGAGATGATCAATGAGGATGTAGTGCGATGACAGATGATGATAATTGTGATGCTTGTGGTAAATATGATGACGATGCTGATGATGACGATGATGATGGTGTGCGAGTGTGTGAGAATGCGGTGATGATAAGTAGGATAACTGCGCGGGGTGTCCAGAGAAAACGAACACCCCACTTAGGATATGGGGAGCAAACAACAAACAACAAACAACAAGCAACCAACACCAACACCAACAACAACACCAACACCAACACCAACACCACCAACAACAACAACAGCAGCAGCAACAACAACTACAACGTCTGCGAATGGGGGAGGAGGCGCCAGCAGGCGTGCCCAGACCGTCGTTCGCCGCTGCTCGTCACCACCGTCGTCGTCAACGCCGTCGTCATCGTCGTCGTCGTCCTCCTCCTCCTCCTCCTCCTCCTCCTCCTCCTCCTCCTCCTCCTCCTCCTCCTCCTCCCCCTCCTCGATGGCGTCTCGACGAAAGCAAATAGCGAGCCCTGGCCGTGGCTGCCGGAGGCCGCCGCGCGCCCGGCGCCCCCTCCCGCCGCAAGGGGCCTCCTTCTTCACGTGGGTCAGGCCGCCCTGGCCTGGCACGGAGGTGCCGCGGAAGGGAGGGAGGGAGGGAGGGAGGAGGAGGAGGAGGAGGAGGAGGAGGAGGAGGAGGAGGAGGCGGAGGAGGAGATGAGAGGAGAAGGTGAGGGAGGAGGAGGAGGAGGAGGAGGGGAGGGGAGGGAGAGGGAGGAGGGGAGGAGGAGGAGGAGGAGGAGGAGGAGAGGAGGAGGAGGAGGAGGAGGATGAGGAGGAGGAGGAGGAGGAGGAGGAGGAGAGGAGGAGGGGGAGGAGGAGGAGGAGGAGGAGGAGGAGGAGGAGGAGGAGGGGAGGAGGAGGAGGAGGAGGAGGAGGATAGGAGGAGGAGGAGGAAGGAGGAGGAGGCGCGGGGGAGAGGAGAGAGGAGGAGGAGGAGGAGGAGGATGAGAAGGAGGAGGAGGAGGAGGAGGAGGAGGAGGAGGGGGAGGACGGGTCGCCCAAGCACTTCGGAGAAACCCTCCACTACAGGCAATTCAAGACGCTTCGCCGCTCGGGCTCGCCCGGGCTCGCGCCCGGCCCAGGCCCGTCGGGGGCGGCCCGGGGCGGGAGGCGAGGACAGAAGAAGAACAAAAACACATGAACATAATCTTTTGGCTCTCCGCGCGGATCTTTTGGATCCGCGCTGGACCCCCCCTCCCTGGCGCGCGGAGCGCGCCAGGGGCGGCGCCGGAGGCGCCGCATGGGGGGGCCCAGCGCGGATCCAAGAAGTCTGCGCGGAGCGCCAAAAGTTTGCATTCAAGTGTTCATTCTTCTTCGAGGGGAGGAGGGTCAAGCAAGGTGCGCTCTCGCCCTATCTGACATCCTGTCCCTCCCTTCTGTCCCCTCCCATTACGCTGATGTGTCTCTATATCCGCGGACGCGTGTCAAAGCAGACCTGGAACTCCACAAAAGCCCCCAGCGTGTTTCGCACAATCGGACAAGGGAAAGGGACCTGTGCGACCTGGGGGACCTCTGTGGCCTGTGGGGCCTGTGAGACCTGCAGCACCTGTGGGACCTGCGGGACGCCCGTGGGACCTGTGAGACACGCGACACTTCTGGGCCCTCCAGGGCCTGCGGGACTTCTTGGACCTGTGGGGCATGCGAGACCAGTGGGACCTGTGGGATCTGTCAGACCGGTGGGACCTGCGGAGCGACTTGCGCCGCTTGCGGGTCCTGTGGGACCTGTGGTGCCTGCGAGGCCTGCGAGACCTGTGCGATCCAGAACTGTGGCCCATGGTGGGGCGGGAGCGCCACTCTGAACAACGGGAACACAGCGCAGATCCAAAAATGAGGCCCACGCTGCAGCGAGAGCACCATTTGCAAAGCACTGCAAACAACCGGATGGTACCACAACCAGCTTAAAAATCCAGTTCGCGCAGATCCTATGTAAATTATCCAGGCGAAGGACCCGACCATACGCAAGTGTGAAAACCGCAGGGCAGG
The DNA here is from genome assembly GCA_963575745.1 of Prorocentrum cordatum. Lineage (NCBI taxonomy): Eukaryota > Dinophyceae > Prorocentrales > Prorocentraceae > Prorocentrum > Prorocentrum cordatum. Next base: position 100,941 of record CAUYUJ010015201.1, on the reverse strand, counting down.
GCAGGTGGGACGAAGCAAGGGGAATTCCTCATGGGGCCACGAACCGTGTGAGGGGTGCACCAAACTGGCGCGGGGCCGCCATGCGAACCCTGCCACTGGGGCCTTCGGTGGAGCTCCCTATGGGGCCACGAACCGCGTGAGGGGTGCGCCAAAATGGTGCGGGGCCGCCATGCGAACCCTGCCACTGGGGCGTTCGGTGGAACTCCCTATGGGGCCACGAACCGTGTGAGGGGTGCCCCAAAATGGTGCGGGGCCGCCATGCGAACCCTGCCACTGGGACTGGGCTTTCGGTGGAGCTCCTTATGGGGCCACGAACGTGTGAAGGGAGCGCCAAAATGGTGCGGGGCCGCCATGCGAACCCTGCCTCTGGGGCCTTCGGTGGAGCTCCCTATGGGGCCACGACCCGTGTGAGGAGTGCACTCTCTGGCGCGGGGCCGCCATGCGAACCCTGCCACTGGGGCCTTCGGTGGACCCCCTATGGGGCCAAGAACCGTGCGAGGGGTGCACCAAACTGGCGCGGGGCCGCCATGCGAACCCTGCCACTGGGGCCTTTCGGTGGAACTCCCTATGGGGCCACGAACCGTGTGAGGGGTGCACCAAACTGGCGCGGGGCCGCCATGCGAACCCTGCCTCTGGGGCCTTCGGTGGAGCCCCCTATGGGGCCACGAACCGTGAGGGGTGCGCCAAAATGGTGCGGGGCCGCCATGCGAACCCTGCCACTGGGGCGTTCGGTGGAACTCTCTATGGGGCCACGAACCGTGTGAGGGGTGCGCCAAAATGGTGCGGGGCCGCCATGCGAACCCTGCCACCGGGGCCTTTCGGTGGAGCTCCCTATGGGGCTACGAACCGTGTGAGGGGAACGCCAAAACGCGGGGCCGCCATGCGAACCCTGCCACTGGGGCCTTCGGTGGAGCTCCCTATGGGGCCACGAAGCGCTGTACTGGGTGGGTGAAACGCAGGGAGGAGGGAGGAGGGGGAGGAGGAGGGGGCAGCGGGAGGAGACGCGGGGCACCGTCTCTTTCAAAACGAGGACCCAACACCACAGGATGGTTGGGAAAAAAGGGGCACGGAGGGATCGAATCCAGAAAATACGAAAGCAAAGCTCACTCGCGCAAAACATGTTGAAAACATGCGCAAAGGGGGCGGCCACTCTCCAGACATATTTGGGGGCAAGAGGAAAGTAATATTCAGATCGTGCGAGTGTGGAGAAGGGGGGGCCTTTTGCGCGCGAGGCCACTCGCGCGTGTCGTACTCTTTCCGACACCCTTGGTTGTCGAAGGATTCCAAGGCAGAGCTTTTCATAACATATGAAAAAAAGCACGAAAATGAATAGCTGTTCAAAAACCAGTCTGCCAGGTGCCTTGAACTTCAGCGCGAGCATGCTTCCTCATCACCCTCATCATCGCAATCCCATCACCGCCGTTCTCGCCATGGCCAACCACCGCCACTGCCGCCACCATCATCACAACGCCATACATCACCAACACATGGATATCATCATCGTCATCGTCGCCACCAGCATCGGCACTGTCATTGCCCTAGCTGTTGTCATTGCCATCATCATGACCACCATCGATATTACCATAATCGTTGCCGCCTTTTTCGACGTCCTCATTGTACCGCGTCCGAGTCCCGGGCCCGCACATAAGTACCCGCGTGCCAGCGCGGCCATTAAGACGTGATGGGGACGTCAACATTGGTTAGCGCCTTGTAGTCGTGCCAAACCAGCTGGTCCCTCTACGCCCGAGCATGCGCGCGCCAGCGAGGCTGCACAGATGAGATAGCAAGTACAAGTACCAGTGAGCAACAGCAATCGTGACCGAATGGGTTTTGCCAAACGAATTTCGAATGGGAGCGTGAGATATTTGCGCGAGCAGTGGAATTGACGACTTCAAGTTCTTCGCAACTAGTTCTTCTTGCAAAAGAAGAATCGGTTCAACCACCCTCCCGCCCAAGGAAGTACGGTATCATAACAACATAGGTTAACACAACTGACAAATGAAGATGGCCCTCCTTTCATTTTCTCAGAGAAACCATGCCCTCCCGGGAGGCCAGGTATCGACACTTCCCGTCACCCCTGCCATCTGATGCAATGCGCGCGTACTCGCTGGTCTCAACAGGATTCCCTTGCCAAGAATCCAACAAAGTCCGCACGCGCGCGCACATGCCAACATCAAACCAAACACATGAGCTCTGCAAGCATGTCAACATGAAAGAAAGCATCAAACACCACTGGCTGTTCAAGCACAGAGTACCAGAAGGTAGCGCGCGCTTGCGCGCGCTTGCGCTGGCTGACATCTGACCAGAACGCATGGGTTGTTACCCACTTTGCGAAATGAAGCAGTCCAGGCCACGTGCGCGCGCACGTGGAACATGCTCAACCCCCATCGCGCGCCCGCCAACTCTGTCAAATGGTACCTTGCGGATCGCACGCGCGCGTCTCCGCGCGCGCACGCCGAAAGCATGTCAGGACGTCCTGATTCTTGCGGGCGCGCACTTTCCCGTCATCCTCATCAGGGCAATCGGCATCGCCACCGTGAGCGTCATTATTGTCATCGTCATCGTCATCGTCATCGTCGTCGTAATCATCAGCATAATCATCATCATCATCATCATCATCATCATCATCATCATCATCATCATCATCATCATCGTCATCGTCATCGTCATCGTCATCATCATCATCATCACCGGAGTCGGGATCCTCACCACCGCTGCCATCGTCGTCATCGTCGACGTCGTCGCCCGCGTGAAAGTTCCGCGCGCGGGCACGTCAGCCGTCTCCTCCTCCTCCTCCTCCTCCTTCTCCTCCTAATCATCATCACTTCCTGCACCATAGTCATCATCGCCAGCGTCACGTCTTCCAACATCGTTATCACCCCCAACAGCTCATCACTATCACAATCGTCGTCATCGACATTGTATCGCCCCCATCTCCACAGTCATCGCCATCGGCATCAGCATCATCATCGTTGCAATCGGCATCGTCGTTGGCGTGGTTGTCGTCATCATCGCCACCACCGCGTTGCGAGCTGGAGGACGGACTTGTCCGCGCGGTGCCCATCGTCTGGGCCTGTGTGCTGGTCTGGCGACTATGTGCCCGCCGTCGCCGTCCCGCCGTCGCCGCCTAGTTGCGGCTTTACGTTACTGTGCATTGCTTTGCACTGCGTTGCATTTCAATGATGTGTATTGCTTTGCAGTGATTTGCATTGCTGTGCGTTGCAAGGCTTTGCATTGCTTTGCATTGTTGCGTAGCGTTGCAATGCTTTCCATTGCACCACGTCTGTTGCACAATATAGATTGCACAACATAGATCGCACCTCATCCATTGAAACCGCATGGACTACACGGCACATGCTGCACCAATGTTGCAACACATACACGGCACCATCTATAGTGCACAACATATAGTGCACCACATATTTCGGATGGCATAGGTGACGCCGTATTGACTGCACAACATATCTCATACACATAAATAGCACAACGGAGTTTGCACCATCGATACACACATATATATATATATGTATATGTATATATATATATGCTCGTATGTGTATATGTACACATGTATTGCACCACATGGATTGCATCACATAGATGGTACAACGTAGATGTCACAACATGAGTACACAACACAGGTCGCACCACACAGATTGCACTACAAAGATTTAACCACCGCACATACAGCACCACATAGCTTGCACCACATGTGTTGCTCCACATACACTGCTAAAAACACATTGTTTGGGGTCAAGGCAGGCGACCATGTATGTGTACATATATACAGATGTATCAACACATGTGTTGACATATATGAAGAAAAAGGGGAACCATGAGAGAGAGAGAGAGAGAGAAGGGAGGAGGGCGAAGGAGGGCAGAAGGGGGGAGAAAAGGGAAAACATTAAAAAAGCGGCAAGGGGCGGGCAGAAGGCGCAAGCAACATCGAAAGCATGGCTTCAGCCACGGATGAAGAGGAGGGAGAGCGGATCGGAAAGAAGGAGGCGCAGGAGGGGGATGAAGAGACCGAGGAGAAGACAAGGTGGAGGGGAGGACGATGGCGAGGACGAGGAGTGAGTAGTGCTAAGAGTAGGACGACATAAAGGATGCTTGTAGAAGCAGGAGCAGGAGCAGACGCACTACGGACGAGGCCGAGGAGCAGAAACGCGGCGGCACTGCACAAACCTTGCGTTTCAGCCACACGCAAGGGTCACCAGCCTGGGCAATGTTAGGGGAACGGACAATGACATGAACATGAAAGCTCGGAGGTCCTCGCGGATTTCTCGGATCGGTGCTGGGGCCCCCTGGCGGCGCCTCCGGCGCCGCCCCTGGCGCGCTCCGCGCGCCAGTGAGGGGGGTCCAGCGCCGATCCGAGAAATCCGCGCGGACATCCGAGTTTTTATGTCTATGTCAGTGCTTCTTCCCTGAAATATTGACCTGTGGTGCGCGGCCCGCCGATCCCTGCATGCGGTGCGACAGTGGCGGCCAGCGGGCTGAGGTCTGAGCTTGCCCCTCTCCCTGCGCCCCACGACCGCCGCGCACCCGCGGCGACTCCAGCGAGAAGGGCCACGCGGACGTGCGGGCCTCTCCCGGAACGCTCGAAGGGAGGGGACGGCAGGTATGGGGACGCTGCCCAGCACCGGCCGCGGCCGCTGTTGGGCAGGCGACCATCGCCCCAAACGGACAACGTCCGCGGCGACGCCGGCAGTGAGCCCTGCTCAGATCGGGATCTTCTGACCCGGGCCAATCCAGATCCGGGTCAGCCAGGCCCTGCAGAAGCCTGCAAGATCCTGCAGGAGCCCGCAGGATCCTGCGCCCCAGCCCGGGGTCGGTGCGACCCTGGCCCTGCAGGATCCTGCAAGATCCGGCGCCGGGCTGCCCCCCCCCTCCTCCTCCCTCCACTCCTCCTCCCTCCTCCTCTCCTCCTCCTCCTTCCTCCTCCTCCTCCTCCTCCTCTCCCCTCCTCCTCCTCCTCCTCCTCCTCCTCCTCCCCCGTCGAGCTTCGTACCCCCCCCCCCTGCCTGTGCATTGACCCCCGCCTCCTGAGCCTCCATCGAGCAGGACGGGAACCGCCGTCGAGCTCCGTCCCCGCGCGCCCCGCGGGTCGCCTCGCTCCCCGCGCCGCGCCCCAGAGGGTGCTCGACCCGCGGTTGTCCTTCGCGCCCTCGCGACGCCGCCCCGCAGCAGGGCATCCCGGCGGCCCAGGCCACGACGCGCGCGCGAAGCGCGATTCCCCTCGCGCCCCCGTGGGGTGACCGATGTCTTCGTCCCGATTGCGCCTCCTTCCGACCCCGATGTCTTCGTCCCGATGTCTTCGTCCCGATCGCGACCCCGTGCTTGTCTTCCCGATTGCGCCTCCTCCCGACCCTGCAGGCAGAGGCACTGGGCGTCACCGCAGGGGGGGGGGGGGGGCGATACCAGGGCTGAAGCTGAACGGTGTTTTTCGTTTCCGTTTCGTGTTCGTTTTCCCTCGTTTTGTCTTCAATCCACCTTCGTAACGCAAATCGACATCGGAACGAAAACGGCCACATAATCGCCAAAACACCGTGGGCGATATATGGGGGGCGAAGCAGGCGAAGGGGAACTGGGACACACAAACAAAGAGACACACATCACAGAATTCCCCATGTTGTCCCATATATGTTCTGGGTTTTTGCCGTCCCCCCCCACCTCCCATATCTTCCCATCTCTTCTGGGGAATCGACGGTTCATTGTGTCTGTGTGCTTGTGTCCCTCCTGAGCATGGGGGGGGGGGGAAAGCAGGGTGCACCCCCCTCGGGCCCTCGAGGCCCCCTCTCGTGGGTCCTGGAGGGCCCCTGCTGGGGGCCCCGGAGGGGGCCCCTTCTCTGCCCCCCTCGCGGCTCCCCCCATGCCTTGGCCAAGAGAAAAAACACATCCCCGACCCCAAAAATCGCGGACTCGCAGCGGACTCGAAGCTCGGCCACAGAGTTCGGGATGCGTTTTGCGCTCGTCGTTGGCACCCTGGCAAAACCCTAAGCCCCCAAATCTCCCTCCCCGAGGTCTCGAGGAGCCTGCGTTCTGTCTTGGCCCTCGCGGTTTTGGGACTGGGCGTCTGTTCTGGGTTCGTGAATGCATCGCCCCCCCATTATCGGGGGCGCGCAAACGTGGATTGGCGATCCAGGGATTTGCCGCGCGGTCGCCAAATCCATGGATCGGGGGAGGCGCTCTCCCCAAAATGCGGCCGGCGCCGCCTCGTTCGACAACGGAGGTCAGTGACTTCCCATGGAAACGGGACCCGTCGCCAATCCACGCCCCCTTGATCCATGTTTGCGATCGCCTGACTTTCAGCGACGCCCAAAGGCAAGCGGGGTGGATGGCCCCGGGTCGGGCATGACGGCATAATGTGCAACTCTCGGCAGGAAGCCTCGTCGAAGTCAAGCGCGCCTGCAGTGCCCTCCCCTGGGGCGATCCGTCCCCGTTGCAGCCGCCGACCCTCTGATGAGGGGGCATCGATACCTGTCGGTCGGAAGAAGTAGGTACAGTCAACACGTCTAGTAAGGATGCGCGGTGAGGATGAAAGGGCCTTGGACGCCCATGTCGAAGCTTCTCCAGCGGGGGCGCGGCGAACGAAAGCGGCCAAGAATGGACCGAGGAGGCAAGCATGCGAGGGCAACCTTGGGAAGGAGGCACATCCTTACTATGCGGGTTGACTGCAAAACATCTGAAGTGGGAAGGCGGATCAAGTAGCTTGGCTTCAGGCCCTCCCAGAGGAGAACGAAACACAGCAAAAGTAGACCGACTCTTGAAGCAGGAAAGCGCTCGCTTGAAGCAAGACTGGGATCCGGGAATCCAGAAATACCTACTTTCAACGACCGACAGGTAAAAGGGGGACCGGCTCAGGGGGGAACATCGACCCGGAATCCGCGACACATCGCCGATGAAGCGGCGACAGGCCCTCGGTAGCGAAGCCGCACGGTCCTGGGCGGACCAGGCCATCGGGCCCCTACCGGCGATCGATGGGCGATCGGGCGTCGACGCATCCTCCCCGAGCCTACGACTCAGAATGTGAGACCCTCCCAAGACAGAAGAACATCTTCTCAGAATACGAGACCTTCGGCTGGCCGAACAGAAGAACCTTCGAGGGTCCCCCCCCCACCCCCCGGGAGGCACGAGAGCATCCAGCAAGCACGCAGAACATGTGGGCAACCCTGCCCGAACCGACCCCTCGACCTTCTACCTCGGTGCGGCTGCATCCCCCCCCCGAACCCAGACATCCGCCGATATGTTCTATCCAGTCTGCGGCCACAGAGGTGCCGACCCCTCCCCTGTGGGTGTTTTTTTCATCCAAGACCCACTCTTGATGGTGCCCAGGCCCGAGAGCGGGCCCTGAAAGCCGAAATCGAGGAAATTCGCTTGGATTACAGAATCAGATCCTCGGATCTCTGGGAACGTATACCTCGCTGTCCCCCCTCCCCTCCCCTCCCCCTCCTCCTCCTCCCCTCCCCCTCCCCTCTCCTCCTCCTCCTCCTCATCCTCCTCCTCCTCCTCCTCCTCCCCTCCTCCTCCTTTACCTCCTTTACCTCCTCCTCCTCCTCCTCCTCCTCCTCCTCTCTCCCCCTCCTCCTCCTCCTCCTCCCTCCTTTACCTCCTCCCTCCTCCTCTCTCCTCCTCCTCCTCCTCCTCTCTCCTCCTCCTCTCCCTCCTCCTCCTCCTCCTCTCCTCCTCCTCCTCCTCCTCCTCCTCCTCCTCCTCATGCTCATCTCCTCCTCCTCCTCCTCCTCCTTCCTCCTCCTCCTCCACCAGCGAACGTGCCCCCGATCCGATCTGACCCGCCGCCTCCCTTCCCCGGCGGCCTGCGTCCACTGAGCCGCGCCTCGTCGGAGCCTCCTCGCCAGCCCGGCGGGGGCGCTGCCGCCACGCACGGGCGGGCTTGGCGCCGAGTGCTCTTTGCGCCCCGCGCCAAGCAGGAGGGGGAGGAGGAGGAGGAGGATGATGAGGTGGAGGAGGAGGAGGAGGAGGATGAGGAGGAGGAGGAGGGAAGAGTTTCTCCCTCTCTCTCTCTTCTCTCTCTCTCTCTCTCTCTCTCTCTCCCTCACACTTCCCATTCAGGCCAACTCCGAGCAGAGGCTTGTGAGAAGGTGGTCTCTCTCCCTCGCACTTCCCATTCAGGCCAACTCCGAGCAGAGGCTTGTGAGAAGGTGGCCCTGGGTTCGGGTCTGGAGGCTTAGCTCGAACCCCTCTCTAGTCAGTTCCTGCAGCCTGGAGGAGGGAAGAGGATGAGGAGGAGGAGGAGGAGGAGGAGAAGGAGGAGGGGGAGAAGGAGGAGGAGGAGGAGGAGGAGGAGGAGGAGGAGGAGGAGGAGGAGGAGGAGGGAGGAGGGAGGAGGGATGAGGAGGGAGTCGGAGGTGGAGGATCGAAAACGCGACGTAGTCGTTGGAGAAAGAAATCAAGGGCATGTTGGGCTTGCTCAGCCTTGCTGAGCAACTTGGGCCACAACTCCTGGTCAGGGCAGCCCCCCGTTCCTCCCTCCCTCCCCTCCCCAGACATGCTCGTGCCGTGAAAAAAAAAATCAGGACGGAAATTTTGGGCCGTGTTCGGCCTCTTGCAAGGCCCTCGCCGGGCCCCGGGGCCGTGGAAAAAACGGCGCAGATTGACAAACCGGTACGGTCCCGGGGGAAAGGGCCAGTACTTCCGGGGGCGCCGCACTGACAAAAATCAGGAAGTCGCATGTCTGGGTCTAGAGCAGGAGAAGGTACCCTGCTCCTTCCGTCGCTTTCCCCTTTGGGGGGCCTCTGTGGGGAGGCCCTCGTGGCCACCACCGGATTCGCATCGAAAGCCTGGTCAGAGCGCACCCCGGAAAAGGTCTGGGGGGTTAGCCGTATGGGTACCTCTTGGTTTCTTCGTCCCTCCTTCGTCCCTCCCCCCCTCTGCCCCCTCTGTTCCCTCCGTCGCCCCCTGCCCTCCCTCCCCTTCCCTCCCTAGCGGTGCCAAGGCTTCTGCATATCCGCTGCCTGGGGGACCGACGGGGAGGGGAGGTGGGAGAAGGGTAGGAGCTGAACAGAAGGAGGGCAGGATGGGGCTTGTGGAGCTCCTGGGAACCCGGGAGGAGCCCAAGGAAAAAAGACCGAGCCACGCCGCTGCGCCCAGCGCACGCTTCCGCTGTGGCCCTTTCTTTCCCCATCTGCCGCCCACGCCCTCGCCAGATGGTGCAGCGACTGGCCGGCTGCAACGGGACCCCGTCCCTTACCCACACGGCGGGTTCATGAAACCATGAGCCTCGCCATCGCTCGGAGGTCCATTCCCCGTACATGTTTCGATGTCGTGTGTTTATTTTCTTTCACAAGATGATCCAATCTGCTCCTCGATGGCGCGCGCCGAAAATATGCACACGTCCGAGCGATGTCAAGGGACCCAGAAAGTTTGCCATCTCTTTGGGGGGCATCTCTTAATTCTGCTGGTCTTCCGCCCGCCTCCGCTGGCGGGGGCGGCCTCGTCTTGTACTTCCGCCGCCTGACGCCACCTTCCGCCGAGGAAGAAATGGTAACTTCTTCGACCCTCGAAGGCGAGGTTCTTTCTGGAACCAGCGCCTCACCTGTCCACTCAAGGGCTGCTTCCCCGCCTGTGCCTCCGCCCTGCTGCTCCCGGCCCGCTCCAGGAGGTGGGCTCCCCCTTGCCTGCTGGCGCGGCGACTGATCAGCAGCTCCGAGGCCTCTTGTCCCGACGCCGTCCTCTCTCCCTGGGCGAGGCTGGGCAGCGCACGAAGAAGCCCAGGTGAGGAGTCGGTGCGATGGAAGCCGCTTCGCGTAGCCCCGCCCCCCCCCCCCTCCCCCCGTCCAGACTTGGTCCCCTGGCGCCTGCGCTCGTCCCCCGCAGGTCTTATACGAGGAGGGAGGATGCAGGAGACAACAAGTTTGAAGGGGCCCTGGGACGCACAAATAAATACACACAAATAAAAAACTTCACCATATTTTCGCATATTTTCTGGGTTTTTGTCTTCCCCCACACTTCCCATATTTTCCCATATTTTCCTGGGGATCGTCGATTAATTGTGTCTGTGTGTTTCTTTCCCTCCTGAAAGTTATTCGCCAAGTGGCTGCCACCTCCGCAGCCCTCCCTGTCCCGTGCAAGCGGCAGGGCGGAGTAGCTCACCCTCCCCAGACGGGCAGGTCGTGGGGCTTGGGTCGGGGATGGGCGGACTCCCCTTTCGCAAAACGTGGTTTAGTGAAAACGACCTGAGGCCCAAACCTGGCGGGCGCAAGCCTGGAAAATAGCTGCCACGGCGCCCTCTCGAAAACCGAAAACGGACAATTCACTACTAATCGACGTGTCACTGTTGGGGGTTCTGTCCGCCCCCGATTGGGACTGTTACAGAGGATCCCCCATCCCCTGACAGGGACTGCCATGTGCAGGGAGGCCACTCCCGAACAGCTCCATAAGGGGTTGCCAGCCAGGGCCCTGGCAAGCGCCCCCCCAGGTAACAGGCTGCGAGCTGTGGCGGCGCGGCCCGAGCAGTGGGTGTCGCCCGCTGCCAGTTCCTGGCCGCAGCCGTGCAGTTCAAAGGCGGCGGCCCGCTCGGATACCTGGCAGTCTGGCCAGGGGAGGATGAGGAGGAGGAGGAGGAGGAGGAGGAGGAGGAGGAGGAGGAGGAGGAGGAGGAGGAGGAGGAGAGAGCACGAGGAGGGGGAGGAGGATGACGCCGAGGAGAAAGAGGATGAGGAGAAGGAGGATAAGGAGCAGGAGGACGAGGAGGACGTATCCAGGATGGGACCGTCGAGCCTTACAAGTTCCATGGCCCGAGAAAGAGGACCGCTCTGGCAGAAGCCCGCTCCGGCAGAACCGCTCCAGCCGAGACCGCTCCAGCAGAACCGCTCGGGCAGAAGCCCGCCCCGACAGAACCGTTCCGGCAGGAGCCCGCTACGGCAGAGACCGCTTTGGCAGAAGCCCGCTCCGGCAGACGCCCGCTGCGGCAGAAGCCTGCCTCGGCAGAAGCGTTTCTGCTCTCTACTTATTGCTGCTGGTCTCCTTCCGGCTACTCTCCTTCACTCCTCACCCTTCTCCTCCTCCTTCTCCTCCGCCTGCTCCTTCTCCTCATCCTCCTCCTCTTCCTCCTCCGTCTCGTCTTCCCGACCTCCATCATCCATCGTCTCTGCAGATTCCCCTCATCCTTCATACTTCCCTCAAACCTGAGCCATCCCTTCCTCTCTCTTACCAACCTTCCACATCAACACCCAGTACTCCACAGCATCTGTCTCCAATACACACCGCAATACCCCACAGCCTCCATCTCCAACACAACGCCCGGTATTCCACAGCCTCCGTCTCGAACACACACCAGTACTCCATAGCCTCCGTCTCCAAGGTCGCTTCCTTAGGAGTTGTATTAAAGCACTGAGCCCGCCCACCGCCGGCCGCCGCCAGCCCCACCCGCTTCATAAACACACCCAGTACTTCACAGCCTCCGTCTCCAAAACAACACCCGGTACTCCGCAGACTACGTCTCCAGCACAACACCCACTACTCACAAGTTCCGTCTCAAACAGAACACCCAGCACTCCTCATCTTCCATCTCCGACACACACATGCCAGTACTCCACAGTCTGCGTCTCCACAACGGCTTCTTCAGGAGTTGTCTGAAACCTCGACGCTGCCCGCCGCCCGCCGCTGCCGCCGCCGCCACCGCCGCCATCCACCACTCGATCCACCCCCGTTTGTCCAGCACCACACCCAATACTCCACAGCCTCCGTGTCCAACGCACACCCAGTACTCCGCAGATGAAAAACCCGACCCCGCCCGCAGCCCGCCGCCGCCGCAGCTCCAACTCAATACCGAATACTCTACAGCCTCCGTTTCCAAAACAACACCCAGTACTCCACAACCTACGACTCCAACACAACACACGGTACTCCAACCTCCGTCCCCAACACGCACACAACACTACCCAACAGCCTCCGTCTGCAAGACGGCTTCCCTCGGAGTTGCACTAAACAAATCCAAATCCGCCCGCCGCCAGCCGCCGCCGCCCGCCGCTGGCCCCGCCCGCCCAAACCACCACTCCAACACAACGCCCACTACTCCATAGCCTCCGCCTCCAAGACACACACGCACACACACACACACACGCACACACGCACACACAGACACACACACACACACCAACACCACCAACAACAACAACAACAACAACAACAACAGCAGCAGCAGCAACAACAACAACAACAACAACAACAACAACAACAACAACAACAACAACAACAACAACAACAACAACAACAACAACAACAACAACAACAACAACAACAACAACAACAACAACACACACACACACCGGTACTCAACAGCAGACGTCTCCAAGATAGCCTTCGTAGGAATTGCTGCAACTCCACGAAGTCTCAGTCTCAGTCTCGAAAATAACAACCCAGTATCATCTAGCCTCCGCCTCCAACACACGCCCCGCTGTTCCACAACTTCCGTCTCCAATGTGCACCCGCTCTTCCACAGCTTCCGTCTCCAGGTCGTCCTCCTTAGCAAACGCATTCGACACCCGAGCAACTACCGCCGCCCGCCCCGCCCACCTCTCTAACACAACACCTCGTACTCCACATCCTCCGTCCCCAGCACGATCCCCCAGCATTCCATTACCTCCGTCTCCCACACACTTCCTAATGCTCCACGACCTCCGTCACCAATGTGCACCCATTCTTCCACAGCCTCCGTCTCCAAGGCGGCTTCAGCAAGAGTCGCATTGCACACCCAAGCCCACCCGCCGACCGCCCGCCGCCCGCCGCCCAGCCCGCACTCCACACACTCAGCCTCCGTCTCCAACACAACACCTAGTACTCCACAGCCTCCGCCCCAAACACACACACACACCAGTACTCGACAGCCTCCGTCTCCACGGCGCCTTCCTTCGGAATCGAATTGGAAACCCGAGCCGGCCAGCCGCCCGCCGCCGCCGCCGCCCGCCGTTCGCCCTGCCCGCCCCGCCCGCCTCTCCAACACAACGCTTAGTACTCCACAGCCTCCGTCTCCAACGCAACACTCGATACGCCTCCGCCTCCGTCTCCAGCTCAACACCCAACACTCCATAGCCTCCGTGCCCAACACACGCCCAGTAAGCAACTGACTCCATCTCCAAGACGGCTTCCGTCGGAGTCGTACTGCAAACCCGAGCCCGCCCGCCCGCCCGCCGACGCAGCCCGCCGCCCGCCCTGCACGCCCCGCCCCCCCTCTCCAACACAGCACTTCGTACTCCGCAGCCTCCGTCTCCAAAGCAGCACTCCGTGCTCCACAGCTTCCGCCTCCAACAAAAGCACCCAGCCTCACCCCACTACTCAACAGCCTCCGTCTCCGAGGTGGTTATCTTAGGGATTGTACGAACAAAAAAACCCGAGTCCTCCTGCTGCTCGCCGCCGCCACCCGCCGCCCGCCCCGCCCGCCCCGGCCGCCTCTCCAACACAACACCGAGTACTCCAGAGCCTCCGTCTCCCAAGCAACACCTGGTGCTCCACAGCGTCCGCCTCCAACAAAACACCCAGTACTCCATAACCTTCGCTTCCATCACACACACCAGCAATCGAACACCTGCGTCTCCAAGATACCTTTCTTAGGAGTTGCATTCGAATCTTGAGCCCGCCCGGCGCCGCCCCCTGCCGCCCGCCCCGCCCGCCTTTCCAACACTTCGCCTAGTACTCCATAGCTTCCGTCTCCAAAGCAACACCCAGTACTCCACAGCCTCTGTCTCCAACACAACGCCCAGTACTCTGCAGATTCCATCTCCAACACAACACGCAGTACTCCATAGCCTCCGTCTCCAACGCGCACACAAGTACTCAACAGCAGTCGTCTTCAAGGCTGTTTCCCTAGGAGTTGCATTAAAGAACCCGAGCCCGCCCGCCGTCTCGCCTGCCCCGCCCGCTTCTGCAACACCACACCCCAGTATTCCGCAGCCTCCATCGCCAGGGCTCCACAGCCTCCGTCTCCAACGCACACCCCAGCACTCCACAGGCGGCTTCTTCAGTTTCATCAAAGCCCGAGCCCGCCCGCCGCCGCCCGCCCGCCCCGCCCGCTTCTCCAACACCACACCCAATACTCCACAACCTCCGTCTCCAAAGCCACACCCGGTACTCCACAACATCTGTTTCAAACACACACACACATACACATACACCACTACTCTCAGCCTCCGTGTCCAACACAACACTCAGGACTCCACTGCCTCCGTCTCCAACGCAACACCGATGGACTTCACAGCCTCGTCTCCAACACGCAGGGTGAGCGGGCCTACTGGTGAGCGGGCTTCCGGGCGAGCGGGCTGCCGGGCGAGCGGGCTTCCGGGAGAGCGGTCTCTGGTCGAGCGGGCCTGTATCTGGCCGTAAGTCGGGCCTGTCCCCCTAAAGGGGGATTTTCAACGGAAAAAAAGCACACAAATACACCAAAAAGGTCAAACCATACTCGAAAAATAGTCCCCATAATATGTTTTAATTTGTTTTGGATTATTTTGGGCGTATTTTTCATTTTTCGTCGAAAATCCCCCTGTAGGGGGACAGGCCCGACTTAAATCTGGCCCGAGGGCGTCCTGCCCGGGGGCGGTCGCCAACGGCACTGTGCGATGTCGCCTCCGCTGGCCGCCCCGCCGAGCCCTCGGAGAACCCCCCGCGGAGGGGGGGGGCACCAGCACTGAAGACAGCCTCGGGGAGGGGAGCTTCTCCCTTGACGCCGGCCCTGGGGCGGCCCCCCCCCCCACGTTGCAGTGCGATTTGCCCCCCCTGGCCGTCCCGCCACGCCCTCTAAGAACACCCACGCGGAGCCTGAAGAGTGGCGTCCGTTTCGCGGGCGGAAGGTGTCCGTGGAGAGCGCGGGCGCTGTGAAAGGAAGAGAAATGCCAGCGCTGTCGCATGAGCCCAAAGCCGTCCTTGGCGTCACCCGGAGAGCGAAACCGTCCCCTGGGCACCTGAGCGATTTGGCCTCCCCCCGCTGCCCCGCCAGGCTGGGGAGGGCGGGTTCGCAGCCGTTCCGCCTGCAAGAAACCCTCAGCGGTGACGGAGGGCGGGCGGCGGGCGTGGGCAGGTTGGCTGGGTGGCGCTGGCCGGTTGGGCCGGCTGGCGGATTGGCTGGTTAGATCGGTTGGGCTAGCTGGTTCGGCTGGCTAGGGCACTCGGTTTCGATCTCAGCCACTGCGGCTGCCGGCAGGGCTTCGCCCGCACGCCACACGCCGGCGGACCGAAGACGGCCCAGCTTGCCACAACTCAGCACGAGCTGAGCTGACGTGCGCCACCCCACCTCGGAATCCGCAGCCACGACGACGCTGCGCGAGCGGCGAGCCGCTCCCCCCCCCGCCGAGATCATCGACGAGATCAGGCCGTCGCCCTTCGCCTTCTCGGCGACCATCACCACGAGGTCGGACAGGCGGCTCCTTAGCACCACCCCGCCGGCTGCGCCCTGGCCCTCCCGGGCCGCCCGCGCACGCCCCGCGGGGGCGCGGCTCTGCACCAAGCGGGCCCGCGCGGGAAGCCGTAACGATCGCACCCGGCCGTGCGGGCGTGGAGGGCACGGCTCCGCAGTGGGCAGGGCCTCCCCGAGAGCCGAGGCGACCGCGGCCGGCAAGCCATCGGTTGGGGCCTCGCCCTGGCTCCACGATTCGACTCTTCGGGTGCCCGCCAACGGGGGGGGGGGCAGTAGACGCGGGGTGAGAACATGCAGACTTCCCTGCAGTCCTCGAGCCCCCCACGTTGAATGCCCCCCACCCATCGCCGCTCGCCCGAAACATGAGATCACATCGGACTCTTGTCGGGTTTGATATGCACCCCGTTCGGACCTTGCTCGAATCTCGCGCGGCTTCCTCCAGGAAGTGGGACGGCCACGAGGGGATTCGAGAAAGCCCCGCGGGAGCCCACACGACCCTGCGCGCATGCCCCGTCCATGTTGCTCGGGCAAAGTGCACTGGGCGGATGGCAGGCTCGCGACCACTCGAACAGACACACTGCAGCCATCGTGCTGATACAAACAGCGCGGCATGAAGAACTAAGGGGCTTGTCTTGCCACGGCGAGCCTCAGTCACGAATAGGTGCGTGGACCTAGATCCAAGGAGCGGCTCCAAATTCACAACCCCTCCTGAGCCTGAAGCTGTCCTTATGCCAGCGTCCTGACAGTAGAGAGAGAGAGTAGAGAGAGAGCGGGTTTCACGGGCGCTTGCCTTGGGAACATTCAGCGGCGCGTTTCGAACCAGGGGGTGGGCCCCCCCCAACACTCGGCGCCGTCGATCAGAACCAGGGGGACTCCCCTCCCCCCTACCTCCCCCCCTCTCCCGAACCTCCTCCCCCCCCCGGGGAGGGCTGGGGGGAGGGGTTGAAACCCCCACCCCTCCCCCCGGCGCCGGCGCCGGCGCTGGCGGCCGCCGCAGCGCCAACGCAGCGACGATGACCAGAGAGGGCCCAGGAGGGGGGGGTGTTCAAACCCCGCCCCTCCCCCCCGCGCCGGCGCCGGCGCTGGCGCTGGCGGCGACCAGCAGCGCCGACGGCGTGAACGCAGCGACGATGACCAGAGAAGGCCCAGAGGCCGCAGAGGGAGCACACAAATCGCCATATCGAGCCCTCGCATGCTCATCAGACTCCCCCGAGACCCTTCTGACGAGACCTCAAGAGGCATTCACTAGAACTCTGACCCAAAGCGAAAACACAGTGGCATGAAGAGCCGAAGGCCACATCACCACCACCACCATCGCCACCACCACCACCACAGACGACCATACCACCACCACCGCCGCCACCACCACAACCACCACAACCCACCATCACCGCAACCACCACCATCACCACAAACCACCTCACCACCACCACCAAAAACAAAAACGCCACCACCACCAGCACCACCACAACCCACCACAACCCACCACCACCACCACCACCTCCACAAACCACCACACCATTACCACAACCATCACCACCACCGCCACCACCACCACCATCACCACAACCCACCACCACCACCACCACAAACCACCACACCACCACCACCACCACCACCACCACCACCACCAAAACCACCACCACCACCACCGCCACCACCCACCACCCACCACCCACCACCCACCACCCACCACCACCACCAGCACCACTACCAGAAGCACCAGCACCACCACCACCAGCACCACAGCCCACCACCACCACCACCACCACCACCACAAACCACCACGCCACCACCACCACCAACACGACCACCACCATCACCACCTCAACCCACCACCACCACCAAACCACCACACAACCACAGCCACCACCACCACCACAACAGCTCACCACAACCACCACCACCAATACAACAACCCACCCCCATCACCACCACAATCTGTCACACCACCACCACCGCTACAACCACCACCACTACTACCAGCAGCACAACCCACCACCACCACCACCACCACCACAAACCACCTCACCACCACCACCACCACCGCCCTCTACCACCACCGTGAGCACCCCCGCCGCCGCCGCAAGCCGCCGCCGACGCCGGCGCCGGCCCGAGGAGAGGGAGAGAGGAGAAGTAGGGGGAGGGGGGGGTCCAGTTCTACCCCCCCCGCTCCAAGCGACCACAGAACGCGCTCTTTTTGACCGTAGAACATCACTCGCATACGGCATGCCATACCGACTGACCAGTACTGTCTCCAAGATACGTCCCGGCAAGCTGAGCCAGGCTACCCAAAGCTTGTCCTGCCGATACCCGAAAGCTTCTAGACCACCTGTGGAGATGGACGTTATCAACTCAGAGAGAGAGAGAGAGGTAGAGATAGAGAGCGAGAACTAGTTCGATCTGCCCGTCACCACAGCGCTGAGCCCCTCCCCAAGGGTACAGGACAATGGTGGCACGTGCACACCTGGCAGCACCCAGTGAGGTTGCCGCAATACGACTTTAAAAACATTCGCAAAGGCGACTAGGATTGTCCAGGACGGCTGCAAGAGAGCTCCAAAATGCCTCGAGAGACCCCTAGGAGCCCGCTTTTCGGCCACAGGGAAGCTGCGCTGTTCAGTTCGCCTGACGGGTCTTAAACTCTGCTGCCAATCGAACGCCTGCTGTCTCTCGCCATGCATTGATCACAGGGCTCCCGCGACAACCTCGCTCAGTCCTCGTACCTGGCGGCGGCAGCACAAAGCTGGCGTGTATACCCCCCTTTGCCAGAAGACCGTACGCACACGGCGCGCGAGGATCGACGGGGGTGGCGGGCACATTTCAATAGGCGACACTTGCTGTAGAAGGGGGGAGGGGAAGATGAGGAGGAGAAGGAGGAGGAGAAGGAGGAGGAGGAGGACGACGACGAGAAGAGAGGAGCTTGACAGGGAGGAAGTGGAAGCTTTAACATGGCCCCAAGACAGCCCACCATGACCCACGACGGCCCAAGACGAGCCATGATAGTCCTAATACGGCCCAAGACGACCACAAAATGGCCCCGAGACGACATAGCACGGACCGAAATGCCCGAAGACTTCCTGGCCAAGATGGCCAGACGACCACAGCATGTTGCCCCAAGACGGCCAAACGTGACCCCACACGGCGGCCCAAGACAGCCCCAAGAAGGGCCGAGGCATCCCACACGGCGCCGCGACACTTCCCAGAATGGCCCCGAGGCGGGCCAGAACGACCCTACGGCCGCTCGAAGCCGGCCCCCACGACGGCACTGCAGAGACGACCCCAAGAAGGCCCAGGACAGGAGGAAGCGCGACAAGTGCAGAGGAAGACGTGACGGATCTGACACCCTTCGGGCTGCACTGATCTCCATCGGGCCGCACTGGCACCTCTTCTCGCAATCCCCCCTTCCTCTGCCCCCGCCCGCTCGCCAAGCGTGATGGTAACTGAGGCGAGGGCTGCTGCCTCTCCAGCTCTGGAGGATCCTCCGGAGCAGCCATCAGGCTGCGCCTGGGGTGGAGGCGGTCGCAGCAGGCCCGGCCGGTGCGAGGCAGGGGTAGGGGGGAGGCGAGCGCAGAGGCCAACAACGAGCAGAGATCTCTGAGGGATCGCGCGCAGCCACGTGCCCTTCCACCCCTCGCTCCGCCGCCCGGGTAGCACCAGCGAGGAGAGTGCTGAGATCCGAAGGGAGCAGCACGGGGACGAGGAGAACCCGCCTCTTGACGGCAGGCTGGGAGGAACACTCCACGAGGCAGGTGCAGCCGTGAGCAGGGAAGCCGAGACTCCGATTCGCTGCCCCCTTGGGGCATCCTCAGCGTGTGAGATTGTTCTGGAGGGACGGACCCCAGCGAATTGTGCCAGCATGTGCATCTGACCCAGGGAGGCTCCCAGACGCGCCGAAGTTGCCCCTGATGGCCCCGAGACGGTCCATGAGAGCTCTGAGATGGCCCACGATGGCTTCAAGACGGGTGACGATGGTCCCAAAACGACCCACGAGGCCTCCGAGACGGCCAAAGAGGGATCCGAACGGACCCCAGGAAAACCCCCATAGGTAAAGTGCACTGATGCCCGAAAACCCTTGAAGGATCTTTGTGGAATCCCCTTCTTCTGGCTTCCGACAACCCGACACGGCCCAATGCACCCCCCAGACTGGCCGAAAGACATACCAAACGGCTCCACGAGTGCCCCAAGACTTCCGCCCAAGACTGCCCCAAAAGGAGCCAACAAAACCGCCCAAGACAGCCAAAAGGGCCTCCAAGAGGGCACCAAGAAAGAAACTCGAAAGGGCCCGGGGAGCCCTCCCCGCAAGATGGCCCCAAAGACCCTCAACATGGCCGCAAGAGGCCCCCACAAGGCCTTCAAAGGTAACTTGAAAACACCCCAGAAGGCTCCCAAGAAGGCCCCCCCGAAACTTCCAAGACGCCCCAATAAGCCTCGCAACACATGTTGGTTCCATTCCGCGCCTACTCAAATGACACATTTTGGGCAATAGGTCATAGAATGCGCCTTTTACACTCCTGGTGATTTGCGTCGCCTTCGTTGCCATGGCCATAGGTTCTTTCTGTGGGAGATTTGGTTATGCGTATGTGCGATTTCTGCTTAGCCCTGCGGCACGCGGAGACTACCACCACACTGCCTGGGTCAAACAATGACCCTATCGGGCGTTCAAAAGATGATCTGTGTCAGTGATCGCGTTTAAACGACACGTCACGCACACTGGCGTTTGGGGCGGCGTTGCCATAGTCCTCTCCTTCCACCCACGGCACGCCACTGTGGGCCCCGCTTCGAAACACTTGCCAGGTGGTTTTTGTCTGCGAATGCCCTGCGTCCAAGGATGGTGGCTCGGTCCCGCCTGCCTGTTTCGGGAACTCCGGCCACGTGCAGAGCTTGGCCCAGCCAGCAATCGATCCCCCCAGGTTCCGCTCCAGCAGCCCTTTCCGCCCCTCAGAGAACGATCCACGCAGGAACGCACCCACGAACGCTCACTTCGCCCCATGTGCCTCCGAAGATCTGCGGAGGCGCCCTACCAGACGCGCCTACATAAAAGGGAGCCCAAGTCGGCCCAAGCTGGCTTCAAAATAACCCAAGATGTCCCTCCTCGTCGGACATCCAACTGCCCGAAGCGGCCCCGAGAGGGTCCCAATCTGGCCTCAAGACGACACAAGAGGCCCTGGAGAGAGCCCGAGGACGGCCCAAGAGATCCCCCAGAGGCCCCCAAGACGGCGCCGATCGGTCCAGGACCCGGGGGGCCCCACGGCAGCCCAAGATGCCGCCAAGACGGCCCCGCTCAACATGGGAAGTCGAAGGGGCCCTGGGGCGCCTCCCCCCCAAGATGGCCCAAAGGACCGCAGAGCACCCCCTTCTGGCCTACGAGGGGCTCCCAGGAATCCCAGCAACAGGCCCCGCGAGACCTCCAGAAAGCTTCCTCCTCCAGCCACACACTGCAATCGCAAGGTTCAAACTTGACGCGTTGTGGACGTGCACCCC
Organism: Prorocentrum cordatum; assembly: GCA_963575745.1. NCBI lineage: Eukaryota > Dinophyceae > Prorocentrales > Prorocentraceae > Prorocentrum > Prorocentrum cordatum. Next base: position 80,096 of record CAUYUJ010015201.1, on the reverse strand, counting down.
GCGAAGCGAGAGGAAACACTACAGCCGTGCCTTGGCATGTGCAGTTCGGGCGATCTGGAATAACCATCGCACGGACTCGCGTGCGGGAGAGAATTGGAAATGCGCCGCTCACGCCAACATTGTGGACACGCGTGCAGTTATGACTCGTGCTCTCCATACTCTACTCTACCTTACTCTACTCTACTCTACTCTACTCTTACTCTGCTCTACGATACTCCGGCCATATTCTAGTCTAGTCGACCCTCATCTTCTCCATCATCCTCGACTCTGCTCTACTCGCTTGTGCTCTACTCTACGCATCTAGTCTTATCTACGTTACTCTACTATGCTCGGCTCTGCTCTACTCGACTCTACTTTACTTCTGAGTTCGACGGTTGTTCAACGATTGTTGGGACGCCGTTGGAAGATTATACTGTACTGTACTCGTATGCTCTTCCCTACTCTGCTCTACTCTATTTCTGAATATGGCGAGTGTGGGAAGATTGCTGGGACGCCATTGGAATAGCCACAGGAAGCCATTGTAATAGCACAAGAAAGATACAAAGAAGCCGTGCGGATAACACAGGAAGCTACGCGGATACAGAGGAAGTCATACGGATAGCAGAGGAAACCATGCGCAACAGAAGAAGCCATGCGCACCAAAGAACGCTAGCAGAGGAAACCGTGCACAACAGAGGAAGCAATGCTCAACAGAGGTCGCTTGTATGGGGCAAAATCGCAGGCCATGCGAATAGTAATGGAACACATGCGCAACAGAGGAAACCATGCGCAACAGAGGACACATGTATGGGGCAACACAGTGGGGGAACGGCGGACCAGGACTCCTATAAGCAAGCCAAGTCTGGAGGACCGCTATTGATGCCGCTGCGCTACACGGGGTCTCCTGCCACATCCTCCTGGGGAGGCATGTGCGGTGGGGTCGCCTCCTGGGCGAGATGCACGAGGTCGCACCCACACCACAGACTGGGCGAATCGGATCGCCCTGAAAGCGTCAAGCTGCAATCAGCCACGACTCCAGTCACGCCAAGACTCTGGAAACCTTGCGTGTCAGAATGGGGGACAAACAGAACACTGCCCATGGTAAGGAAACGAACTCTATATACACCGACGCTTTTCCCGACCCTGCGCTGAAATTCGCACAGGAACGCGGATTCTGTTGTATACGGGATCCTGGTGTATACATGGTTCGTTGCTTCCCTTGGAAAACGGAGGAAAAGTATACACCACACCACCCCGACGTCGTCCCTGACCCTTAAAAAACGTCGGATTGAAAAACCACCCGCCTCTGGTAATGTATATGTTCCAATTCCCGACATGGTGTTCCATCGCTGACCGGACTCACAAGGCCGCGACCGTGCGCCTGCAAAGATATAACCTGAAGAATCCAGCGGGTACGCAGCTCCACCTCAGTACCCCCTTTCCCCCTCCTCTTCTGCGGCACGCCCAGCTGCAGTGGGCCGTCGGCGAAGGGCGAACTGCACGGACGGAAGAGGCCCACACCCGCTGGGGAGGGCGAGGGAGAGCGCGAGCAGTACAGCGGGGCTGCTGAAGCAAGGAACGATCGCTACAGACGAAAGTGCGATCAGGCAAACAAGGATCTCGGAAACCTGGGCCAGCTTCCCAGAAGCCTCTTGGAACAAGCCTTGGCGAACTCACAGTGTCAGTGCTGGGTGGGCGAAGGCACTCAAGAAACTGGGCCAGCCTCCTGGCAACCTGGCTGAGAAACGCTGGCCGAGCTCTCCGGGAGGAGGTTTCCTGAACAGACTCTGGCCCCAGAAGCGCCTGCGAGCACGAGGTAGGCTAGAGGAGCAGCCACGGCAGGACCTCGGGAACAGGGAGCGCCATCCGAGCCCAACACGATCCTCATCTCAGCGCCCTGACGGCACCGCCACAACGGGATCGCCGCATCGGCGGGGCTTGAGAGCAGGACAGCCAGCGAGATGCGGGCAGTCGCGACCATGGCCGCCGTGGCCTCACGCTCACCAGGTGGTTCAAGTCCATCTGCTTCTCAACTATCCTTGAAACGGGACGGGAGCACAAGGGAGAAGGTCCATATGGGGACTGCGATCGAGGACAGCCCTGGATAACCGAACCACCGACGACCCAACCAACTACTGTGCAAAACCGTGGCCGGTCAAACCAGAGAATTTCTCTCATGAGCTGGCTGGGACTCAAACGCAAACCAACGCCAAATAACCAGAACAAGGAGGACGGGCGAACTCCGAAGGACAAACGGCTGATGGCCTGATTAATCGCACACAACACCTCACACACAGACGCACTCTCTGTCGCTCGCTCGCTCTCTCTTTCTCTCTCTCTCTCTCGTCCTTGATAGAACTATGTGTACATCTAGACATACTACAGACTGCCATGCTTACGCAATGCCTAAGTTGCACATTTAGACCCGCGCACTTAAGAATCACGCTTCAATGTGCATACAACTCCAAGTGTCCATACACGTGCAATGGGTATACTCCTGGCGCTCACGCTGACACACACGCAGACACACACACACACACACACACACACACACACACACACACACACACACACACACACACACACACACACACACACACACACACACACTTTTTGC
>CAUYUJ010015201.1:67500-72500 GCA_963575745.1 Prorocentrum cordatum | reverse complement strand
GAAAAGGATGAGAGGTGGGGGTAGGAGGGGAAAGGGAAGGCGCAGGAGAGCAGCAGGGAGGACGGAATAGGAGAGAAAGACAGAACTGGAGGAGGATGACGAGGATGAGAAGGAGGCGGAGGACCGCGTGGCCTGAGGAGGACGAGGAGGAGCTGTTACTCCTCGCGCGCTCCACAGGAATGGCTATCTGCCTGCCTGTCTGGACTCAGCACGACGGGGCGCGGCTCAACGCAGGCGAAGCGAGGGAGAAGGCAATGGCCAGACGGCAAGCCAGGCAATAAATGGGCGGAAGCAGAAAGCAAAGAGGGGGCGGAAGAACCCGCGGAGACACCCGCCGCAAGAAGTGGGCGGCCGGCGGCCCCACCGCCGCGGAAGCGAGGCGGCCCCAGCCAGACATCAACGCGAAACTGCTGCCACCATCAGAGCGTGGAGAGCTTCGCGCTGCCGCTCGAGCCTCCTCTCAATGATCCCCAGGGCGCGTGCTAGCGCCACCGTGTGTTTGTCCGTCGACGCCCCTCGATGCGACGCAGGCGGCGTAGCGAGGGCCGACACATAACGCAAGTCACCGAGGACCTGAGCGGGGCAAACACACGTTGGGCTTGACACGCCCTGAGGATCACCGATCCTTGCACCGTGCAGGCACGAGGCACGCCACCGAACGACTGAGGACGTACTCCTGCGCTCTCTGAAACACTGTGATCACAGCGCCACGCCCGACAATGACGGGCATGAGAGGTAGCAACACATACCGGCCCATGAGAGTATTGGAAGCCGACTGCAAGCAAAGGGCAATAAGAAACATCTGAGAGGAGGAGGAGGACGAAGGGGAAGAGGAGGGATGATGAGGACAGGGGAGAGGGGAGGGAAACTCACCGTAAAGAAATATTTAGGAAACCATTGGGAGATAGAAATGAATACATATATAAGAGGGGGAGAGAGAGAGAGAGAGAACAAAAAAACAGCAAAACAAAAAAACAATACACAAAACGACATATGATAATAAATTAAGGGAGAGAGAGGGATAGAAAGAGAGAGCGAGAGAGAAAGCATGAGAGAGAGGAGGGGGCACGTTCATCAGAGGAGAGCGATGAGGATGAGGATGAGGAGGGGGAGGGGGGAGAAGAGGGACTGTTCGTTTCCAGTCCATCTGCCGCGCCGACAACGAAGCCCTGACAGCATGCGGGCAGAAAACATGGCATCTCAGCCGAACTGTCACAATACGTCTTGCCCCTGATGCACCACACGCTGGTGCAGCTTGCAGTCAACAATATGTTTCAATAGGTGCGCTGGGGACACCATGAGAAGATGGGCGAACATGAGCGCTAGATGCGATGTGTGATCAATGTGGCTGCGGATTGCTGCCGCTGTGCTTTGGCTGCTGGGCGCGTTCGAAAGCGTTGTACCACCTGGCCTCTAAAACATTCGCTACATGTTGGGCAGGTGATCAGCTGCACTTGACATGTATAATGGCGTGCTTTCTTAGTCGGCCGCCATGATGAGATATTTTCGAACGAACACGCGCTGCAGTGCTCAACATAAACATGGCGACAGCACGACTCCTCCCAGCAGGCCTGGATAGCAATCCGCAGCGAGAAACCTATCCACCACGGAGGCCCGATCCAGAGCCCCACACGACGTGCAGTGGAATATTTGTTCAACTCCTATGTTCAAGGTATGTGGTATAGAGGATGGAGGCGATGCGAATTACCGCGTCGAGCCATCCTGAGCTCCTTGACATCTTCTGGAAGCGACACCGCATCAACGCGCGCGCAATCTAATTACATAATTACCCTTTCCATTAGATGCCCGCAAATGGCGGCAGCCATGATTTGGGAACGTCTGTTACTGCTCGACCGCCTTCTGGCACTTCCCTTGACAGTCCTGTTATCCACCACCTCTACAATAAGCTGGAGGGGGAGAGCGCCCTCCTCCTCCTCCTCCTCCTCCTCCTCGTCCTCTTCCTTCTCGTCCTCCACATCCTTCCCCCCTCCAACTTGTGGTGGTGGTGGAAAACAGGCCCATCATCCCTGGCCGCAAGACGGACCGACCGCCAATCCTCCGCAACCCAGCCGCGAGAGACCAGCGCGACCGGTGGAGCTGGACGCGCCGCGTGCGCAGCGGACCCTCCCTGCGCCGTGGGCAGAGGGAGGACCCGAGCGGAGAGGCGCGGCCGCGGGAGGACGGGGAGCGCAGTGCCAGGGCGGGGCAGCACGGCTGGCCACGGCCTGGAAGCAGAACTGGCTGCCCACCAGACCACCCCAGCCCGACCCGAAGGCCCGAACCTCGGGTTGGGGCGGGTGCGGGTTCCATACGTGTTTTTGTCAATGTTCCCCGAACCCCCCCTCGGAAATGGAGGGCACATGGAGGCCTTCGGGTTGGGTTGGGGTGGCTTGGTCGATGGTGAAAAACACGACGACCGTTCAAGGACAACAGTCGAGGACTGTCCAGACCGCAGCGCCAGGGTCGCGCGCGAATCGAACAGAAAATGCGGGACGGATGCCCCGCAACGCCGCGTGGATGATCCATGTGTAGAACGCGCGTCCCCGTACGCTACTCACGTGACCACGCCGGGGGGCGATGCTTCCAGGGTTGAACACAAGCAATACATACACGGACGAGCACTTCTCTAAAGTTCCTCCTGGCAAGGCACGCTGACGACCACATCTGACAAGCCCCGTAGCCGACCGCAGCATGACGGTCAGCCTCGAGGAATCGCAGCCCCTCACACAAAGGAGACAGCTCCCTACCAATAATCCCACCCTCAGCGCTGACTAATGTCGCAATGATGGCTGGCAGGCCCGTCTCCTTGCAAACGGCTGGGGGATCAGCGGTGGAGCAGCGACGGGAAAATTGGCCAGCGAGTGGATTAGGCAAAGCACTGGCATACCTACTGCACCAGAAACACGTAATACATAATCAAATTGAGGGTTAGGGAACGGGGTGCGCATCAATTTCTGTCACAGGTCCTCCCACCGTGGCAAATGGATATGGATTCACCGTGGAACCTCAAGGGGCGTCTACCTGCGAAAACAACATTGCATACATGATTACCAACTTCTCCTGCCGTGGCACCACCCGGCTAAATTCGACTCAAAACGATTCTGGCCGGGTCCATTCCAACCATTCGGTTCGCGTCGAGTCAAGCCACCACGAAACCACCACACCACCAAGACAGCACCACATCCCCACCACATTACCACACCACGCCACCCCGACACCACCCCACACCAGGCGCCCACCGCCAGAAGCGGGAGCAGCAGCTGGAGCAGGAATGCCTGTTCCCAGCAGCTTGTATAGCAGGGCTGAAGTTTGGGGCATGTCCCAAAGATGCCCCAATGGTTAAAGTCAAATCCTGACGGCATCCCTGCGGCAAAAAGTGTTGGGATGTCCGAAACCGGTGGCCCAAGCAGGTGCGAAGAGCACGGGGGACTCTCAATCCCGAAACTAGGCAAATCGGGGCAACAATTGGAACCCTTCCAAAAAATATGACAGGCTCAGCGATATCCCATCCAACATATCCCTGATATGACCTGGCCGCCTGAACCAACTCCAACGCTCGTCTGGATTCAGCGTCGATAGGAAAGACTCTCTAGGCAAATGAAGTCATAACTGTTGCACGGAAGAAACTATCCACTGTACAAGAGGAAGCTCAAATGACGCCCTTCTTCCACTCACCCTGCCTTGCTTGAACTCAAACCAGCGCCCACGTCCAGCAACCCATGCCCCTGCCCGAACCCTAGGCATGATCTCCGCAGTGCCGCGCAGACACTTCTGGAAGAGCTCGCTGTACGTAGAGCACTGCGGTGGCCTCACAGGCCAGGCAACATAACCTCATGTGTTACCCGCCTCGGCATGAACAAAATACCATGACGCCGACAATCAGGCCGAGCTGCCTTGCATTCGGGGGTCGGTCACTTCAGGCTGGCCCAGCGAAAAGATACTCCAGATTTCGTAATAAAATGGAGGGGGTCTGGACCCTCCAAGACAAGCCATTTCAGACCCCCCCCGTGGGAGAACCCTCCAAAACATCGTCCCCAGACCCCCCCAGGCCCTCCAAGATAGCCTGGGAGAGACCCCCCCCGAAATGAGACCCCCCTCCCTTTATTACGAAATCTGGAGTGCTCATGCACCCTGACCGAAGGACCCTGCAGATGACAGCACCGTCATCAGACCAGTTCGAGAAACCTTCACGTCTGAATCACGACGGGGAGCACTTGACGCGACAGCAGCCTCTCTCACACAGCCAACCTCGAGACTCCGCACGGAATCCAAGACGGCGCGGACTCGACGTGCGAGGTGCACGGGGGGGCCCCAGACGGAGCAGCACACGACGCGCACAGGACTTTGCGCGCCTCCTGCGGGATCTGGTCCGGGGGGGGACATCGAGCTGGAATCGGCGACCCTCCTCCGACAGCGCGTCCGCACGATCCCGGGCGGGGTGGGCCATCGGGCCCCAGTCGGCGATGAGTGGGCGATCGGGGGTCGATGCGCCCACCCCCCGGAGCCTATTGCCCCCTAGCGTTGCCCCTGACATGCGTTGCCAACGATGCAGTGGTAGACCCAATGCGAAAAAATCGAACGATGATGTGCACACGGCCTCCCCTCCCCCCTTCCCCTCCCCTGCGTCGGGGGGCGTCCAAGAGGGGGAGCATGCAGGAGGGGGATTCACAAATCATGGAACGAGGCATGTGCGCGGACAAAAGCCGGCTCGACCGGAAGAGGTGCGCTCTCGACCCGCGGATCAAAAAAGTGAGCGGATAAGAGGGAAGGGGCAGGGAACGCACTGAAAATCAGAAGGGGGCACAAGGGAACGCACTGTAATAAGAGGAGGGGTGGCGACCCCCAGAGGCCCTCACGAGGCCGAACACCCCCTCCTTGTGGGGGAATCGGCGGCATGGCGCAAAAGCCACCTTGAACGAGAAGACCCGGGGCGCACAGACACGGATTCGCGATGCATGGATCTGGCGCGCGGCCGCCGGATCCGTGAATCGGAGGAGGTG
>CAUYUJ010015201.1:35000-65000 GCA_963575745.1 Prorocentrum cordatum | reverse complement strand
CCCTCCCTTTATTACGAAATCTGGAGTACAATCCACCGATCGTCGGCGCACGATATGTCTATTCATAGCGAGGGGTTGGGTCCTGACGGGCGCGCAGAGGGCAGGGCAGGAGCTGTGCCGCGACCCCGCACCCACGCCCGTTCTGCCTCCTTTCGGCTTCCGCCGCGCTTCCGCCGCCTTCGGCCAAGGGGAAGAGATGGCAGTTCCTTCGATCCTCGAAGGCGAGGCCTGTCTTGGAGCGCCCCGCATGGCCCCGACCATGATTCAGGGGGACGTAAGACCTGGATACAGGGGACTCGGAAATCCCCGACGAGGTCGTCAAAAAATGACGAGGTCGAGCCTGCATTTTGACGAGGCCTCCCGCTGCAGACATCCCACGAAACTCCTCCTCGTCAAAATCCGAGGCGCGGTCGTCAAAAAACGATGGCGAACCCGAGTCCTGGCAAACCCAGGTCTTACGCTCCCCCGAATGATGTCCCCCCTCAGTCGCCGCCTCTCTCCCCCACCGCCGGGGCTCCGAAGAAAAAGCGGCTCCTGCTCCGCTCGCACGGCAGTCCAGCCTCCGAGACCACCTCGCGGCGGGGGGAGGTCTGAAGGGCGGCCGCGGTGGCGCGGCTGGACAGGGGGGGGGAAAGGGGAGGGAAGGGGAGGATGTGCAGAAAGGAAATGGAAATACTCAAAGATCCGACGCTCCAAAAAGCTTGGATCGGCGGGTTTGGGGCTGTTTTCGGCCTCCAGGGGCCCTCGCTGGGCCTCGAGACCGTCAAAAACGACGTGGGACAACAAACTTGCCCTAGGAAAGTGATCCAGACCTTTGGGGCCCACGCATCGAACAAAATTGGAGCAGCTGGGTGATTGGGAACATTGCCTAAGATACCCTCCAGGCCGTCCAGGAGGCCCGGAGGCGGCCCAAGTGCGCTCCAGACGGCCCAAGAGGCCCTCGCGGCGGCCCAGGAGGCCCGCACAAGACACCCTGAGAAGGCTCCAAGAGGCTCAGGATGAACAGCATGCGGCATAAACATAAACTTCCGGCGCTTCGCGCGAATTCATTGGATCGGCGCTGGGCGCCCCTGGCGGCGCCTCCGACGCCGCCCCTGGCGCGCTCCGCGCGCCAAGAAGGGGGGCCAGCGCGGATTCAAGGAATCTGCGCGGAACTTCAAAAGGTAACGCTTATGGCGCTGTTTGTTTTTCGGGAGATAGAGCCCCGTTCACGTCAGAGGTGCCTCGACAAGCTGGTGAGACAAGTCGCGTCTGCTCTATGGAACAAGCGGCGAAATGACAGAAAATAATACTGGGCGGCCCCTGGGGGTCCCTGGACGAAAAGTACCCCGGCAAGGTCCCGGCAAGTCCCCGGCAAGGTCCCGGCAAGTCCCCGGTAAGGTCCCGGCAAGTCCCCGGCAAGGTCCCGGCAAGGTCGGGCCAGAGATGCCGGAGCCCTGTTACAGGGCCCCAGGACGGGCCAAGAGGTCCCCAAGAAGCCTCCAAGACGGTCCAAGAGGGCCCCGAGACGGCCAAAGATCGCCCGAAGACGCCCAACAGGGCCCCAAGACAGCCCAAGAGGCCTCCAAGACGCCCCAAGGGCCTTCCAAGAGGCCTCCGAAGAGGGCCCCAAGAGGCCAAAATCGTTGATTTTCATTGTTTTTTTTCGATGTTTTTTGCGTTCTGGCTTTTTCGGCTTCCGGACGCTCCAAGACGGCCCAAGAGGCCCCCAAGACCGCTCCAAGACGGCCCACGAGGCTCCCAAGACGGCCCCGGAACGGCCCAGGAGGGCCCCCAAGACGGCCCAAGTGCCGCCCAAGACGGACCAAGAGGCCCCAAGACGGGCCCAAGAGGGGCTCAAGAGGAGAACCGAGAACTGAAAAATCGAGCCCTCCGCCCCAGAAGGCGCCCAGGAGGCCCCAAAAAGGCCCCAAGAGGCCCCCAAGAGGCCCCCAAGACGCCCCAAGAGGCGCCCAAGAGGCCCAAAAGAGGCCCCAAGAGGCCCAAAAACGGCCCCCAAGAGGCCCCCAAACTCGGCTAGCCCACAATGGTGCGACAATATGGGCCGGCGGAATGAGCGAAGCGATTAATAATACTTTTATTTACAGTCGAACCTAGGACAGAAGAACATCCTTCAAGAACAGGAGGCCCTCCGCTGGCCCAAACTGAAGAACATTCGAGGGTACCCTCCCCCAGGATTCACAATAACATCCAATATACACGAAGAACCTTAGGATACCCTCCCCGAGCCGACCTCGATCTTATACCTCGGTCCGATCGTATTCCAGGATCTCTGCAGATCTCGAAACAACCCTGAAATCACCCGCAGAGCCCTGGCAAGGACCAAGGGCAAAGGGCACGAGTGGGAAGAGAACGGGTCGCAAGCGATGCTGGCACTGGGGGGGGAACCCGACAAAACCTGGTAGCCCACCTGCCACGGAAGCGAAGTGCGTGCCAAAGTGAGCCATGGCGGACTTCTCCGCGCGCTCAAGCCGCACCGCGAGGTCAGGAGGAGCCTCGACTTGAATTTTGGAGGGTCGCCAGAGTAAGTGTCGTGCGAGCGGCCAGCGCGATGCCGCTGCGGTCGCACTAGGTGTGCTCGTCCGTGCTTCGTCTACGCGCAAGAGTGGCCCTAGGCGAGAACGACCTGGGTGCGCGGCTTAATGACTACCTACCAGACCACCCCAACCCAACCCGAAGACCCCAATTTCGGGTCGAGGGGGGTACGGGTTTTGTGCGTGTTGTTCATTGTTCCCCGACCCCCCCCCAACCGGAAATGGAGGGCAAATTGAAGCCTTCGGGTTGGGTTGGGGTGGTCTGGAGGGCGGTGACTGAAGGGGCGCGTAGCGGCCAAATCCAAGCGCGCAGGCCCCTGCTGCCGCATCGCGCCCAGCGATCGGGGGGACCCTGGTGGGCCCGCACCAGACGTCACTCCAGCGAAGGGTCACTCTCACACGCAGCCGAATGCTGCTGCGCTCGCCCACGCTGGTGGGCTTGTTGTCCGCCGCCACCACCATAAGCAGGAGCGGGAGGGGTCGTCGTCCTCCTCCTCCTCCTCCTCCTCCTCCTCCTTCGCCTCCTCCTGCTCCTCTTCGTCCTCCTCCTCCACCTCCTCCACCTCCTCCACCTCCTTCCCCCCTCCGACTTCTGGTGGTGGTGTTGGCGGAAAACAAGCCCATCACACGCTGCTCCCAGTCACAGCGCCGCTCACGCCCTGCCCCGCCGCGACGTGCTCCGTGCTCGGGCACGCCCGAGCCCGAGGCCGCCTGGCCCTCCGCCCCGCGGCTCGGGCACGGTAGGCAGGGCGACCGAGCGCCGAAGGCCGTCAGGCCACGAGGGCGAGGGAGAACACGAGGCGGGCTCTGGAGACCCCGAGGCGTCAAGAACCTGCCACCTCATGCCATTATTCGTTTCGGGCGTTGGCAGAGCTGGGTTTAGTGGGACATGCTTTAGGGATGTGTCCTGGGGGACGCCCCCCCGCCCCGTTCCACTAACCGGAACTGCCGTCACCCGACAAAAACACCAGCTATGGTGGCAGACCTGGTTTAGTGATTCTGGCCAACTTAAGGGCTCCAGGGCCCTACCACTAACCGGGTCCCCCTACCTGGGGTCCTGACTATGCCCGATCGTTCCCTTAATCCCAGCCCCGTTGCCCAGTGACCCCTGAGGCGATGCCAGCCCGCCGGGTCGGAGCCAGAGGCCGCGCCGCGGCGCGCAGGCCTGAGCCCGCGGCGCCGGCGGCCGCCCATAACTTCTCCAAGTGCTAGCCGCATCGATAGACAACTGTTTTGTCTTAGCCAATATAGAGAAATAAAAACACCTTGCGAGGCTTCTTGGAACAGAAGAAAACGAGCTTGCAGAAGCTTTGCGGGGCTGTCGAGCTGGCCGGCGGCAGAGGGGCCGTCGGGCTGGCCAGCGGCGCACGCCGCCCGCGGCTGTGCCCCGCCTCGCTGCCCCAGCCCCCCCCCCCCGCCCGCGGGCGCGCGGGAGAGGGGGGGGGCAAAGCGACGGGGGTCGGCGCACCGAGGCACGGGGGCGGACGAGGGGGGAGGAGCGGGGAGGGGAGGATGAGGAGGAGGAGGAGGAGGAGGAGGAGGAGGAGGAGGAGGAGGAGGAGGAGGAGGAGGAGGAGGAGGAGGTGAGATGAGATGAGCAAGCGGCCTAAAGCCAGCGCGGTCGAGCTAGCGCTCGGCTTCGGAGGCCTCCGAAGCTTGGGAGGCCTCCTCGACATGCCCGTCCAGGGGCTCTTCGGGCCCCTCCTCGGCCTCCTTGCGCAAATGGCGGAGCCCATCAGCGCGGATGGCTGGAAGGTCCCCCTCCAGGAGGCCAAAGGCCATCAGCACCTCGGCTCGGGACGCCATCCCCCCCAATGCACTCGCCCCCCGGAGCCCACCTCCCCCCAAGACCTGAGCCGAGGCGCCAGGGGCAGAATCTACAGGACCAAAAATCAAGGCCAGTCGCACACGAACAGCGTGCGGCACTCCCCCGGGGGGGTTCAAGGACAGGTCCTTCAGCCCTTCCTTGTCCGACGGGTATTTGCTCTCCTTAATCTTCGTGAGCTGCCGCCTCAAGCCCGAAGCCGCGCTCTCACGGAGGCACGGCCTGAGGAGAGCTCGAGTCGGCCGCTCCACGCTGAAGAAGGCACCGCAAGCACAACAAACATGTATGGCCTTGCCATCTGCATGGCCCGACCTCGAATTGACCGTCGCGTGCAGCACCGGGTGGCCGTTGAAAGAGTAACCCATGTCACGATCGGCCTCGAAACCCTCAGCTGGCAAGCGCAACATGGGCACACTCGCTGGCGCAGCAGCGGGGGCTGGAGCAGGCACATCGTCGGGCTGCGCCTCTGTCGACGCCTGCGCCCGTCCTCTGCCAGCAACATACAACTCCATTAGGTCATCATGGTCCTGGCAGGCCTCCCCGTCCCCCACCAACGCGTGCAAACGCCCACTCCACCGACACACCTCCCGAGCGGCCTCCACCAGGCCACGCCAGAGGTGGTACTCGCTCTCCCCCACTCCGTGGAGGGCGGCACCACGCTTCGCAAATTCATCGGCGGCATCGTTGCCCCGCTTCTCCCAAAGGGTGGTGCGATCGTTCTGCACATCTACTATGCTGCAATGGGCCTTCGTCTTGTGGGCCGTGAAATCATTCGGCTCGAACGCCGCCCAGAACGGAGCCCACATATGGGCTCGGGGGTTCACCGGTCCCGAGCCCGCTCCAGGGCCCGCCAAGAGCGTCGACGCCGTGCCTTTGCAATCTATATAGAGATCGACGGGCGGCAGCGCAACGAGGGCCAGCATTCGGACTGCAGTCCTCGGCCTCCCACGATGGCTGGAAAGGGGCCTGGTCCTGCGGTACTGGCCCATAAGCCGCAGACAGAACCTGGCCAAACCTGTCACAACTGACCACAGGCCACCCAGCCCTGGAAAGCGCCCTGGAGCTCGGGAACAGCGCGGACACGTCCAGGAACAGAAGGCCAGACATATAGCCCGACGCGGGCCGCTGAAACCAGTGGATGGTTTGCTGGTCAGGCCTGCTCTCGGGCAGCTCGAACACGGGGCTGGGATCAGGGGAAACTCCCCTGGCAAAAAAATCACCCGCTTCAAAACTCCAAGCTGTCACCCTCTGAGCCCGCCTCTGCAGGTCGGGAGACACATGGTCCCGCCGCAACGCGGCGTGGGCATCGCACTCAAAACACCTGTGCCACAACGAGCCGTCTGGGTGCCCACGCACTGTACGCGCCCCTGACGCGGCAAGCCCCCGTTTGTGCAAGCGGGCCTGGGACCACCGCACTCCCGAGACCAGGGCCCTCAAGGCCCGCTGCTGGCGAGGGGTCCAGCTCCTCGAGGCCCCGTGGGGCGGAGGTTCCAGGCTACTCCAAAAAATCGGAAGCACCCAGGGGCAGGAAAAAGCTTTGAGCGAAAGCCTATCAGACTCGCGCCCCACTCCTTCCTCGACTAGCCTGCGCACCGCAGCTGGGCTCAGCCTGACCAGGTTCACCTCGGAGCCCCCGTCAGTCGTCAACCTCGTGGCCGAGGGAATATCCCAGCCTACGCCGCACCATCAGAAGGTAGACATCCGCTGGCGACGCTGCTGCAACCCAAGGCCGCCTGGAATCCGAGCACCTGACGCGGGCCAACTCCAGAGTCTAGTTGAGGACCTGGAGCTTGGGGCAACCTTCCCAGCACGCCGTGCCCCACTGGACAACAACCTGGCCCAGAGCTATAACCCAAGGGTCCACCCGACGGCCGTCCCGATACGAATACATCCTGAGCCCAATGGAGGCCCCGCGAGGATATCTGCCGAGACTCTTACAAGCGGCCACGCGCAGCTGATGCAACTCCGTGGGCGGGACCCCCACCACGCATACCCCCCACAGAGCGGAGGCTGCAGGGCCCCCTCGCTGGATCCACTTAACGTCCGCGCCCACTTCACGCAGGTTGACCAAACGCCTCGAAGTCCGTGTAGCCTTCTTCCAGCGTCCCCTGGTGGTGCCAACTCTACGCAGCGACCCAAGATTCGCATCCGTGCCGAGGTTCCGTGCCGCGTCCACTTTACCTGAGGCTGGAAGAGACCGCCGACTCTCCAGAGCGCTCGCTAGCTCCGCGCCGCTGGCCAAGTACTTACACTTTGACATGTGCACAGGGAGCTCGAGCTCGCCGAAAAAAAAACGAAAATATGCTCCACTGCCGCGGGCAGCTGGTCCGACACCAACTGGCGGGGGCCGCAGCACTGCAAAGTAATGTCGTCGACAACGTTACGCACCTGCACCTGGGGCCTGCCGTGGACCACCGAAGAGAGAGGACCGATCAGGAGGAGCTTCGCTAACGTCGTCGCTGCCGGGCACCCCGCTATGATGGCACCCGTAGCCTGCAGGAAATTCGAGATGGCCCCATCATACACCAACGTCCTGAACCCAGACTAGACTGCAACGAGACCCCTGAGATGCTTCAAGTTGAATCCGAACCGCCTGGCCGCCGCAAACAGATCAGCATGTCGCACATGCTCAGAAAGTTTCTTAAGGTCTAGCAGTACTGTCGCACTGTCCCTGCCAATGGCCCTGCAGAATGCGCCTAGCAAATTGTGGGTCCACCCCGCCCTCTCGCGCGTCGTCGTGGGCCCGCTTCCCCAGAAAAACTCCACATTGTGGGCCCTCTCCCATTCCCTGCACAAGGGTTGTCTGAGCTTACTCCGGAGTTTAGTAAACAGACACAGCAGCCCAATGGGCCGAGAACCTCCTTCTGGTTTCGGAATAAAGACAATATTCGTCACCAGCTCTATCATCCAAGACGGGCGATCCTCAAAAGCCTGGATAATCCTCAAGACCCTGACCTGGTACTCTAGGGGCAGCTGCAGGATCAGCTTAGGGTGGAACTGGTCCCAGCCGAGCCCTGCACCCTCCGAGTAAGACCTGCAGCAGTCCTGAAACGCCTCCAAGGGAATCGGGGGAAGCTGGCTGTCGCCGATGTCCCACGACCCAGGGTCCACGGCTTCGCGCCCAGACGGCGCCCACATCGGCAGCCACTCGTCGAGGAGCTGGGCTATGGCATCATCTCCGTTCACGGGGAGGCCCGAGGGATCCAGGACGTTGGAGGGGGAGATGCGCCTCTTCTTAGCATAGGCATGCGCAGCCCTCCCCCCTTTCAACACAGCTTCTTTAGCCCAGGTCCTCCACTTGCGCCCACGCTCGCTCGCATCCGCTCGCTGCAAAAAGGTAACGAAGCTGTCCAGCTCCGTCCACAACTTGTCGTCTGGCCGCGACCCGCCCTCGCTGATCTGACGGATCAAGGCGCGCAACTGCTGCTCGCACGGGCGCTCCACGCCCTCCTGTTGTTTCTGCGGGGCCGGGGGGTCCTCGGCATACATAGCACCTATCATGTCCAGAAGGGTGCTAGCCCAGCGCGAGGCCGCTCCCCAGCCCCGACGTCCAAGAACTCCAGCCGACAGCTTCGAGCCCCTGAGGGCCAAGCTCTGAAAAGCCATCCAGCACGTGGTTGACGGGCTGAACCTCCGACGAGCCTCTCGATCCCAGAGGGTTTGCAGGGGCGCCACAGACACCTGGGGGCCCAACCCACGGCCCATGTACGAACCACGCTGCTCACCGGGAACGTCGTGAAAGACCCCCAGCCAGGCCTCGGAATTGCTGAACCATTCCCGAACAGCTCCAGGAACATCAGCAGGGACCTCGTCGGGCCCGAGCGTCCAGTCGGCCAACCTTGGGGCCAAGTGCGGGCCAATGCAAGGGGCCACTGGCAACTTCGGCTTCCTGAACGACGACGCCCCCAAAAGATCCTTGAATACCGCCATCACTGGCACGTGCGGCGACGACGGGGCCGACACGAGGGCCACGACCTTGTGGATGCAATGCCTGAGGACCTTAGCGCCTACAGAGAAGTCGATCTCACTCCCCACCGTGACCCACTTCTCCGTCCCGTCCTCGTCCACCTCCTTGTGCCTAGTGACGCACGTGGGCACGCTCGGCTGGAAGATTGCACCTGCGATCGTGTTGAGGCACCCCGACTCGGCCAACTCAGCTGGCGCGCAGTTCCAGTCGCCCTCGACCAACCACGGGGAACCCTGGCCCAGGAGAAACGCCGCCAGACCTTGGAGAATCTCCCAGTTAGCAGGCCCCTTCGGGCCCTCCTTCACGCCCAGGTAGATCGACACAACCAGAAGTCCCCCAGGGAAGCCAGTGTTGATCTTGCGGACGACGACGCGGTGGCTGAAAAGCAGAAGGGGCCCATCCAGAGCCACAGGGCACGAAGGAACATGAGACTGCACAGCGAGGGCGACACCGCCTGAGCTCTCTGTCGGCCCAGATCCCGTCGCAACAGCACGGCCTAGCTGGACTGCAAGACTGCGGTTGCTGCCCCAGCCGTAGGCCCGCTCCTCGGCCGTCGGCACCTTCAGCCTGGTCTCCTGGATCGCAAAAACCTGTGGCGGGGGTCACTCCCCGCCCACTAGCTGCTTCGCCATCCCGTGGCCGCTGTCGACGTACCAGCCGTGGATGCCCTCGAAGCTGCTCCACGCATTCGCGTTCAGCCCGAAAAATACCAAAAAGTTCCCAACCTGCTTCGGGCTCTCGCTCGTCGAACTGCTTGCCGCCGAAGACCGCGTCTTCCTACACCGCCACGGGCGCAACGTGGGGACAAAAGAGCATCATCATGCTCGCCAGCCTGCACTGCAGCGACGCCCTCGGGCTGGACCACCTCGGGCGGGACCGCGGCGTCGGGCTGGGTCTGAACCGCGCCCGCCGCTCCGCGGGCCGCCTCGCCCTGGCCCATGCCCGAGCAACTGGCCGAAGCCGCGGCAGACCAGCTCGTAGCAGGCGGCGCACCCGCTGCCGCCGCCGAGAGGCACCTGGGAGGGGAGACTCTCCTCGCAGCAACTGCAATCAACTCTACGTCGGGCTCCCCGAGCCCTGCCACATCAAAGCCCAGGTTCGGCCACTCCAGGTCGACAGCGTTGGACTCCCAGAACCTGACCAGCCCATCTCCCGAGCTCGCCCCTGCCGATCCTGAAGGACAGGGAGCCGCCCCAGTCGAAGAACATGTGGCGCCCTCTGCCTGACCCCGCGCACGGGCTGCCCTGGGGTCGGGGACCCCAGCCGCGCGGGGGTCAGGTGAGTCTGGCGGCCGAGAAGGAGTAACCGAACACCCTGTCGACGCCCCTGAACTACTCGCACATGTGCCATCACCCTCTTCGTTGGCCTCACTCCCTCGTGGCGCAAGACCCGACATGGGCTGGCGCAGGGGTTCGGCCGAGGGGTGGCTGCCTCTCGCGGGCCCTGGCTGCCGTCCTCCACGATGTCGGCGACTCGCTGGTGGTCGAAAGGGCAGGCTGCCCAGCCGCGGCCACTCCTCGTCAAAGGCGCTGGCGCTTGGCTGCGTGCATCGCCAGGTACTCCGCGACGGCGGCCTCGGGGTTCTCTCCTTCCATGGCCATCTTGAGCCCAACGTGGAACTCCGAGCCCTCGAAGTCGGCTGGTGTGGGCGGCCATGGGGCCTGAGCCTGGCCACTGCCGCTTGCGCCTCCAGCAGGGGCCCCAGCAGCGCCAGCTGCAGCACCGCCGCCAGGATCCCTACCACCTTCAGCGGCCTTCCTCTCCGCCGCCTCCTTGGCTGCACGCTGCAACCGCTTGAGGGTCTGGAGCGCCTTCTTCCCTTCCTCGTCCTCGACCACCGTGGGGTCCAAGCCAGCCATGCCGACAGCCACGGGGTCGTCCACATCCTTGAAGTTGACTTTGTGCAGCATCTTCGTGTGGTGCTCGAGGTCCTTCCTCGCCTCAGCCAGCGACTCCGTGGCTTCGGCGATCCCCTTGAGGAGCTCCTGCTTCTGGATCTCGTACTGCTGGAGCCGCTCCTCGAGCTTCTCGACCTTCCGCGTAGCATTCTCGACACGGTGCCGAGCAGCCAGCGCGGTCGGCGGCTTTGCCTCGAGCTCCTGGACCTTGGCCTCCTCGACCTGAGCGATGAGCTCGGAGTCGATGCCGTGGCTCTTGAGGAAGCCGACGACTTGAGCGTAGCAGGGGCCATCGCCGCCAGCCGCGGGCGAGGGCCGTGGGCCTCCTCCTGCCCCGCCGCCGCTGGCTCCACCTCCTTTCGCGAGTGCCGCCAGCTGCTGCTTGAGCTCCTTGACCTCCTTGGCGAGCCGCGACTGGTCGCCGCCGCTGGGGCCGCTGCCGCTGCGCCCCTGCTGCAGGCGCCCTGCCTTGGCCGCTGCCGCGCGGGCATCCTGCTGGACCCGCACCGGCGCTGCCCCTCCGCAGCCGCGGCACTTGAGCCTGCTGGCCCAGTTGCCGCTCTCGCCGCACTTGCCGCATCCCCAGACTGGATACTTGGGGCCTGGCAAGACCTCTCCATCTGCACCCATGGACGGGGCGCGCACACAGAAGGTTTGGCTCGTGCCCACGAGCCGCTTCGAAGTACGTGGGCACAAGCTCGAGCTTCACACACAATCAGCCCGAGCCGAGACGGCTAGGAGGAGGAGGAGGAGGAGGAGGAGGAGGAAGAGGAAGGGGGGAGGAGGAGGAGGAGGAAGAGGAGGGAGGAGGAGGAGGAGGAGGAGGCGGAGGAGGAAGAGAGGAGGGGAGGAGGAGGAGGAGGGAGGAGAGGAGGAGGAGGAAGGAGGAGGGAGGAGGAGGGAGGAGGAGGAGGAGGAGGAGAGGAGAGGAGGAGGAGGAGGAGGAGGGGGAGAGGAAGAGGGGATGAGGAGGAGGAGGAGAAGGAGGAGAGGAGGAGGAGGAGGAGGAGGAGGGAGGAAGGGGAAGGGGGATGATGATGATGAGGAGGAGGAGGAGGCGGAGGAGGAGGAGGAGGAGGAGGAGGAAGAGGAGGAGGAGGAGGAGGAGGAGGAGGAGGAGGAAGAGGAGTAGGAGGAGGAGGTGGGCAGGGAGCGCGCTGAGGAAAGGAGAGGGGGGCCAAGGTGTCAGGGAGGTCCCATATGCTCAGTCACGATTCCCACGCGCGCACACGCTTTGGCGTCGGCGGCCAGGCAGAGCGACTGCGCTGGCGAGTGGAGCGAAACGGGGCAACGTTCAGCGAATTCCAACACAGGCACACACACACACCTACATGCAGGTGTTGAGCACCCGTTGGCATGGCCTTGGCCCCACTGGCCGACTTGATCCTCCAGGTGGGGACCTGTGCTGTTCCCTCCGGGTCTCGCAGGACCTAATTATGCCCACCTGGGGGGTGGGGGCTGGCGGTTCAGAAGAACCATGGCCCGGTGGGGATGGGGAGCAGTCAGACGAGGCGGAGGTCCTCATCCCCCTCTTGGACGCCCAAGCCGCCTACCCCCCACAGCGCAAGCGGCGAGCCGCTGGTGCTGCTCTCCCCTGGCCGCCCCGCCTCCCCCTGCCCCCGACAGCCCCCTGCTGCCGCCCCCGAGCTCGAGCGCCTGCACGTTGAGGCCACGGCTCCGCAGCATGTCCTCCTTCGGGGCGGGTGGGGTGCGGCAGGGGCCAGCGAAGGCGCCGACAGTCGGCGGCGCGCCCAGGGAGGAAGGCAGAGGGGGCGGGCCTTCTCAGAGGGCTCAGAAGGCCTCTGGCCTCCTGAAAAGCCTACTGAGGCTTCTCCAAAGCGCCGCCGCCTTGTGAGAAGGCCTGGCCCCCTCCCACTTCACCCCTCGGCACGCCGCCAAGGGCCGACAGTGGACACGAGGACGGAAAATGCGGACCTCCCCGCTCTCGCCCTGGGCAGGCAATGCCGTTTCTGGCACGGGGCGGGGTCGCTACAGCCCGCGGTCTTCGGCGCCCGGTCCCTGGCTCACTCGGCACGTGGCCCCTGGCCGGGTGCCTCCGAGAACCGTGCGCAGCCAGGGCCTGAATCGCCGAGCTGAGAGATCTCTGCATCAGTGGTGGAGGACAGGGGTGGTGTGGACCAGGGAGCGCGCGAGCACACCCGAGACGCGCTGGAGGCCCCGCGTGCACACTCGGACAGGCCGCCTTGATTGGCCGGCGCAGGTGCCGCTGGCCAGAGTGGGTCGCCAAATCGATCGGGGACACGCGCGCTGGCCACCCTCCGGACCGCTCCTGCCGCCCACCGGTGTCGCCCCGAATGCATTGACGGCGTGCGGCTCAGATCAAACCGAAGCAGGCGCCAGCGATGTATGAACAAGGCAAGTCAGCTCGAAACCAAGCACCGAAATAATCGAAATCTGGCGCTTCGCGCGACTCTCAATCTTAGGCTCCATACGCAAATGCATAACCACAGCCGAACAGGAAATTATGAAGAGTCCGACGCGAAGCCACGGGCTGGAGCAGCGACCTGCCTGAATCAGCACCACGGCGTCGACATTATCTAACTTGCACGGGAATCATTTCCGAATGGGAAGACGACACAAGCGTTGCATCGGCGGTGGACAAACCTCCCTTTAGTAGACCTCCCCTTAGCGAAAACGGCCTGGGACCGAAACGGACGGACCTGGACCCCCAAAAATGACGGCCGCGACGCCCTCTCGCAAAACGAAAACGGCTAATTCCTTAATCGACGTGTCAGGGTAGGTTTGTCCACCACCGATTGCATGTCCATGATGGACGGCATGGGATTCTTGCAACATGTGGCATCGTGCCATGCTGAAAACATTTTCCCCCAGACAGCGCTTGCACTTAGGGGTTCTTGGTTCTGCTCTAAGGAACTGGGACTGGTTGCCGGGTCCACCGCCTTGTTGTCGCCGTCGCCGCCCAGTCGCCGCCTCGTCGCCGCCCGTCGCCTGGGCCTGGTCCCCAGGTCCGCTGCCTTGTTCTCGCCGTCACCGCCTCGTCACCGCCTCGTCGCCGCCTGTCGTATAGGCCCCTTTCCGTCGCCGCTTTGCACACTCGAATATTTGTTTACATTGCTTTGCATCGCTTTGCATTGCTTGGCATTGCTTTGCATTGCTTTGCATTGCTTCGCATTGCTCTGCATTGCTGTGTGTTGTTTTGCATTAGATGCTGTACATTGATTTGCAATGCTGCGCGTTGCTTTACATTGCTTTGCATTGCTTTGCGTTTATTTGCAGTGATTTGGATTGCGCTGCCTTGCCTGTGCGTCGTTTGGCATTGCGCTGCATGCCAGTGCTTTGCTTTACTTTGCATCGCTTCACATCGCATTGTTTCGTATTGGTTCGCAATGTGTCGCATTGATTTGTATTGAATGGTTGTCATTGTTTCGCATTGCTTTGCACTGATCTGAATTGCTTCGCATCGCCTTGCCTTGCTTTGCGGTGGATTGCTTTGCATTGAAGTGCTTTGCAGTGCTTTGCCTTGCTGTGCGTTGTTTTGCATCGCTTTGCGTTGCATGTCTTTGCAGTGCTGTGCATTGCGTTGCAGTGCTGTGCACCTTTACCTTGCTTTGCATGGTTTGCGTTGCTTGTCGTTGCTTCGCATTTCGTTCCATTGGCCTGCATGTCTTTGTATTGCTATGCATCGCTTTCCATTACGCTGCCGTGCAATACGTTGCTTTGCATTGCCGCGCGTTGGTCGGGCATGGGTTTACATGGCTTCGCATTGCTTCGCTCACGTTGCGTTGCGTTGCGTAGCATTGCTGTGTAGTGCTTCGCTGTGCGTTGCTTGCGTTGCACTGCAATGGTTTACATCAAGTTGTACGGATGTGTCTTGATGTGCAATGCTTGGCATTGATGCGCACTGCGTTGCATTGCTCTGCGTTGCGTTCTACGGCTTTGCATTGCGATACGTTGCATGAATGTGGTGTGCATTCCGTTGCAATGCTTTGAGTTACTGGTCGTTGCGTTGCATTGCCGTGCATTGCTTCGCACTGTTTGACACTGTGTTGTATTGCAGGACGCGGTGTTGCATTGCTTTGCGCCGCTTTGCGCTTCATAGGCTGCACCACATGGATTGCACCATACAGATTGCACCGCTTTGAGTGCACCACCTAGATCGCACCACGCAAATGGTAAGAAATCAGTGCTTGGGACTACACTGGCTAAAATGTGTTGAATGTGCGGGGTTGCTGGGCATGGGACTTTAAAGCCGCTAAGACGCCCAATACCACCCTAGGACGACCCCAGGCAGCTAAAGGCGACCTCCTTACGGATCGAATGGACTGCCCAAATGGTCTGATTCGGTCGATGCTGTCCAGGTGTACATCCAGAACGCCCCTGGGACCGCTCCCAGGCAAATGCCCATCGCCTGTACAGTGCATCCAGGGTCCCAAGTCCGAAGCTGGTCACAGCTTCCGCGCGGTACGGCACGTAGACACAATGGTGCACCACCTGGCGCGGATAGTAACGCACATAGCTTTTGTATCCGGCGTTCGGTTCCCCCCCCGATCGTAATCTTGAGCTCGGCCTGGGCGAGCCGAAGCAGCTCGGTGGTGCAACAGTATGTCGGGAGCCCGTGGGGAGGAGGGGCAAGGCTCTTCGCCATGCGCCCAATACTTAAGATCGGGGGGAAGGGGGGGGGACGAGCAATGCAGTATAGGTGCCAATGCGAGGCAACAGAGGTGCAACATGTCGTCGATGGACGGCAACCGCGCTTCACGTGGTCATCCCACCAGCCCTCTGCGCGTATGTGGTTTGGCGGGCTCTCTCTCTCTCTCTCTCTCTCTCGTCTAATACCGTTCTTCCTTTTCTGGGCAACCCCCTCAACCCCGCGCCGCAACATGTCCTGCCTCTCGTGTGGACTGGAGGGGGGGGCAGGATGGCATGGCGGCTGCTCCTGGCAAGCCGCGGGGAAAAGGACGAACCATGCATGAAAACCCTTTGTCGGGCGGTGCCTCCGAGTTGGATGTCTGGGACGGGCTCTTGCGAAACTGTGTAAAACGTTTTGGGGGGCGCGCTAAGCTATTGGGGAGCGCGCTCGGGGCGCCCTGATGGGGAGCCCGGTTGGGGCCTCTTGGAACCTGCAGGGAGGTCATGTGGGCTCCTTGGGGCATGTCGGCCAATCGCGGTGATCATTGGGTATTCAAAAATGATGGACCCGATCAACCAAGTGCGCAAACCGCCTGACGTATCCCCACAATCTGACCGCGAGCGGGCAGGTGTCATACCCCCCCCTGGCGGCTCCTCCTTGGGGGGGGGGGGCAGTCCAGATGCCGCGCCTGCTGCATCGCGGCGACGGCGGGGCTCTGAACAGAGACGAGCCTCATCAGCCAAACGCGGCGCAAACCGCCCGAGACCTCCCCACAATCTGGCCGCAAACGTGCAAGTGTTACACTCCATGCATTTTTCGAGCCCTCTCTCCTCCACTCGCCCCCCCCCCCCCCCGGGTGAGACTCTCCTCCTCCTCCTCCTCCTCCTCCTCCTCCTCCTCCTCCTCCTCCTCCTCCTCTCCTCCTCCCTTCCTCCTCCTCCTCCTCCTCCTCCTCTCCTCCTCCTCTTGCTCCTCCTCCTCCTCGCTCCTCCTCCTCCTCTCCTCCTCCTCCTCCTCCTCCTCCTCCTCCTCCTCCTCCTCCTCCTCCTCCTCCTCCTCGTCCTCCTCCCCCCTTCCTCCTCCTCCTCCTCCTCCTCCTCCTCCTCCTCCTCCTTTTCCTCCTCCTCCTCCTCCGCAAAAACCAAAAAACAATAGTTACCAATGGCACGCCGCCGTGGGTGGGGAACTCATCCGCGTGCCGCTGCTGAAGAAACGCAGTGCCTTCTGACAAGAAGGAAGAAGGAACGCGCTGAGCGGCTTCCAACGGCGGCGCGTCATTGATACTGTTGTTTTGGGGGGCAATGATAAGTGTGGGGGGGGAACATCGACCTGGAATCGACGACACATCGCCGACAGATCGGCGATAGGCCCCCGATAGCGAGTCCGCACGCTCCTGGGCTGGCGAGGGCTGTCAGGCCCTTGTCGGCGATGCATGGGCGGTTGGGGGTCGATGCGTCACCCCCGGAGCCTCTGCCCCCCCCGCCTGCCGTTGCCCCTGATGGGGGCCCCAAGAGGATACACCACCACGTCGATTCCCCCTCCCTCCTCTACCCTCCTCTTTCTCTCCTCGGGAAGAGGAGGAGGAGGAGGAGGACCGACAGGACATCGAGCCGATAGCGATAGGAGGAGGAGGAGGAGGAGGAGGAGGAGGAGGAGGGAGGAGGAGGAGGAGGAGGAGTGGTGTACTGTATGTTCGGGCCCCCCACCTGATCTTCCCTCCCGGCGAGCCCCACGGCGGCAAGAGGGGCCCGGAGCGCCCCCCACGCCTTCTGGAACGCCTGCCCGCTGTCGGCCATGGACACGACGCTCACGGAGCGCCGCTCCTCCGCGGCGATGGCCTTGTTCCTCGCTCGGGGCAGCCAACGCACCAAACAGTAAAACCTCCACGATCATCCTTCTCCTCCTCCTCCTCCTCCTCCTTCTCCTCCTCCTCCGCCTTCTACTCCTCCTGCTCCTCCTCCTCCTCCTCCTCCTCCTCCTTCGTGGCAGCCTGTCATAGCTCGGACGTCCAACATCCGTGCACGGCTCGGTTTCGTGTGTTTGTGTGTGTTTGTGTGTGTTTGTGTGTGTGTGTGCGTGTGTGTGTGTGCGTGTGCGTGCGTGTGTGTGTGTGTGTGTGCGTGTGTGTGTGTTTTTCGCAGGGTGGTCTAAGCTGCTCCTGGATTCGGCGGCGAACCCGGGGGGAAGCGAGAAGGAGAAGGCCTTCTCAGAAGGCTCGGAAGTCCCCCGGTTTTCTGAGAAGTCTTCTGAGCCTCCCCCGAACGACGCGGCAAACCTCTCAGAAGGCCGAAAGGCTTCTGGGAAGTCCCGCCGCCTCCTCAGAAGGCCTTCTCCTTCTCGTTGTCCCCCCCCTCGCTCGCCGCCGAAGCTGGTCCAACACTTCTGGCGCTGACCTTAGGTCGGGCGTGTCCCCCTACATGCGGATTTAGGACGACAGATAAAAAACACCCCCAAAACATATCCCCCCAAAATCCCCAAAAGTAGTCACAACAAACTCGTCCCCAGAATACTTGTGGATTCTGTTTTGAATGTTCCTCCTGTAGAGGGACAGGCCCGACTTCACGCTGGCCCCGCCGAAAAAATACAGTGGCGGGCGGAGCGGAAGCGCCGAGCGGCGAGGGGCGCGGCGGACCGAGAGAGAGAGAGAGAGAGAGCGAAGGAGAGGGGAGGGCCAGCGACCGAAACGCGGGAAGCGAGGGAGGGGGGGGAAGGAGAGAGGGGCGGCGGGAGGGGGGAGGGGGGGCACAGCTCCCTCTCCTGCAGCGTCCACCCCCAGATGTGTGTGTGTGTGGTGTGTGTGCGTGTGCTGTGTGTTTTTGTGTTGTATGTTTTGTTTGTTGTGTGTTGTGTGCTGTGTGCTGTGTGTTGTGTGGTGTGTGTTGTGTGCTGTGTGCTGTGTGCTGTGTGCTGTGTGTCGTGTGCTGTGTGTGTGTGTTGTGTGTTATGTGCTGTGTGTTGTGTGTTGTGTGTTGTGTGTTGTGTGTTGTTGTGTGTTGTTGTGTGTTATTGTTGTTGTAGTTGTTGTTGATGATGATGATGATGATGATGATGATGATGATGATGATGATGATGATGATGATGATGATGATGATGATGTGTTCGTGCGTGTGTGTGTGTGTATGTGTGTGTGTGTGTCTGTGTGTGTGTGTGTGCGCGTGTGTTCCCAAACCGTGGTTCTCTGTTTCAGACGGCTCTGCTGCCGCTTGGTGTTGGTGGGTTTGTGGGACACATGTGATGAGATCTGAGAGAACATGTTCAGCAACAACGGCCCAGCCCGACGTCACTGCAGCCGGGCCCACCCGGAGACGGTGCCAGCGCGAGCCGAGCTAGAGGAAAGCTCCGCGCAATATTGGAAGTATCGACTTCCCCGCTCGCACATCATATGCCTAATTCATGATGCTCCTCTTCCTCCTCCTCCTCCTCCTCCTCGTCCTCGTCCTCCTCCTCCTCCTCCTCTACATACCCCCTAGGCAAGGCCCTTTGTCTGCTCCGCTTTCTTCACCCATGCCCCGCAGAAGATGTTGACATCATCCATCCATTCGTTCCCTCTCACCTTGCTGCACCCTTCCCCAGTCAAGCTATACCGATTTCCATTCCAAAGCCGCCTGTGGCTTGCGCTTCCCCTGCCCTCACTCTAGAGATCCGCCACTGCCCTTGGCACGAAGTGGAGTGCCCCAAGGCTCTCAGCTGTGCTGCTGTTGCTGCTGCAGCCAGGGCTCTAGATTCTTAAGGGCCCAGACCCCTGGTTTCCCAGCGTCTATTTCTGGGAGCTCCTGGGATGTGTCGTGTGCGTCTTCTGGAAGCCAGGAAGGTCGCAAGATAGGCCTGGAGGAACCACGGAGGCCGCGAACACGGCCCCAAAGAGACTCGAGCCGCCTCAAGACCGCCCCAGATGCTCAAGATGGCTGGAAGACGGGCCAAGAGGCCTCCAAAAAGGCTCAAGTGAGCACCAACAGCGCCCCAAAGACAACCCCAAGAGGCCCAAATCATCCCAATCCCTTAGAAAATTATCTGTTGTGTTTGCAGGTTCCGTTGATCGGGCTTCACAAAATCCAGCAGTCCTAGAAACCTCCAAGATCTTCCCAAGACAGCCCAAGAGTCCGCAGTGTCGCCCCAAGACGGTCCAAGACGCCCTGAAAAGCGCCCCAAGACGATCCAAGAGGGCCCCGAGACGGCCCAAGAGGCCCCCAGGACGGCACAAAAGGCACCCCAAGGGGCCCAAAGAGGGGCCAAAGCGAAGAAACCAAACTGGAGTTTCGAGCCTTTCCCCACAAGACGGTACCCAAGGCCCCCGACACGCCCCAGAGAGGCCCCTAAGAGGCCCAAACGAGGCCCTGAGAGGCCCCCAAGAGGATCCAAAGAGGCTCCCAAGAGGCTTCAAACTAAATCCAAGAAGGCCCCGATAGGCATCCCAAGACACGAGAACCTGCATCCAAGAGGCTTCTGACCCACAACCCTGGTGCGGTGGCGGGATGGGTACAAGGCCATTACATATCCAAACGTCCTGGGCTGGAGCCCACGGGCGCAATCCGGCCAAGGGCGGATATCACAAAGAACATATAGAGAAACGCTGCGGATATGCTATGAGCCTCGTGACCGGGCGCCAACCCGCCTGTCACCTCGGAAAGTTGCTACAGGTGCCGGTGGTCGGAACACCGATCTCGCGGAGGCCTCGAGAGGTCGGCCCGGACACTCGAGCCGTCTGTCTGCCGACGCAGCTCCAGGCGATCGAACGATCCCCCCAGGTGGGCCCAGCGTGGTCCCACACCGCCAAGGCACGGCCACGTCTGCAACATCGGGAATCCCGCCCGGGGTCCCCGGGGGAGCGGCCGCCCTCCGGGGCGGGCAGATGCTCATCTCTCCCCCACTCCTCGAGGTCGCCCCAGGGCACGACCCCGAAGCGGTGGATAAGGGTGCACTCTGGCGGGTGCGGCCAGGCACGTCCCCAAGGCCTGCCAGACGGCCCAGGAGTCCAGGAGCGGCACCACCGAGCGCCGGGAGGCAAAACACGGGGCTCCTCCTCCTCCTCCTCCTCCTCCTCTCCTCCTCCTCCTCCTCCTCCTCCTCCTCCTCCTCCTATCCTCCTCCTATCCTCCTCCTCCATATCCTCCTCCTCCTCCTCCTCTCCTCCTCCCTCCTCCTCCTCCTCCTCCTCCTCCTCCTCCTCCTCCTCCTCCTCCTCCTCCTCCTCTGGAACACAGCGCGGAGAGAGGGAGAGAGGGGCGGAGCGGCGTCGAGCACCGCGCGCGCCCACAGCGCGCCACCGGGCCAGAGCCTGGGCGAGCGCCCCAACACAACGTGGGGCACCCCAACACCGCGGCAGAGAGGCGCAGCTGCGGCGCCGGCGGGGAGCATGCCTCTTTTGAGTGTTTTCTTAGGGTGGAGGGCTCAGGGTGAAATCCGTATGGACTGTTGCACCTCGAAAACCAATCCGTCTTGCGATTCACCTTTTGCAAACTCGGGCCTCGAAAATCCAGCGAAACGGCATTTCAGGTTTCACCGTTTGCCCTCCACCCAAAGAAAATACTCGCTCCTTTGGTAACGAGATCGCTGCATGGCTCGCTCGCTTTTCGTACCGGCCCGACTGCCACGGGAAGTGGTGCACGGGATCCCCTCCGTGCATGAGCAGGTTCAGGTGGGGGAGGAGGAGGAGACGGAGGAGGAGGAGCATGTGCTCATTACCCCTGGTGCGTTGCAGAAATAGAATGCCTGTGCAAGGATACCCGTCGGTCGTAAGAAGTGGGTAGAAACATGAAGTGGGAAGGCATTGAAGTAGATTGGGCTTCCGCCCGCCCCTGAAGAAGAAGGAAGAGGGGAAACCTCTCGACCATTGAAGTAGGAAGGCACCTAACGTCGACTGGGATCTGGAAATCCAGAACTACCTACCTTCAACGACCGACGGGCAACTGGGTGCGTAAGTGGCGCCTAGGCCGTTTTCGCGCAGAGGGGGCCCAAATTGTTTTTGCGCTGGCCCCAGGCCAGGAGGTGCCATGCCTCCCTCGCTCGCCGCCTCGCCCCCCTCGCACGCCCACCCCCGCCCTTCCTCCAACATCCCCCCCTTCCCTCCTGACCCGTCCTGAGAAGTAGCCCGCACGAGGATAAGCTCGGGTGGGGATACATCGAGAATCTCTGAGATCCGGCAGCTCTGGAGGATGGCTCGGGCGCCGCAGCCTTCTCAGAGCGTTCCGGAACGCTCGGAGAGCGTGCGTTCCGGAACGCACGGATGTATCCTCTTCCTAGCCCCGTCCCCTTCCCTCCTGACCCTCCCCCCCCGCCAACGCAGCCGTCCACCCCGCTCACCGGATCCCCTGAGAGTTGTAGACTCAGTAGTCCTGGCTTCGGAGGGGGGGTCCGTGCAAAGCAGAGCTCGGCTGGCCAACGGAAGGTGCGTGTGGCTGGGGCTGGAGAATCGAGGACAGAGAACTATGCACATGCACCGATTCTGGCCAGGCCCATCCTGAGCCCAGGATCGGTGCATACGCCCTCCTACCTCGGCCAGGAAGGCATATGCACCGATCCTGGGTCAAGGATGGGCCTTGCCAGGATCGGTGCACGTGCATAGTTCTCTTCGCCCGAGGAGGGATTGGCAGGGAGGCGCCAGGCTGACTCGGAAACCTGCCACGGCCATAGAATCTCGCCCTCGGCCCCCCAAGGCCCCCAAGAATGAAGGGGCCCCAGGACACACAAAGACATGCACACGAATAAAACAATCCCCCATATAATCCTAATTTTGGGGGTTTCGTCTTCCCCCCACTTCCCATATTTTCCCATATTTTCGGGGGAATCGACGATTAATTGTGCCTGTGTGTTTTTTCCCTCCTGAAAGAAACCTCCGAGAAGCTCCAAGAGGCCCCCAAAAGGCCCTCAGAAGCAGCCCCCGAGAGGCGCCCAAGAGGCCCTCGGGAGCAACACGCAACAACCGCCGCTCCCCCAAAAGGGGTCGCCGGTGCGAAGGTAAGCCCAAGAAGCTCGCGCAAGATGTGGCCGGGGCTGGCGGTGGGAGCAGGGCCTGCCTCAGCCACGGCGCCATCCTCCCGCGCCGGTTCGGCCACGCACGCTCGGGGAGGCGGCCCCCGTGGTCCTGGCGAGCTCCGGGTTCAGGCGCAGCACGTCCTGCAGGACCCTGGCCCGCGGCGGCGCCACCCCTCAGCGCCGTGTCACCGGCCCCGCATCCCCGCCCTCATTGCCCTCGAGACCCCCACCAAAGCACCACCCCAGTTGGGGGTATGTCCCCATCTTGGGCGAGCAACGACATATGTACATGTACGCCCTCCGCGGTCTTGCCTGCACGAACGTCCGCGTTGACACGCACTCCAGGGGAAGCTAACCGCGTACGTGTACATATGCTGCTGGCCTCATCTCGGGGAGTCAATCGGCCAGTGGGGCCCTGGCCACGCAGCCAGCGATGGAGATGGGCCAAACGGTGCTCCACCCCGGGGGAGAGCGGGAGGGGCAGGGGGCGGGCGCGGAGGGGCAAAGGGGGGCAGGGCGGCGGAGCCGCCGAGAAGCGGGGGGGGGGGGGCGCAGGCCGAGCGTGCCCGCTGGCCCTGGCAGCGGCCCTGGGCGAGGAGGCCGCCATCTCGCAGAGGCGGGGAGGCGCGGGGCCCATGCCCACCAGGCCGGCAGGCCGCTCGTCCTGCGGATTCCGGCGGCAGCCCGGGGCGAGAGCACCGCCACCGCAGCAGTGGAGTCCCAGCAGCCCTTTTCGGGAGCGGCCAAGAGGGGGGTGTCCAAGAGGGGGGGGTGCAAATCATGACCGGCGGCATGTGCGCGGCCCAGCGTGGGGGCCGGGGACGTAATGAATCAAGAAGAGGCGCCCTGAGATCTGGGGAGATATCATGGCCCCCGCCATGATATCCACCCCCCCTAGTCATCACCCCCCTCTTTTCCGCCCCCGACCTCTGGCCGGAGGAAGCTCAGGGGGCCGGTCGGCTCCTGCACGCCACAGCTTCCCCCTCTGGGAGGCGTCGGCCCCGCTCCCCAGACGGCCTCCCAGATGGTATAAGACAGCCCAGGTTGGAACAAGATGGCCTCAAACATGCTTCCAATATCGCTACAGGACGGCCTGAAGTGGCCACGGAGCCTCCCAAGAATACCTCAGAGAGGTCACCGTCCGACAGAACCCAACTTTCTCAAGAGCGTTCGTTCTCAGGCTTGGGGCCCTAGCACCGCCACAAGACAGCCCCATAGGGGCCAAAGAAATGCGTAAGAGAGCCCGAGAGAGCCCCAGAGAGCCCCAGAGGACCCCGAGAGCACCCGAGGAGCGCCCCGAGAGAGCCCCCAACAGGCCTGCAAGGAACGATTTCGATTGTCGGGCCCCAGAGGGGCGACGCTAACTTGAGACCTCTCTTTTTTGCTCGAAGGTCCTTGCGATGGCTCCAAAACCGTCCAACAAATACCAAATAGGGCCGCAAGAGGGCCATCCTGGCATCCAGAACGGTCCGAAGCTGGCCCTGATGGGAGCTCCGAGAAACCTTCAAGAGTGACGGCACCTCGCCTGCGAATCGTCGATTGACGGGCTGGCGGGAATATGCGAAGCGTCAGTAGGCCCTCGCAGCGACGGAGCCGACATCCACGTCTAGGAAAACGGACTGCAGGGGATACGAAACTACAAATCAACACCGAACACCTGGATAGCGATACGTCCATCTTTGTGAGCCGCCAGGCATCGCACACAGCTCAGAGGGCGCATCGGTCTTACTCCAGGATCCTCGCAGCCACGACCGAGGTGGCCGTTTATAGGAGGTTGGGAGATGAGATCGCAGTGGGACGGAGAGCCCCCCCACCAGGAAATCGGTTTCGGTTTCGTGTTCGTGTCGTGCGTGCGGTCGAGGCGAAGCTGCGTGGGCGCGCGAGAGGAATGATCCCGCCGTCACGAGGGCGATTCGGATGCAAAAGTCCGGCCCTGGGGTGGGCGCGCGGTAGATGGGTGTCTCGCCGTGGTGTCTCGCGGTGTTCCAGTGGTGTCCCGCGGTGTCTCGCCGTGGGCGCGCGAGAGGAATGATCCCGCCGTCGCGAGGGCGATTCGGATGCAAAAGTCTGGCCCTGGGGTGGGCGCGCGGTGGCTGGGGGTGTCCCGCCGTGGTGTCCCGCGTTGTCCCGATGGTGTCCCGCGGTGTCCCGCCATGGTGTCCCGATGGTGTCTCGTGGTGTCCCGCGGTGTTCCAGTGGTGTCCCGCGGTGTCCCAATGGTGTCCCGCGGTGTCCCGACGTGGTGTCCTGATGGTGTCCCGATCGATCGTGAGATCGATAATGGGATCGATAGAGTTCGAGATGTGGTGAGATCGATAGTGAAATCGATCGTTGGATCGATAGTGCATTCGATAGTGAGATCGGTGATTGCATCGATCGTGCGAGCGGCAGTGACATCGATAGCGAGATCGATAGTTGCATCGATAGTGCAATCGATAGATACCCATAGTCCATAGTGAGGTCGGTAATGCGATCGATTGCGAGATCGTCAATCAGATCGAAAGTGGGATCGATTGCGAGCTCGATTATAAGATCGATTGAGATCGGTTAAAAGATCGAATGTGAAATCGGTAGTGAGGTCGGTCGAGTGAGGATCGTTCACTAGTGAAATCGATGGTGCCCCGATCGTACTTGGCGCCACGCAATGTGAGATCGCTGCCAGGACCGATCGCTGGATCCATCGGTACTGGCACTGGCCGCGAGGTCGATGGCTAGATCGACCGGGTGAGATGGATAGCGGGGTCGGTAGTGTTAAGTCTGGCCTGTCCCCCTACAGGGGGATTTTGGAAGACAAATAAAAAATACACCAAAATTAACCCAAAAATAGTCCAAACATAGTATGGGGACTATTTGTTTGAGTATATTTTACCTGTTTGGGGCATGTTGGGGGTATCTTTTTGTCTTTCGTCGAAAACCCTCCTGCATAGGGGGGACAGGCCCGACTTAACGGTGGTGACATCACGTCGCGGCGCCAGCGCACGGCACCAAGCGGACAAGCTCTCCGCCGCCTCCGCTGCCTCGGACTCCCCCGCCCGGGCCGAGACGGAGGCACCGACGCACTGGAGCACGGAGAGGCGCCGCGTCCCGCCCAGGACGGGGAGGGACCGTGTCCCGCCCGGGGAGGACTGGCGGCCCGAGAGCCCGCGTCCCTCCTCCTGAGTCCTCGTCCTCCCTCCGCCTCCTCCTCCTCCTCCTCCTCCTCCTCCTCCTCCTCCTCCTCCGCCCTCCTCCTCCTCCTCCTCGCACCTCGCGCCTCCCTCCTCCTCCTCGCGCCTCGCGCCTCGCGCCCCCGGGCAGCCCAGCACGGAGAGGGACCGTGTCCCTGCCCCCATGCCCGCGTCGATGGGTCCCCTCACGAGGGCCCCGCAGAGGTGGGCGCCAGGCCCGGCGCCCCTGGCCAACGCCGAACTCGAACGCCGCCGCCAGAGGATGACGAGGAGGAGGGGGAGCTAGAGGACGCCGCCGCCGGGGAGGAGGAGGAGCAGGAGGGGGCCCGCGCCGACCGGCGAAACGATACGCAAGAAACGGCGACCGATGTTGAGAGGTTGCTCGCATGTCAGACACCATGCCGCAAGCGTCTGCAAATCTTCTCAGACGAGGCTCCTGGAGCGGGAGAGAGCTTTCGCTCGCAAGTGCGCAAGCAAGCGGCAACCACGAAGGACGTAAGAAGCTAGGAGTTGAAAGGCCAAGCGATTTCGCTCGCCTAGCGTGAGCCGGTCTGATTATTGACAAAGCATACATCCGGCCCTCATCAACGGCGTCTGCGGCCGAGAAGAGCACCACGTCGGAAGCGCAGGTACCTCGCCCAGCGGAGGGAGGACCAGCACACCCAACAGAGGGGGTGCAACTGGCGGGCGAATTCAAACGTCGTGCTGCTGTCCGACAGTGTCCAGCGCCGAGGGTCGCCATCCCCACAGAGCGGATCCTTCATCGCCGCTCTGGCTAGGCTATCGCGCAACACTGCTGCTGCTGCTGCTGCTTGGTGGGCTTGATGTCTGGCGCGTCCCCCGCCACGGCGAGCGTGGAGCAGTCGGTGGCCGCTCTCGCGTCCCCCGCCACGGCGAGCGTGGAGCAATCGGTGGGCGCCCTCGCAGTCGACGCAGTGGTCGCCCTCCCCGACGCTCTGGAGTTGTCCCCCGCCACGGCGAGCGTGGAGCAGTCGGTGGGCGCCCTGGCAGCTGACGCAGGCATCTCTGCACCTCCCTCTGCTGCCTCTCGGAAGCCGGGCAGGGGCTGCCAAGCCCGTGGCTGCCAAAATCGACCTCCGGGAGAAGCTGTCTTCGTCCCTCCGGGAAGAAGCCCTGAGGCTGTTTCGCGTGCCGCGCCTCATGCCGGGAAGCTGTTTTCTCCTCCTGGGAGGGCCGTTTTAGCAGCCACGGTTTTAGTCGGGGATGGACAGACCTCCCTTTAGTAAAACGTGGTTTAGTGAAAACGACCTGAGGCCCAAACCTGGCGGGCGCAAGCCTGGAAAATAACGGCCACGGCGCCCTCTCGAGAACCGAAAACGGACAATTCACTAATCGACGTGTCACTGTTGGGGGTTCTGTCCAGCCACGATTTAGCAGCCCGCGCCCAGCTTTCGAGCCTCCGCGGCGAGCGCGGCGGGCGGTGGCACGGCGGCCCCGGGCTCGCCCTCGGCCCCGGCCCCGGGGCCGCCCGGGTGGAGCACGGCGGCGGGCAGCGGAGACGGAGGCCACATCTGTATGGAACGCATCCTTCGGCTGTACGCAGGAGCGACCCTGAGTGTAAGAGTGACCTCTGGTGCGCGGCAGTAGGGGGGCGCGGGGGCTGGGGGGAGTTCAAAAGATTGCCCCCAGGCCGACCCGCGGCTGGGGAGAATTCAGAAGATTGTCCCCGGGCCGACCCCGCGGCTGGGGAGAATTCAAAAGGAGGCAAGCCCAGGCGCGCAAGCCGCTTATATCGCGGCGCGTGCGGCGATTGGGGAACTCATCTGGGCCCGCACCAAAGGTCGCCCTGGCGAAAGGTCACTCTTACGTCGAGCCGGATCCTGGAGATCCACTCCGGAATCTCGCTCGCGGGAGCTGGCGGATACAGGTTCTGCAGGCCCCGGCGCTCGCCGCCGAGTTCCTGTGGGAGCATGCTTGCAGGGACCAGCTGCAGCAGCCGGTCCAGCGCCTTCTTGTCGGACGTGCTCCCCAGCATGATCACCTTGCTCTTCTGCTTAGCAGTCATCATCAGCGAGAATACACCCCACACCAGGCGAAACACAAACGGTGCATTGAGCATAATGAAGCAGGCATCGTGTTCGCAATATGGGTGCTGCATCGACTGCATCATTCCAATCAAGAACTCTTTCATTTTTGGAACGAAGATAGGGACCTTACGGCCATCTGATCCCATACCGTTCAAGTCAAGTACCTTGATCACATACAACATCTTTTGCTGACGATGTGACTCGTTGTCCAAGTGCCACAGCGTCCACTCCATCCATGCGTTAAGCAGGAGAGCATCCTGCGAAAGAGGTATGTCTGCACGTTCTTCTGTGAATTTTACAGCATCTACCTGACCTGGGCGACCAATCATAAGAGCCGCATGATCTGGGGTCATGCCAGCCCAAGGGCAGACGACCAAACAAGGATGGCAGCGC
This sequence comes from Prorocentrum cordatum, assembly GCA_963575745.1. Classification (NCBI taxonomy): domain Eukaryota; class Dinophyceae; order Prorocentrales; family Prorocentraceae; genus Prorocentrum; species Prorocentrum cordatum. The sequence goes on along the minus strand of CAUYUJ010015201.1, from coordinate 37,584 downwards.
TCACTAAACCAAGTCATGAAAGCCTCGGGGGAAAGGCCAATTACCGTGGGACGTATCTGAGTCTCAATCTCAGGGCACTCTTCGGTACGTTTCAGGAGGAATTCTCCATACCACGATGCAGCTTCCTTCTCGTTGTGATGACGCGCTCGCAAGAAGCGAACGATGCGGAGATCCCCGACAACGTCCCTGGCTGCATCTTTTAACTTTGCGATCGCATCCTTGTTGACCTCGCGAATGCGGCCAGCTGCGGCAATTTCATCATCATTCGGCCAATCCGATGACACGGCAGGAAACTTCGAATCTGGAGCAGGTTTCTTTCCAACCCAACTCATTGTAAAGTGCTGACCATCTACAGCATGAAGCCCTGCGTTTGAGTCAGAATGGCTTGAACTACGCTCGATCAGTGCGCAATGTGTTTGCAGAGACACGGAGTCCAATAGCGGTGGCCACCTCATACAAACGATGGTCTGGGTATTTCTGTTCGATGGCCAGAACGCGCACGAACCAGGATCACCCCTGCTGGCGCGCTTATTCAAAAATGCGGCTCGCAATCGTGCAATCGACTGACATCTAATTAAAGGAGAGAGAGGAGAGAGAGAGAGAGAGAGAGAGAGAGTGATCCACCGCCGCTTTACTGTGGAAAATTGCCGCGCTTTTCCTCCGGAGCCCGGGGTTCCCCCCCCCCCCTCCCGAAAATCCCCCCCCCTGCTGGACCCCCCCCCCTCCTTCCCCCGGCAAAACCCCCCCCCCTCCCCTAACACCCTCCCCCCCCCCCCTCGAACTCGAAAACCGGGGGGGGTCACTACCGGTTCGAACCCCCCCCCCCCCCTCGAAAACCCGAGGGGGGGTTACCGGTTCGAACCCCGGCCTCCCCACCTCCCCTATCACCTCCAGCAAACGACTCCCGGTCCCTACCACCGTCCTCACCACATCCCCCACTGTTGTTCCCAGCGCCACTGTCCTCACCACCACTGTCCCCACTGGTTCCACCACCGCCCCTACTGTCCCCACCAGTGCCACCACCACTGTCGCACTGTCCCCCACTGTCCCCACCACTGTTCCCACCACGGCTCCACTCTCCCAACTTTCTCCACGACTATCCCCACTGTCCCCACTGTCCCACTGACTCCTCCGCTGTCCCACTGAGCTGTCCCACTGTTCCCACCACTGTCCCCACTGTCCCCACCACTGTCCCCACTGTACCTCTGTCCCATTGTCCCACCGCCGTCCTCGCCACCGCCTTCACCACTGTCCCCACCACCACTGTACCCTCCACTGTCCTACTGTTTCCACCACATTCCCACTGTCCCCACACCACTGTCCCCACCACCACCGTCCCCACCACTGTCCCACTGTCCCCACTGTTCCCACCATTGTCCTCACCATTGTCCCCACCACTACCGTCCCCACCACTGTCCCACTGTCCCCACCACTGTCCCGCTGTCCCCTCACCACTGTCCCCACCACCACCGTCCCCACCACTGTCCGCACCCCCCTCGGTTTTCGAGGGGGGGGGGGTTCGAACCGGTAGTGACCCCCCCCGGTTTTCGAGTTCGAGGGGGGGGGGGTTCGAACCGGTGACACCCCCCCCCCCCTTTTCATGATGAACTGGGGGGGGGGGGGAGGGTGACCCCCCCCCCGGTTTTCCAGAGGGGGGGGGGGAGGGGTTCGAACCGGTAGTGACCCCCCCCGGTTTTCCGCCAGCAGCGGTAGAACACGCTCTTTCAATTAAAGGGATGCTTCTGCACAAACGCCTCTAGCTCCTGCTCGGGTACGGGGTGCATGGCATTTACGCTGATACCATGCTGCCCGCAGTCGGCCTCCAAGGCAGCGCAAGAGGCTGTTAAGACAGTGTGGGACGCCCACAAAAGGTCCCAAGATAATGCGGGATGACGATTAATAAAAAATGGGGGGAACGATTAACAAATAGTTTTCTGTTTTTTCTGCACAAGTTTCTGCCTGGAGGAGAACGATTCAAACAAATAGTTTTCCAGCCCGCGGCCCGTTTTTCTAATCGTCATCCCGGGCGCCGCCGCGTGAACACGACCCCGGGTCATTTATTAATCGTCATCCTCCATTACTCCTCAAATGCTCCTCAGCGGTCTCCAGCGGGGCTCCACAACCCCAAGGAGCCCCGAAGACTGCAGACGACTCCCCTCAGAAGGCCCAGGAGTGACCTGGCAGGCGCACGATAGCCGAACAAAACTGCACGAGAAGCAGGCCCTGAAGGAGACGCTACACAGACGGGCTCGACCATGACAAATTTCAACTCGACGGAACTATCAAGACCGAAGGCAAATGATTCGGACCGCCCCCCTCCCCCCTTCGCCCACATGTCGCACTCCCCTGGGCCCCTACCCGCCCCTCGCAGTCGATGGTGTGGATGATGAAGCAGATGTGTGGCACAACCAAGCCGGAATGGACCTTGATGGCACCGCGTCCTCGAGTGACAGATGCCCTGAAGAACCCTGGAATGTCTCAAGATCAAACTCAACGAGGCTCTGAAGGTATACAGCGGAGAATTCGTTGCCCCCTCCCCCGTCCACCCGCCCCTAGCATCCTCCCAGCCCGTCCCCTTCCAATG
>CAUYUJ010015201.1:2500-30000 GCA_963575745.1 Prorocentrum cordatum | reverse complement strand
TGTGCACGCAGGCTGTGTGCCTACACCGATCAGAAGTCTTAAGATAAGCATTAAGGTTCATGGATTCCAGACTTCTTTCAAGAAAATTAAAAGTCTGGACTGGATCCTGGCCGTTGCCTTGAAGCTTCCTTTCTTCGTAAAGTGCTCAGAGATATGCCTGGACTACGGTTTAAAGAAGACGCTGAGGGCGACGCCCAATTTCACGGCCTAGAACTTCTTGATTCTGGGCAGGGGTGTCCGTTCCTCGTCGCCGCTCCCTCCCTGGACTCCCCAGGCGTCCCTGGCCCAGCGGGCTCCTGAGGCGTCGCTCTGTTTGTCTTGTAGGAACTGCGCAACAAGTTCTGGTTCCCAAATGCGAAGCAAAGAAACGTCGCATCACGATATGGTTCCCGTACCCCTTGGGCGAGGGCGGTGATCAACGGTCTCACGCCCGCCGGTGTCGGTGCTGGAGTGCTGGAGCGCATCCGTCTTCAATGCTCGCGGACGGGGTCATGCTACATGGACTACCTCTTCACGCTCCTCTGCTTCTTCCTCTAGATGCGAGATAAGCGACAAGCTGAACTTCCCCCCTCAACTCGATTTTGTGTGCCCTGTCCCTTGTGTTCAACGGACAGCTCCCCGCGCAGGCAGCGAAGTGCTGCATCTGCCGCGCGTGCGGCTCTCAGAGCTGGCAGGTAGAACGGGGTTGCATAAAATTGCACCCGCCCGCCCAAGTTCTCCGAGGAACGGGTCGAGTTGACCTTGATCTGAGTTGATGAAAGTGAGCGGGTCTCTCTCCCTCCTCGTCCTCCTCCTCCTCCTCCTCCTCCTCCTCCTCCTCGTCATCCTCCTCCTCCTCCTCCTCCTCCTCCTCCTCCTCCTCCTCCTCCTCCTCCTCCTCCTCCTCCTCCTCCCTGCTCCCTGCTCCTCGCGCTGCGATCCTCATTCCCCATCGTTATACGATCAGCAACGCTTGCTCAGCGTGTCGCGGCGGCGGCCCTGGCGACACGCTGTGCCTTGCGAGCGGATGGCGTGTCGCGCCGCTCTGCGGGGCGGAAGGCTGAGAAAGGCTCCGACCGTCGATGCTCGGGACCAGGACGTGGTTTGCGCGACGCGCCGAAGCGTGACGGGCGAACCAGCGACGCGACACGCTAAGCAAACATTCCTGAGCGTATGCTCCACTCCCCTTGCTACACCTACTCCTCCCCCTCCCCCTCCCCGTCCAGCGCTCCCCCTCCATGTCCGCCTCCCCTTCTGCTCATCTCCTTCTCGTTCTCCGCCTCCCCCCAAACACCATAGAATCTCAAATACCCAGTGCAATCTTCGAGCGCATCCAGAAGCGCTTTACAAAAACTGTCAGATCGCCTAAAGCCATTGGCCTTGTTCCACTCATCCCCTCCCCCTCCCCCACATCCCGAAGATGCCCTCAAAAGGCCGAAAAGAAGTCTCAGGGGACCTCCAAAATGTCCCCCAGAGACCCCCCAGTAGCCCGCAGCAAGCCCCTTGGAGGCCCCGAAGAAAGAGCCCCAAGAGACTCCCTGGAGGGCCCCTCCTCGTCATCAGTATCATCTCCCTCCTCCCTCCTCCTCCTCCTCCTCCTCCTCCTCCTCCTACTCCTCCTCCTCCTCCTCCTCCTCCTCCTCCTCTTCCTCCTCCTCCTCCTCCTCCTCGTCCTCCTCCTCCTCCTCCTCCTCCTCCTCCTCCTCTTCCTGTTGAACCAGTTGAGCGCCGCCACAGCCCCCCGCATCCGAGGCGCAAGAAACCGAACAATAACAAATGACGCGTTTCCCGTGCTGGCGGCCTCAGGCCGCAACACACGGAGGGGCCATCACGACGCGATAGTGGAGAAGGCACCTGCCTCCCTCCTCCTCCTCCCTCCTCCTCCCTCCTCCTCCTCCTCCTCCTCCTCCTCCTCCTCCTCCTCCTCCTCCTCCTCCTCCCCCTCCTCCTCCTCCTCCTCCTCCTCCTCCTCCTCCTCCTCCTCCCCCTCCTCCTCCTCCTCCTCCTTTTCTTGCGCAGGCTGCCGGCGGTCAAGCCGCTGAAGCGTCAACCTCCTCCTCCTCCTCCTCCTCCTCCCCCATTGCCCCCAACGATGCCCCCCCGGGGAGGCGGGGCCTGGCCACGTGCTCCCGCGTGACCCTGGGATCCCTGTAGGTGCTCGGCAGGAGCACGAGGTGCCTGGCGGCGCACGTGGGGCCAAGGGACCACCCGATGGGGGGCACGGGGGACCATCCGATGGGGGGCACGGGGACCATCCGATGGGGGGCACGGGGGTGGGGCAGTCCTCGAGGGAGAGGCAAACGCCAGGAACAGAAACTCTTGGCGCTCCGCGCGGATGTCTGGGAACCGCGCTGGGCCCCCGCACCGGCGCGCTCCGCGCGCCCAGGGAGGGGGGGTCCAGCGCAGATCCAAGAAATCCGCGCGGTGCGCGGCGCTGCTGTCCCCATCCGACTTGAGGACCTCGGGAGCGGCCAAGAGGGGGGTGTCCAAGAGGGGGGGGTGCAAATCATGACCGGCGGCATGTGCGCGGCCCAGCGGGGGGGCCAGGGACGTAATGGAATAAGAAGAGGCGCCATGAGATCTGGGGAAATATCATGGCCCACGCCATGATATCCACCGCCCCCTAGTCATCACCCCCCTCTTTTCCGCCCCCGAGGACCACATCCCAGGAAGCATTTCGAGCACCCGGAAGAGTGTCGAAACAGCGTCGAAGCAGTGTCTCCCAGGGCCCGACAGGTGAAAGCCCTTGAGTCTCGGCACTTTCCTGGGCGCTCGAAACTCTTCCTGGTGATCAAGGCTAAAGTAGGTTGGAGCATCATAAGCCAAGACGAGCGGGCGTCGGCAACGATGGGGGAGCTCGAACGGGTTGGAGTGCGCTCTTGAAGTGCGGCGGGCTCGTGCGGCGTCGGCGCGCGCGCGAAGGTTTTGGACGCCGCGTCGATCGTTCAGCCTTGAATCGATCACCTCCCCCACCGCTCAAGGTTGAACTCCGTCGGATCCACTGGCGTCACTGTGTCTCTCGGTGCTTCCGCATCGCCATGCTCAACCTTGAACGCCTTCGCCAGCGACGTCGCCGCGCCAACGCCGCACTTGCCTACTACCGTATCTTGGTTTCCGGGCCGTCCTAGCAGGAGGGAGAGGGGGAGGCGTCCACGGTCCAAGCACGGTGGCGGGGTGGGTCGAGCTGCCACGGTCAGGAACGTTTGCTTAGCGTGTCGAGGCAGGCGGCCGTCCCGGCGACACGCTATGCCCTGCAAGCGGAGAGCGTGCCGATCCGCTCCGCGGGGCGGGAGGCTGGGAACAGCTCGGGACGCTGACGCTTGGGAATCGGAGGGTGGGTAGCGTGTCGCGCCGAAGCGCGGTGGGCCAGAACCGGCGGAGCAACACGCTAGGCCAAGGTTGCTGACAGTACATCCACCGCACCTCGTCGACTTCTCAAAAGGAGTGCACGGCGTGCTGGGCGTCACCCGTGCGAGCCCTTCCGAACTGTTCCCGGTGGGGTATTGGCCGATCCCGCCAGGCCTGCGGAGCTCAATCGCCCAAGATGGCCCAGCGATGCCTCCAAGAAGGCAAAGTCTGCCTCCGGGTCGGTCCAAGATGGCTTCAAAGAAAGCCCAGATGGCATCAATATTGCCCAAGACGGGCCAGTTTGGCTCCAAGACGGCCCAAGATGGCCTGAAGGTGACCAAAGAGGCCCAAAACTTCTCAGAAGGGCTCCAAGAGGCCCTTAGGAGAGCCCGACATTCCATGATGTTCGCGTTCTCGCCTTTCTGGGCCTCCGACAGCCGAAGACGGCCCCAGAGGCCTCCAAGATAGCTCCAAGGCGGCCCAAGAAGCCCCCAAGAGGGCGCCAAAACGGGCCGGGCGCCAAGACGGGCCGCCAAGTCGTGCCAAGATGGCCCCAAGACGGCCCAAGAGGGCCTCAAGACGGCCACAAGAGGGCCCAGAGAGCCCCCCAAGACGGCCACCGAAGGCGTAAGAGGGGCCAATAGGGCCCTGGGACGGCCGAAGGGACCCCAAGAGGCCACAAGAGGCCCCAAAGAGGTCCAGCACCCCCCCCCCCTCCAAAGAGGCCCCTCCGAGAACCCAAAGAGGCCCCCAGGAGGCCCCAAGAGAGCCCTAAGAGGCCCCCAAGATGACCCCTCCTCGTCTAGCCCCACTGCTCCTCACCCCAAGGGGATGTGACCCACTCTGGGACGCCACTCCTGAGCTCGGCAGAATAAGGGGCTGATAGACAGTGCCCGCCCTCGCTATCATCACCCACAATGCAAGGTGCGATTAAGGACCTCCCCAAGCAAAAGGTGCCTCCCCGGATCCTTCGACCCGGAAGGACTGTCCAATGGCGGCCCGCCCGCTCTTAGACCTGGAAGCTTGGTCAGTTCTCCTCTTCCTCCTCCTCCTCCTCCTCCTCCTCCTCCTCCTCCTCCTCCTCCTCCTCCTCCTCCTCCTACCTCTCTCCCTCTTCCTTCCGCAAGTGTTCAACCAAAGGTTTCCACCCCCAGGAGCCCAGGAAAGTGGCGACAGTTGCGCGCTGCGCAGCTCACGACGAAGCCGCGAGGTCTCGCCTTGATCCGCGCTACCCTCACGTCCGCCGCGCCTCCCAGGAGCCCACGGAAGCGCTCCGCAGCCCCCGAGGGAGCTGCGAGGTCTCGACTGGATCTGCGTGGTGGCCCTCACCTCCGCCGCGACCCCCAGGAACACGCGAATGTGGCGACAGTTGGGCGCTCCGCAGCCCCCCCGACGAAGCCGCGAGGTCTCACATGGATCTGCGTGGCCCTGACCTCCGCCGTGCCGCCCAGGAGCCCACGACAGTGACGACAGCTGCGCACCTCGCAGCCTTCGAGGGAGCTGCGAGGCCTCAAACGGATCTGCGCGGTCCTCACCACATCGGCATTCCCAGAAGGGCAGGGAGTGGCGGCGACTCGCCGCAGGCGCCTTCGATTAAATGTTGCTATGGTATTGATTTCTACCATCGGCACACAGGCAAGTCAGACGCTGAACATATTGCTCATCACATAGTTTTCCACAGGAAGCATCTGGTGTTGGTCTGGCCAGAACCTCTGGATACGGACAATATTTCTGTAAGCGCGTCGTCGATCCACGAGGTGATGTCGTGAGAACGAATGCGGAGGATGGCACATTGTACTGAAGGAGGGGATGGGGCGCGAGGGAGCGAAGGAGGCGAAGAGGGGACCAGGAACACATGGAGGAGCCGAGGGAGGTAAAGGAACGCCCCCCTTCAAACACACATGCGAATCTCGCCCGCGAGCAAGGCTAACAAGTGGCTGGGAGGACGGCGGAGGCAGGAGCCACCTTGGAAGAGGGATGATCCCATCCCCAGCAATCTCTCTTTCACTGCGTCCACTCGTACACCGATCTGCGGACATCAGAGATCATGGCATTGATTTCAGAACGAGGGAAAATTGGAAGACACCAGACGTCCTGGGCGGCAGGCATCCAAGATCTGACAGCTCGCCAAGGGCATCTGAACTTTTCTCCAGACCTGTCCTGCTGCCCGATTGTGTATCTCTCGACGCGCCTGCAGGGCATCGATCCAGGAGATCCACAAAGCCGGAGCATGGCCACAGGGCCACGGACTAAGAATATGAGTCCCATCGCCGAGCGCACACGGCCGAATGGGGGCACCCCAAACGAGAGGACAATCCCAGGGGGAGAGCCCAAACGCGAAGAACATCAGGGTACCCTTCCACAGCCAGGAATGTCATTAGCCCTCGTGCCAAGAGCTAGGACGTCCACTCCCCGTGCAGTGTTTGGTCTCGTGCGTGTTTGTGTTCCTCACACTGGCCCACAATTCTCCTAGACGGTTCAGATTTTCTGGCGCTGGCCTCGACAAATACAATGCACATGTCCGAGCGGTGCCAAGTCGACTCAGGAGACGGGTACTTTGCACCAACTGAGCGACTGCAGTCAGGCCAACCCCGGCCGGCCGCAGCGGCGCGCCAGGACGTTCCGCGCCGCGGCTGCGGCTGCGGCTGCGCGGTCGAGTGAGCGCTGCTGCTGCTGCTGCTGGTGCTGCACCTCGACGGCGGCGCCTCGCGAAGCAGCGGGGGGGGGGGGGGCGCGCGCATGCACTGCACGGCACCGATCTGCGTTTAGAGTCCCTCTCTCTCTCTCTCTTTCCTTCGTTGTGCACCTCCCCCCTCTTTCTCTTATCACGTCTCTCTCATCTCCCTCTCTCTATCACTCTCTCTCTCTCTCTGTACCTCTCCCTCTCGCTCGATATGTATATATGGATGTATGCATGCATGCATGCATGCGTGCATGCACGCATGCATGTATGCATGCATGCATGCATGTATGCATGTATGCATATATGCATGTATGTATGTATGTATGTATGTATGTATGTATGTATGTATGTATGTATGTGTGTGTATGCATGTATGTCGGTAGGTAGGTATGTGTGTGTATGTATGTATGTGTGTAAGTGTGTGTATGTATGTATGTATGTATGTATGTGTATGTGTATGTGTATGTGTATGTGTATGTATATGTGTATGTATATGTGTATGCATGCATGCATGTATGCATGTATGTGTATGTATGTATGTATGTTTGTATGTATGTATGTGTATGTATATATGTGTGCATGCATGCATGCACGCATGCATGCATGCATGCATGTATGTATGGATGCATGCATGCATGTATGTATGTCTGTATGTATGTATGTATGTATGTATGTATGTATGTATGTATGTATGTATGTATGTATGTATGTATGTATGTTTGTGTGCATATGTGCATGCATGTATGCATACATGTTTATATATATGCATGTATGTAGGTATGCATGTTTGTATGTATGTATGTATGAATGTGTGTGTATGTATGTCTGTATGTATGTATGTATGTATGCATGCATGTATGTATGTATGTATGTATGTGTATGTGTGTATGTGTGTATGTATGTATGTGTGTATGTATGACTGTATGTGTGTATGTATGTACGTATGTATACATTATATGTGTGCATGAGCGCATGTATTTTTGTTTGCATGTATGCATGTATGCATGTATGCATACATGCTGTTATGTATGTGTACATGTATGTACGCACGTACGTATGTATGATTGTACGTGTGTGTTGTGCGTGTGCGTGTGTGTCTGTGTTTGGTGTGTTGTTGGGAAGTGCGTTTGTGTGCGAGTGTTTCGCTGTCTCTCTCTCTCTCTCTTGCTCTCTCGTTCTCTGTCTCTGAGGATCTTTCGCATTATACACTTATGTGTGTTGCGTGTGCGTGTGCGCGCGTGTGTGTGGTGTCATTGTGGTGTTCGTGTGTGTCTTTTGCGCTGTCTCTGTCTCGTTCTCTCTCTCTCTCTCTCTCTCTCTCTCTCTTTCTTTCGAAATATCGCTCGCACTCTCTCCCTATGCATATATATATGTGTGCATATATGTATATGTGTGTTGTGTGTCTGTGTGTGCGCGTGCGCGAATGTGTGGTGTGTGGTGTTCGTGTGTGTACGTGTGTGTGTTGTGTGTATGCGTGTGTGCACGTGTGTGTGTGTGTGTGGTGTGGTGTTCGTGTGTGTGTGTGGGTGTCTTTCGCTGTCTCTGTCCCGCTCTCTCTCTCTCTCTCGCTCTCGCGCTCGCGCCCCTCCCTCTCTGTATCCGCCACCGCGCCGCTGGGCCCGGCGTGGGCCTGCCCTCCGGGCCCCGGGCCCCGTCCTCTGCGCCTCGCGCGCCCCCTCGGGGCTTCCCGCGTGCCCCCCTCGGGCCTCGCCGGCTGGTGGCGCGCGGACGGGCCGAGAGGGCCCCGAGATGGCCTCGAAGGCGGCCCCGAGACGCCCAGAGATCGACCCAGGATGGCCTCGAGGTGGCCCCAAGAGGCCTCCAAGACGCCCCACGAGGCCTTCAAGAGGCACCCCAAGAGGGCCTCAATCGGAAACACATCGTTGATTTTTTCCACCAAGGCAAAGCATCGATGCATGTTAGAAGTGAAACGGCCCGCTGAGGACGCACAGCCAGTACGATACGAAATCTCCTTGAAACGTATCCGCTCCACCGGTGAGAAGACAAGAGGGGGCGAGGAAAGGGAGAGGAGGAGGAGGGGGCGGAGGAGGAGGAGGAGAAGGGGGCGGAGGGGGGGGGGTTGAAGGATTTGGGCGTTCTCGCCTTCGGCTTCCCGACTCTCTAAGACGGCCCAAGAGACTCCCAAAGCCACCCCAAAACGGCCCAAGAGGCCTCCAAGAAGGCCCAAGACGGGCTAAGAGCGCCCCAAGACGGCCCAAGAGGCGCCCAAGACTGCCTAACAGGGCCCAAAGACGGCCCCGAAAGGCCCACGAGGTTTCCCAACCGAGAATCCGAGCCTTCCGCCCGAAGAGGCGCCCAGGATGCCCCAAGAGGCCCCCAAGAGGCCCCCAAGAGGCCCCAGACGCCCCTAAGAGGCCCCCAAACGGCTCGAAGCAACCCCGAAACGGCCCCCAAGAGGCTCTCGCCTCCCACGAGATATCAACGAACGTCCCATCGGCTTCATACCTAAATCCAGACACGGTGGCGGAATGGGCCGAATGCCACCATACCTATACAACCACCCTTCGGGTGATAAGGAGGTTGTGGGGGGGGGGAGATGGGAGGGAACCAACATCTGACTCAATCGATCTCACTATCAATATCACTCAACGGGACACCACGGGACACCACAGGACACTTGTCGATCTCACTATTGATCTCACTATCGATCTCACTCAACGGGACACCACGGGACGCCACGTGACACCACGGGACACCGCGGGACATCTCTCGATCTCACTATCGGTCTCACGATCGATCTCACTGAACGAGACACCATAGGACACCACGGGACACCTCAGGACACCACATCGATCTCACTATCGATCTCACTATCGATCTCACTATCGATCTCACTCAACGGGACACCACGGAACACCACGGGACACCACGGGACACCTGTCGATCTCTATATCGATCTCACTATCGACCTCCCTTGTTGGTTACTTTTTGGGACACCACGGGACACCACGGGACACCACGGGACACCACATCGATCTCAGTATCGATCTCACTATCGATCTCACTCGACGGGACACCACGGGACACCACGGGACACCTGTCGATCTCACTATCGATCTCACTATCGATCTCACTCGACGGGACACCACGGGACACCACGGGACACCACATCGATCTCAGTATCGATCTCACTATCGATCTCACTCAACGGGACACCACGGGACACCACGGGACACCACGGGACACCGCGGGACACCGCGAGCCACCGCTGGACGGACGGACGTACGGGCGGGTGGGGGAGAACAAGTTGTCTTGACTTCGCCCTAGCAACGGCGGACACCACGGGACACCACGGGACACCGGACACCGCGGGACACCGCGAGCCACCGCCGGACGGGCGGGGGAGAATCATTTGTCTTGACTTCGCCCTAGCAGCGGCGGGTTCATTGCTCTCGCGCGCCCGCACAGCTTCGCCTTGCCCGCCACGCACGAGGGGGTCTCCGTTCCACTGCGATCTCACCCCCCCAACCTCCGATACGCCACCCCCTGTTGGCTTGCCACAGGGCTGCCTGGCGAGCCAGATTCCAGCAGATTTCTGGTTCTTGTGGAAGCCCCCATGAGGCTTCGGCCCAGCGCGCCGGCCACCCGGAAGATGTACATGTCAACTTCTTGTCTCGCCGGCCGAGATGGCCCGAGATGGCCTCCAAGATGCCTCCAAGACGGCCAAGATGGCGCCAAGAGAGCCCAAGATGGTGCCCATATGCACCCAAGACGGCCCAAGATGGCCTCAAGATGGCCTACGACGGCCCAAAAAGGCCGCAAGTGGCCTCTAAGAGGCCTCGAAGACGGCCCAAGAGGCCCCCAAGAGGGCCTCCAGGAAGGCCGAAGAGGCCGATATCGTATACTTTCCGAAGGTTTTGAAGGGTTATAATATTTGTTTATGTTCGGCCTTCCGACGACCCGAGACGGCCCAAGAGCCCCCAAAGATCGCCCTAAGATCGCCCACGAGGCCTCCAAGAGGGCCCCAAGACGGCCCAAGAGGCGCCCAAGAATGCCCAAGAGACCTCCAAGACGGCCCAAGAGGCCTCCAAGACGCCCAAGATAGCCTCCACGACGGCCCTGAAGGCGCCCAAGAGGGCCCCAAGTCGGCCCAGAGAGGCCACCGACACGGCTTCCGACGGCGTCAGATGGGCCAGGAACACCCTAAGACGGACAAAGAGGCCCCCGAGGAGCCCCCAAGGGCCCAAGGAGGAACCCAAGATGCCTCCAAGAGGCTCCCAGGAAGCTACCACCAGGAATCCCCAAAAGTGCCCCAGAGGCTCCCAAGATGCCCCCTCCTCCTCCTCCTCCTCTTCCTCCTCTTCCTCCTCCTCTTCCTCCTTCTCCTCATCCTCCTCCTCCTCCTCCTCCTCCTGATCTTCCCCGCCATCCTCCCCCAAGTGTTCCCCGAATGGTTTCCACAACGACTGGGGGAGCACATGATCCGATAGCTTGGCAGATCTCTTGCCACAACGCTCGGCCACATGGGCGATTCCAAAAGGCGGGATGCGGCGGTGGTTGGCCGTAGGCATCTTCGACACATGTATATCTACAAATACAACTCCATATATATATATATACAGAATGCCTTCAAAGATCCCACCATGTTTGCACGCCAAGGCCTCTACACAGATGCCATGTGGCAGGCGAGAGATGTTGCGTGAGCGAAGTGCTGCTCCAGGGTTCAATGACCTCTGGCAAGTGCGGAGCATGAACAGGTTAAGACAACACATCATTTCGCAACGAGCGAGATTCCCGAAATTACTTTGCTGCGTCAACGTGTGCATATACCTTTGAAGGCTTAGCTCAACCCTCAGCCCTGCTGGTGGCATCCCCCGAAGGCGAAGCAGTTCGGTAAAGCAGACAACGCGATCATCTCTGAACTTACATGGTCATCTAGCGACCTAAGAACCCGCCCACCACCGCTTGCCCAGAATTACATGGCGTGTGAAAAGGGTTGGCTATCCTTTGTTCCTTGCGTCTCTTCCCCAGCCCCCTGAGGAAAACTGACAAACAAATGCTTCAGGAATGATGGGGGGGGGCAGAGGGGACCTGGGGGTGGTGACCCAAAGAGCACCCCGACACAACCGCCAGGCCTGGCGTTCCGTTGCGAGTCGCAGCCTAGATGCCAGGCTGCACATGTGATGGGGGCCGAGTGGGTTCGGAAGACTTGGCTGGGGCTCTCCGTTGGGAGGCGTGGCCCAGATGCCAGGCTGCACAGGTGGCGAGGGGCGGAGTGCGTTGGGAGGGTCCTGTGCGCGGTGAGGTACCGCGCTGCTCGCGGAAAAGACCTCCGGAGAAGGAGACAGGCCCGAAGGGAGGGAGGAGGGAGGAAAGAGGGGGGAGGAACGAGGGAGGGGGGAGGGAGGGGAGAGGGAAAAGGGAGAAGGAAGAGGTGGAGAGGGAGGAAAGAGGAAAGAGGGAGGAGGAAAGAGGGAGGGGGAGGGAGGGGAGAGGGAAAAAGGGAGAAGGAAGAGGTGGAGAGGGAGGAGGGGGACTGGTCGCCAGCGGCCCTCCTGCTCGTCGTGAAGTCGTTGTCCTCCTCCTCATCCTCGTCTTCCTCCTCCTCCTCCTCATCTTCCTCCTCCTCCTTCTCTTCCTCCTCCTCCTCCTCTGCGGGGCGGAAAGCCAGCCTCCGTGGGGTGCCCGCCTGGCTGTCTCTTCCCCTGAACTCGCGACCACGCTGTGATGAATCGGCGAACTCCAGCGAATTCCTCTTCTGTGACTGCTCCTTGCTCATGCTGCTTCCGCTCCTGGTCCTCCCCCCCATGCGAACCATCGTGCTACCACACGGAACCCCAGATAAGGAGCGAGGGGGCTTTCAGGGCAACGGCAAGCCTTCGCCACGCATGGGTTCCCCGACCCAGGTTTGAGGAGCGGCTCGAACACCAGAGCCCCTCCCGAATTCAAGGCGGTCCTTCTTTAAGCGTCTTGACTGTACATACAGCGGAGGCCAGTCCACAAGACACCTCCCACAAGAAACCCGACCCTGAGTCCCTAAGGCGTCCATTGATTTTTGGCGTGGGAGCGTCACGCAGTCCGTAGCAAAACCATCAGAACCCAGGGCAGCCTGGAGGCAAGCAGGGTGTTTCTTTGCACTGCCTCTCATCTTCCCCCCTCATCCGCTCCTCCGCTCCCTTCCCCACCTCACTCCGCCCCGCCCCCGCCCCTGCCCCTGCACCTCTCGCTCCTCCTCTCCCGCCTCCCTCCCACCCGTGCGTCAGCCTCCTCCTCCCTCTCCTCCTCCCCCTCCTCCTCCTCCTCCTCCTCCTCCTCCTCCTCCTCCTCCTCCTCCTCCTCCTCCTCCTCCTCCGCCTCCTCTCCCTCCTGCTGCTTCTCGTTCTCCTCCTCCTCCTCGTCCTCGTCCTCCTCCTCCTCCTCCTCCTCCTCCTCCTCCTCCTCCTCCTCCGTCTCCACCGTCTCCTCATCCTCCTTCTCCTGCTCCTTTTCCGTCGCCTCCGGCCCGCATCGACCGTAGCCCATCAACGTTGGCCAGCGGAGACCACCAGGTTTGTGCAACAGGCGAGACCCCGATCAAGGGCATGTTTTTAATGCGGGCGTGGATGAGCAATGCAATGCGGTGAAATGCGTAGATACAATATATTGCATACAACGCCTCACACGCCAAGAACACCCCAAGGAACCAGCCCCGACTCGCACAGATTCCCCCCTCCCCCCGACAAAAACATAGGGGTTCCCAGTCAAAGCCTAAGTAGGTACCCGCGTTGCTGGAAGAAAAACAAATGGTGACACTGACCAAGACTGAACGCGAAACCGTCGGTGTCGACCTAGGTCACAATCCATCTTGGTCATCGCGAATTCGTGGATCGTCCTCGCGAAACGGCAACGGCTGGCATGGACCGTGACCAACAACTGCATTGACAAGATCCCGCGACATGTTGGTCATGGTTATCGTGTTTGTTCCCTCGATTTGACTCAGACAAATAAACCGCCGACGCTCTCGGAATGCGTGCGACGTCTTTCCGTTTGAGTCGTCGTCGCCTTCGCCGCATCCCCCCCACTTCTCTGGTCCCTCCTCTTCAAGCGAGCGAGCCAGGACGGAGAAATCTAACAACGTCGTAATTGATTCGAAGGGAGCCCCCTTCCTTTCGATCCCGTGACCCGCGGAGGCGCGGGGGGTGGGGGGGGCCTCCGCGGGGCGGGGGGGTCATGGCGGGGGCCCGTGGGGTCGTGACCTCCCCCCGAGGGGGGTCTCCCCTGTGGACATCCGGGGACCAGGGGGGCGGCCCCCTTTGTGGACGGGGGGGGAAAGTCGGGATCCCTCCCCCCCCGGCCTGCCCCGCGGACAGAGGAGCCACCAGCCCCACTTCCTCCAGACCCCCCCCCCCCGGGGAGCATCCTCCTCGCTCTTCTCTGCTGTGGCGGGGCGCTGCGTGTGTTACTGCGTGCCTCCAGGAGGCCTCGGATCTGCTCCGAGGCGGCCCCAAGCGACCACGGAGCTTCCCAAGAAGTCCCCCAAGAGGCCCCCCCACAGAGTCGCCCAACAGGCTCCCAAGAGTGTCAAAAGAAGGACTCCAGAGCGTCAGCGTCGTCGTCGTCGTCGCGTCGTCGCCGGCACTAGCCGTGAGGGACTCCCAATACCCCTCGTAAAGCATCCCAGCAGAAGCAACTGTGAAGAGGCCACGTGCAAAGGTAAGAGCACGGCCACGTGCATCTGATTGTAGCTGTTCCCAAGGACCTTAGAGCGCATTTCTTAATTTTATTTAGGCGATGGTGGGCATTGTAGGGGGGGGGGGGAGGGGCCAGGGGGGAGGCATCATGTAACGCCTCCCCCCCGGCCGTGCGCAGGGCGGAGTGTCCGGAGCGCACCGGGGGGGAGGGGCGTTACGTTATAGGGGAGGGGGAGGGGGGGGGGGCTGGGGGCTATAATGCCCATTATGCCCCAAGCACTAAAGAAACATTTGAAAGGGGCCCTGGGACACAGAAATAAATACACACAAATAACAAGATTCCCCATCATTTCCCATATTTTCTGGGTTTTTGTCTTCCCCCCACCACCCATAGTTTCCCATATTCTCTGGGGAATCAACGATTCATTGTGTCTGTGTTTTTTCTCTCCTGAACATTGGCCGTCCGGGCCACAGCTGTACCCGGCACTGCGGCGAGAGCCCGCTCCCCGCGAAACGGCGGCCGGACCCGGCGACCCAGGGCTCCCCGCCCCCCCCCCTGTGGGCCTCTTCTGCGGTCCTGCTCGCACCACCGCCTGGACCCGCCGGCGAAACGCTCTTGGGGAGGAACTCGAGTGGGACGCAGAAAGACAGACTAATTCATACGATATGTTCTCCCTGGAGTCGCGCGCCCGACACGAACCTGCAGTATAGTATACCTATGCGGCATCGTTTCCCGAGCGGTGTGGCCAGAAAGCGCCCGCCACGCTGCGTATACTGTGAGACCTCTCGGTGCGCGCGTAGCCCCTGGGGGGGCGACGCATACATATGTAGCATTAGCATGTTAGGGTGACGCAGATCGAGGAACACCGGGGGGGGGGCGCGATCCTCCGCAAAGCTGGCGGGGACCACCGGGTCCAGCTGCAGCTCGCCCGCCGGCCGCGCCGCGCGCGCACCCCGGCGCGGCCCGAGGACCTCCGGGGGGGAGCCGGCGGTGGACAAGCCTCCCTTCAGTGAAGCACCCTTTAGTCCAAAAGCGGCCCGGGACCGAAACCGACGGACCCGGACACGCAGAGGTGACGGCCGCGACGCCCTCTCGCGAACCGAAGACGGCCACTTCGCGAATCGACGTGTCGGGGTCGGAGGTCTGTCAACCTCCGAGGGAGGGGGGGATTGAAGGGGCCCTGGGACACACACACACACACACACATAATTAGACACACAAAAAACCGGATTCCCCATTTTTCCTATACTTTCTGGATTTGTTGTCTTCCACCCCACTTCCCATACTTTCCCATATGTTCTGAATTGTGTCCGTGTTTTTGCTTCCCTCCTGGGGGGTGCCTGCCTCGCCCGTGC
Organism: Prorocentrum cordatum; assembly: GCA_963575745.1. Lineage (NCBI taxonomy): Eukaryota > Dinophyceae > Prorocentrales > Prorocentraceae > Prorocentrum > Prorocentrum cordatum. Next base: position 15,003 of record CAUYUJ010015201.1, on the reverse strand, counting down.
GCGGCCGCTGCTGGTACTCTTGCGCCGCCCGCTCGCCTGCTCCTTGCGGTCTGCTCTGCTCCGCGCGGCGCGCCCGGGGGGGAACCCGGGGCGCGCGAACATCCTCCTCCTCCTCCTTTTCCTCCTCCTCCTCCTTCTCCTCCTCGTCCTCCTCCTTCTCCTCCTCGTCCTCCTCCTTCTCCTCCTCCTCCGCCTCCTCTTCCTCCTCCTCCTCCTCCTTTTCCTCCTCCTCCTCCTTTTCCTCCTCCTCCTCCTCCTTCTCCTCCTCGTCCTCCTCCTTCTCCTCCTCGTCCTCCTCCTCTTCCTCCTCCTCCTCCGCCTCCTCTTCCTCCTCCTCCTCCTCCTCCTGCGGAGAGACGTGCACCCTTCCGTAGCCATTTTGGCTCAAGAAAAAGCCGTTCTGGCCCAAGTTTTTGGGCTTGCAGGAGCTGTCTTCAGAGCGGCAGTCGCTCCTGCGGGTCTTTGTGGCTCGGATTCTCTTTGTGAGCTCCTGGTGGAGCAAGCTTTCCTGAGACAAGCCGTGCATTGCATGGCTCGACGCGATGAGGCGGATGTACTCCCAGGGCCCCGATCGCCCTACTGGGGGTGTCCAAGCTGTGGCAGGAACCAGAATTTCGCCTGTCGGATACGATGCGTCTGCGGGCAGTCAGCCCCGAGGGCCAGTGTGGAGCGCGCGCGCACTGCAGCTGCCTCTTTGGGCCCATCGGCTCGTGCTGCTCCTGGCGGTCCTCCTGGGCAGCCTCGCGGCCCTCGCGGTGCGTGGGCCAAGGGCCCCCCAGCCGATCTGTCAGGCCAGCTGGCAGCCATGGAGAAGCGTATCATGGAGAAGGTCGTCGCCAAGTCGAGCCCTCCCGCGGGTGTCGCGGCCAACGGAGGGGGAGGTGGCGGCTCGGCCCAGGCTGGAGGCGGTGGCGGCGACGCTCAAGCCGCACCGCCCTCTGATGATGACAAACTACGTGTTCGAGTGCAGCACTTGGAGGAGTCCCTGCAGGCCCTTCGCAAGTGTGATGGAGTGCCAGCGTCTGCCATTGAGACCGTGGAGGGTGAGCTCAAGGCGGCGCGGGCTGCAGTGCAGTCCAAGAAGCCAGTGCTGTCCCGCGCCACCACGCTGGGCCACAAGCTGGCGGACAAGCAGAAGAAGTGCGAGGCTCTCGACAAGTCTATTGCGGAGCAGAATAAGGTTGTGGAGGAGGCGCAGCGGGCGTTGGCGGAGCTCAACGATCGTCAGCGCAGCCTGCGCGTGGACATCGACGCGCTCAAGATCGAGTTGCAGGCGGCGATGCAGCAGGTGGCTCCTTCGGCCCCCGAGCAGCAGGTGGAGGTCGACCTTGAGCTGGACCCGAGCGTGCTCGAGGGCCCCGAGGCGGATGGGGTTAAGACGATGCTGGCGTCGCCCGAGTTCGCCAAGTTCAGGCAGCTCTATGCGGCCAAGGCGGCAGCGGCGCGTGCCCAGCAGCAGGCCCCTTCGCAGGAGCCTGGCGGCGGACATGGTGCAGCCCCAGGAGCCGCTCCTGCAGCGGCCGAGGTCCGTGCTGGTGATGATGACGTGGACATGGAGGAGCTCTCCGACGAGAAGGTGCAGCAGGTCATTGCTGCGGCGCGAAAGGAGGGCCCCGACCACGAGAAGGAGTTCGCGGATTTGCTCAAGCAGCTTGGTGTCAGGGCGAAGAAGCTTCGGTGCGGGTGACGCCCTTCACCGCTGCCGTGCGCCTCTCTTGTCAGGCATTCCGCTGTCTTCTGCTGGTGTACCTGTTCCACCTCTTCGTGGAGGCCCCAAGGTTGCCAGTGGAGACCCGTTTTTTATCGAGACGTTCAACGGTTCGTGTTGGAAGACACTTCGGCGAAGATTGCGAGAGACTTCGGCGGTGATAGTGTGCGCTCAGGAGATAGGCATCAGCACTTCTTTCTTGGGACAGGCGACGGCCTCGGCACGCTCACTTGGTTTCCACGCTTTGTTCGGCCCCTCGTTCCTGAACGTTGAGACAGGCAAGGTCTCGTGCGGTGTTGCCGTCTTCGCACGGCTCAGCATTGGATTACGATGGCCTCCAGAAGGTCCTGGCCCAGTCTTTCCTGGACGAGCTATCAAGGTTCTGGCGGATTTTCCTGGATGGCCCACGGTGACGGTTTTCTCGGTTTATTTGAAGACGTCGGAGGGCCTCAGCGAGGCCAACATCCAGATGATCGCGAAGATAGGTAAGCAGGTGCATGACCCAACTCATACGATCCTAGCGGGGGACTGGAATCTCACACCACAGGTTCTGGAGGCTTCTGGAGTTCCACGCAAGCTGGGGATGTTGGTTCTTGCGCCGATTGAGCACACGTGTCGTACCCCGTCTACGAACACAATCATTGATTTCTTCGTCATGGGCCCCGGCCTGTCTAGATTGATTTCTGGAGTTGCTGCGGTCATGTCTTGGGATGTCAAGCCCCACAGGCCTGTTCAACTCAAGGTTCGTGCAGATGCTCTCTCCCTCAGGCAGTTAGTGTACCGTAGCTATCAGCGGCTCCCTGTTGATGTGCCTTTCGGACCGCGGCCTCAACCTCCAGCGTGGCAAGGCGCTCTTGCTCATGCTGCTCAGGCAGCGGCTTGGGCCATGCACGAGAAGGCCACGGTGGCCTGGAGTGTTTTGAATAATGCATGGGCGCAGTTTGTGGATGTCGCTGAGCTGGAGCTTACCCGCACTTTAGGTTTCGAGCCGAAGGAGTTGGGTGAGCGTTCGCGAACGATCAAGTCGTCTTGGGTTTCAGTTTTCTATCGCCCGAAGGATCCTGAGGATAAGCTCCAGATCGTTGCTGGTTGGAGGTGGCTGTACCAGTCTTTTCAGGAATTTACCCTGACGGTGCAAGATGCGACCGAGGATGCCGCGCAGATTTGCATCCAGCTTCAGGTATCGCTCCAGGACTCCTGCCCTGGTGAAGGCTTGTCTGTGCGCCTTGATGCCTCCCTCCGTGCCGTGCGCACTCTTGCGAGGAGCTGGCAACACCACAGCAGCTTCCATCAGCAGGAGTGGCTTGAGCAAGCTCAGCAGTTTTTAGATGATGTTCGTGAGGATTATGAGCAAGCTGGGTCAGATGGGGATCGAATACAGCGGGAGTCCTGGGACATCTGGCAGGAACGGGCCCTTGCTGGCTCAGCTCGGATAATGCGTCGTTTTACGAAGCTGAAAAAGGTTTGGCAGCCGACAGTTATCCAGAGTGCGCCTGGAGTTTTTACTGCGGATCCTCACGCCCTTCTGGAGGATGAAGCTCAGACGTTGGGAAGATTCTGGGAAGCGGGCTTGAAGCCACCTGAAGCCTGGATTCCTGATCGTCAATGTTTTCCTCGGGCCAGCGTTGATGAACTTCGGAAAGCGCCCCTGAGCTTCAGCCGCCACACCGCCCAGAGCTTAGATGGATTTCACCCGCGGCATGTTGGCGCCCTCTCCGACGAGGGCCTCACGTGCCTGGCCGTGCTCTACGAGGCCGTGGAGCGGCTGGGCCTTTTCCCCGCGCAGCTACTGTGGATGCTGCTGCCTTTACTGGAGAAGCCCAAAGGAGGTCTCAGGCCGATTCTTCTTCTGGGATCTTTTGTTCGAGTTTGGGAGCGACTTCGGAGACCTCAGGCTGATGCTTTCCTGGATCGGGCCCAGCGGCCTTACTGGTCTTTTGGTGCGGGGCAGTCTGCAGAGGTATCGATATGGCAGCAAAGTGTGATAGCCGAGGAGACCTCCGAAAAGGGCGAGCACACGGCAGGTTTCATTTGGGACGGAATGAAGTACTATGAGTCCTTTCGGCTCCAGTGGCTGAGGGATCGGGCCCTGTACTGGCGTATACCCACGGTTCTCATAAAAGTCTTGTACAACCTCTGGAGGTCCCCGAGGGTACTCCGTCTGGGAGCTCATCACTGCCCGCTCATTCAGTTTGCGCAAAATGGTTTACCAGCAGGGGACATGTTCAATGATGTTTTCGTGAAGGTTTACGCGATGTTCGAGTTTGATCTTTGGTCTAGCCGAAATCCTGGGGTTAGTTTGGGATCGTACGTCGACGACGACACGGTTTCGGCCCATGGTCCTGAAAGTGCCATTATGCACGATTTGGTCACGGCTGCGAAAGATTTGAAGTGGGTCTTTCAGACACGTTTAGGTGTGCGGCTAGCTGAAGACAAAGCGGTATCTTTTTCGTCGTCCAGCAGGATAGCTTCCAAGTTGCGCAGGCGACTTCAGCCAATATGCCCTTCTTCGGCCACGAACTCCACGGTGTCGCTGGGCGTGGACCTAGCACCTGGTCAGGGGTTATCGGCTAAGAAGGCTAGAGCTCGGCGGCGGCAACGGTTTCACGATATGCGAATTCGTAGCCGGCTACTCCAGCACTATAAGAAGAAGCTTCCCAGGGACCGTACGCGCATTAACAAGATATATGTAGCAGGAGTACGGCCAGCAGCAGGTTTCGGTAGCATGGTCCTAGGAGTTTCTGATCATGAGTTGGCTTCTTTACGTTCTGTGCTCATGTCAGGCAAGTCCCCTGCTCATCGGGGAGCCAGCCTGACAGCGAAGTGTGTGCTTCATGGAGACCCTGCGTGGCGTCAGGCGGTTGCCCCAGCACTTCAGTGGTCGAACAGCCTCTGGCAGAGCCTCACGGAGCCCACGGTGTGCCACTTCTCTTTTCGGGATCACATTCGGATATGGCGTACAATATCGAGTTCCTCTCCTGAGTTAGGCCCCACCGTCTGGCGTAAGTCTAAAGGTCCAGTGCATAGAATGCTCCTCTCCCTCCATCGTATTGGGTGGCGTGCAGATAACTTTGCGCTGTGGAGAGATGACCGCGATCGCGTGGTTGATTTAATGTACACCTCCCCAGCTTTAGTGGCCAAGCAGCTCGAGGCTGGTGTGCAGAGAGCCCTTGAGCGCAAGATGGCCACTGATTTAGATGATTTCAATGATGCCCGAGTCTGCCCAGACCCTGTCGCTAAGCTTTTCCGTTCACGTAAGACCACGGCCAGACAAAAATATTGGCTCTCGGCAGTGTTTTCAGGTGCCTGCTGGACGGGAGATCGGTTGAGAGCGTGCGGGTATGACCACGGGGGGGATTGTCCTTTGTGCGGGGAACCCGACTCCCTGTTCCATCGGCAATGGCTCTGTCCGAGTGTTGCCGAACAGAGGCTCGAGCATGTCAGTCAGGAGTTGATTGATCAGGTGAAAGCTGCCGAGCCCCAGGAACTTTTGTTTTGGTCGAGGCTCATTGTGCCTCAGCCTGTGGTCCCTGGTCCGTCCTGGAACCTCGACCCGATTTTTCAGGATTCCGAGGGCCAGGAAATCAGTTTTGAAGATTTTCTTGAGCTGTCCCGTGGGTGTGAGCCCGTGGTCGATGGCTCAGCAACTCAGCAGGTGTTTAAGGAGCTCCAACGCGCGGCGTTCGGGGCTGTGTTCCTGGCACCTGGCCCCGAATACAAGATTCAGGCACGGATGATGGGCACAGTATGGCCCACCTTATTCCAGACTCCGCAGTCGGCGGAGCACCTTGGTATGGCTACGCTTAGCTGTGTCATAGATGACCCTGCCACCCCTCACAGCGACTGCTCTGGTGCCGTTAATCTGCACAATGCTAGTCGTCGTGAACAGCTGTGCCCAAAGCAGATGTTTGCTGGCCTTAGGAGGCTCGCCCTGGAACACGACCCTCAGGGCTGTCTGGGACCTGCCTCCTACACCCCTGCCCACAGGTCTGAGGAGGTGATTTTGGCTTTACCGATTTTGGAGCGTCGCATTGCCCTGGGAAATGCTGATGCTGATAGGTTAGCCAAGCACGCACTGACACTTCACCCAGGGGCCCCGACAGAAGACCTCGAGGCCCTTGATGTGTGCGTGAAGCGTGTGAAAGATTTAGTTCGAATGTTTGATGCTGTGCTCTCCTGCTACCCCAAGATGGTGTTCCGTCGCGTTGCCAGAGGCCTTCGGACGACGGCTTTCAGAGATCCGAGTTGGCACGACTGGCGCGAGATTGACCCTGGGGTAGTTTGGAGGTGCACGAAGTGTTTCTCGATCACCTGGGATCAGGATAGATCGATGGTAGGGCGCAAAGGGGTCCCCACAGCCCTTCGGAATCTGAAGGATGCCGAGGAACGGGGGCACCTCCTAGCTTGTGCGATGATTGACAATGAGGCCCAGGAACCTTTAGTGTTTTGCTATAGGTGTGGTGCCTACTCTTCGAAAAGGTGTGTTTTGCTGGCTGGGCGGTGTCTTGGGAAACTGGGTAAGAGATCCCAGACCCTCTTCCGAGTCAAGCAGGGGCTCCATCCTCACTTTTACAATGATAATCGTGTCACGGACCCTTGCCGTCGCTCTGCCGAGGCTGTCCTTGAGGCCGCGACCACACAAGGTGGTAAACCGACGGCCTCCCGCCTGCGCCTCGTGTCAACTCCTGGCATGGAGGCTCTGGCGGCCCGCGTTCGTGCGCGGGAAGAAGCTGCAGCTGCCTCCCGTCGATCGGGTTAGGCAGGATTGCTCTGTTCTGCCTCGAGGGCCTCCGAGGAAAAAGAGACGTGCACCCTGGAGTGCAAGAGAGGTGCACATTTCTTCACCCCCTCATGGGTTAGCGATCCATGGATTTGGCGCGCGGTCGCCAAATCCATTCCATGGATCGGGGGAGGTGCCCTCCCCAGAATGCGGTCAGTGCCGCCTCGTGCGGCGGCGGCAATCCGCGAATTCCCATGGAGGTGGGGCCCGTCGCTAATCCAGGCCCCCTTGATCCATGTTTGCGATCGCCTGAGGGAAGGGCAGCGGATCCAGCTTATCGAGCTCTCTCTCAATTAGTGCAATCCGTGGTGGCAGAAAACTTGAAGCATTAGGGCCGGGATGTTCCAGCGAGTCCTTGAAATTGCTTTTAAGAGATTGTGGTGGAACCACTTCGCAGAAAAAGTTGCAACGTGCAAATTCGCACTTTTGGTCCGCGAACCATTGGACCGCCGCAAAGACGGAGAGGGCACGAGTTTTGCGTGACGGGGGGCGAGCCTTCTCTCAGAGGGCTCGGAGAGCCTTCGCAGGCCTTCTGAAAGGCTTGCTGCGCCTTCGCCGAAGCCACAGAGGCCTTCCCATCAAAGGAGCGCGTTTCTCTGTTTTCGGCGATCATAAGAATTACAGGGGACGGGGGGAAGGGGCCCAGGGGGGTGTACGTATACTGTAACGCCTCCCCCCCGCCGTGCGCACGGCGGCAGTGCCCAGAGCGCACCGGGGGGGAGGGGCGTTGCGTCACAGGGGGGGGGGGAGGGGGGGGCCGGGGGCCCATACTACCCATTACGCCCCAAGCAATAAAGAAACCCGCTCAAGGCCAGAGGGCTTCTGAGAGGCCCCGCCGCCTTCTGACAAAGGCCCGCCCCCTCCGCGCGCCCCCCCTCCGCACGCTGTCGATCTGCTGCTCTACGCCGGACTCGCCCGTCCGGCCACCCGCTCGCCATCCCGCGTCGCCCTCCTGGAGCTGCTGCCGCCGCTCCTGCTGCTGTCCGCCAACCCAGCGGGTGTTGCTAGAAGCGCCCCTGGCCCGAGGTGCCCCCGGGATTCTCGGAGCGGCCCGGACGGCCTCCAGGGCACCCCCTCTTGTGGAGCGAAAAGCTGGGGGCACCTTGGGCCAGGGGCACGTCTAGCAGCGCCCGAACCCGCATCCTGCTCACAATGGCCGACTGCCCAGCCGGCTACCGGATCGGCACAGACGACCGGGGGGGGGCAATAGTAGCATCCATAACGCACCACCGTGGAGAACACATCAGCACTATTATTGTTAAAAGAAGCACCCTGTTCGGCGTCGCGGCCACGCATGCAGCAGCGCGGCGGAGTCGTGCAGTCGGCAGCGGCTCGTCGGTGGTGCGGCGACCGCGGCCGGGGTCCCAGAAGGCCCAGGAAGGAACGCGCACGCGCAGAACCTCGAGGGGGGGGGAGCCACGAGGGGGGGACGAGCGGCGGACTGACGGGGGGGGCCCTCCTCCTCCTCCTCCTCCTGCTCCCTCTCCGTCTCCTCCTCCTGCTCTTCCTCCTCCTCCTCCTCCTCCTCCTCCTCCTCCTCCTCCTCCTCCTCCCTCTCCCCCTTCTCCTCCTCCTCCTCCTCCTCCTCCTCCTCCTCCTCCTCCTCCTCCTCCTCCTCCTCCTCAGACGTGAAAGCGGCAGGGTGCCCTTGCCCTGGCCTCCTCCTCCTCCTCCTCCTCCTCCTGCTCCCGGCTCGGGCTCGGCTTAATCACGGCCTGTACACGAGTGGCCTATTCTCGGTCTGGGTGAGGAAAACAAAGGAACCAAGAAAGGCAGACGCCCTCCTCCTCCTCCTCCCTCCTCCTCCTCCTCCTCCTCCTCCTCCTCCACCTGAAGCACTGAAGCACTGAAGCGCTGAAGGCAATCAAGTTTGTCGAATGTTGCCCTCTACTCCTCCTCCTCCTCCTCCTCCTCCTCCTCCTCCTCCTCCTCCTCCTCCTGTTCCTCCTCCTCCTCCTCCACCCCCTCGGCTCGGGCTCGGCTAAATCAAAGCCTGTACATCAGTGGCCTTTTCCCCGGCATGGGCAACCAGATGCAAGGAATGCAGGAACGAGAGACGCCCTCCTCCTCCTCCTCCTCGGTCAGCCGGTCGGCCCTCCGGCGGACGGGTGTCGATGCCCTAGCGGGATCGGGAACGAGCGGTGCGGAGCGGGGAAGCAGGAGCAGGGGCAGCAGCAGGTCGAGAGAGCGAGCGACAGCCGCGCCACGGGGGCGCTTCGGCCAAAGGCCGAGCATCAACCTGGAATACTTCCTTTGTTGTGTGCGTGCACTGGAGAGAGCATGGCCAGGCACATGGGGGGACAAGATAAGCCCTCTTCCAAGAACGCGCAAGTACTGTCAGTGACGAACCGGACACAATGGTGCTCGAGACCTACGGGCTACTGTTTGTTTTGAAAGTGACCGGACACTGGCGTCGATGTTCACCACGGCTCACCTTCCCCCCAAGGCCCTTCCCATGTACACCAAAATGCAGCCAGAACAAAAGTCCCAAGGAGGAGGATAAGAGGGGTCCTCGCATGGCACACAGTCGGCGCAACGGTGGTCAATGCCGCCAGTTCCCATTCGTTTGCAGGCAGTCCACTGCAGCTTCGTCGAGGTGATATAAGGATGTATGTGGATCGCCAGGTGACTAGTAGCATCGCTACACGTGATGCAGTGCCCAGTCGTCGCCTGACAACCCCAAATCTAAGGCACTCCCAGGAAGGTGGTCGCCAGGCAGGCTCTGGCGCACGGGCCCATGGTCCTGGCAAGGGAAACGCGGCGCTCATCGTCCTCCCCCTCCCTTTGCTGCGGCGCTCTGGACACCGTGGTGTCCGCGGGAACCGCGGCATCCTCGCAAGTAGAAGGCTGGCGCGGACACCAGCAGGTGATGACAGCCATCAGCAGCGAAACGCCAACGAAAACAACCAGTATGACTTAGAGAGTTGAGCCCAGCAGTTCCGACATCATAACCATTCTACCGACCGACCTGTCGATCTCATTATCCATGTAGCACCCCGCAGTTGCGGATAAGAGCGGGGCGGCGAGCGAGGGGTTGGTCGCGGGCGGGTCGCGGGCGAGTCGCGGGTGGGTCGCAGGTGGGTCGCGGGCCAGGTCGCGGGCAGGACGACAACAAACAACGATCAACACACAACAAACAGCAAACAACCACAACAGCAGCAGCAGCAACTACAACAACATACGCAAACACAAACACAGCAACACCAACAACAAAAACAACCACAACACCAACCACAACAACAACAACCACCGACACCAACAACACCAACGACAACATTAGCAGCAACAACAACACCAACAATCATATGTTTAAGACTGTTCGCTCCTATCTGCTCGCGTGCCACTCAACACGTATATCCCGGACCATCGACGACCGCCCTCTTTGTCTTCGACCAACCCCCCTGAGGGGGAGATCTTTCTTACCCGCAACGTGTATTGCATGTAGCCCCAAGGGCAGGGGAAGAGAGGACGGATGGAAGAAAGGGACACGGGGGAGGGAGGAGGATGGAGCACGAGAGACAAAGTAGCAGGAGGGGGGCTCGGAGCAGAAAGCACGTGGCAGAACCAGACGGGCAGATCGGGCGGGTAGACCCTAGCGGGCGGGTGGGGAAAGCGGGCCCAGGCGGCCAGGTCGAGCAGGTGGATTGCTGAAGCGTGCGCCCTGTATGAACCGCCACAAACTCTCGAGCGATAGCGCGAATCCCAAGTAAATCGTGAGGGGATCCACAGCGAGAGCGTGATTCCTGAGTGTCGAGGGCGTGGCGTCTGAATAAATTGCGGTGGCAGTCCCACGCGAGAGCGCGATTCCTGCATATCTTGTTAGGACATCCCGAGAGAAAGCGCAATGCTCCAATCGTTTGCGAGGAAAGATCGAGCGGGAGCCGTTCTTGCTGTTGTAACTCAAGGGCCAGGGGCGTAGTTTGGTGACACCTCGCCTTCCCTTGTAAAAAAAACATGGTGGGAATTCTGGGAAAACACTTTAATGTGAAAACGTGTTACCAGGTATGGGGGGGGCACCAACAATTCATTGAGAAGTGACAGCCCCGCTGCAACACCGCCAACAACAATTACAACAACAGCAACACTTACAGCAACAACAATAAGGACACCAATACACATAACAATGCCAATAACAATAACAACAACAACAACAACAACAACAACAACAGCAACACCAACAATCATGTTAAGACTGTTCGCTCTTGTCTGATCGTGTGACAGTCAACACATTTACCCCGAACCCTCGATACCCGCCCGCTTCGTCTTCGATCGTACCCCCTTGGGGGTATATCGTTCTTACCCGCCGCGCGCATTTAGCGCAGCCCGTCACACAGGGAACGAGGGGACGGACCGAAGGAAAGGACACAGCGGAGGGAGGAGGATGGAGCACGGGAGAAACTAGCAGGAGAGGGGGGCTGGGAGCAGAAAGCACATGGCATAACCAAGCGGGCAAATCGGGCGGGTCGGGAAGGCGAGCCCAAGCGGCCAGGTCGACAGGCGGGTTGCTGAAGCGGGCGCCCTGCATGAATCGCGAGAAAATCTCGAACGATAGCGCGAATCCCAAGTAAGTCGTGAAGAAATCTACAGCGAGAGCGTGATTCCTGAGTGTCGAGGGCGCGGCGTCTGAGAAAATTGCGAAGATGCCCCACGCGAAAGCGCAATTCCTGCATGACTTGTTAGGAACTACCGCGCGACAGCGCAATGTTTCAAGAACTTGCGAAGAAGGATCAAGCGGGAGCCATTGTTGTAACTCGGGGGCCACGGTCGCAGTTTGACGCTCAAGACTTTGCCCGCCCCGGCAAGGGCGCGTCAATTGAAAAAACCATGTGCGCCGGGCGGGGTGGATCAACAATCACTATTCTTCAGAAGCGAGAGTTCAATGGGCCAACAGGGAGGCCCCCAGTCGCGGGGCGCGCTCGCCTTCGTTCGCCACAGACGCACGGGCCGGCGTGGCGCAACCGGTCCGTTTGGGGGGGATACGAACAACCAACACAACCAGGGCCTTGAACACCGCCATCTTCTTCACGACGCCGCCCCCGTTCCCGTTCGAGGCGCCCAATTGTGCTCGCCCGACGTCCTCGCTACTCATCGACTCGACGTCTGCCAGGTCGGTCTGGTCGACCGCGTCTGGGAGAACGCGGCATACCGTCACCACGCGGACGGGCCGCTTGGCATCGGTGGCGGGGTTCCCCAGGTCCGCCGCGAGACGGCTCATGCGCTGCGCGGGGGATTCCTGCTGCGCCAGCGCGGCCTGAACCGCCGTGGACACGTCGTCGGCAATGCCGTCATAGCCAGTCTCGGGCATCCCGAGATGGGGCGCCAACCCGCGCGGCGCGGAGACGCGGCCCTCCCCGCGCGCCGGGCGTCGACACTGGGCAAATTGCGTAGGGCCGACGCACGGCAGGGAGGGCGCGTCTCCAGCCGAGCGCGCCTCCTGATGCACTCGCCGATGGACGTGTTCGCCGGGTCCGTCTCGGGCAGAACCTGCATCACCGCGTTCGTCAACGCCGCGGGGGTCAGCGCCCGCGACGGCCCGGTGGCGGCCATTGACGCCGCCAGTGAGAGCCGTTAGCAGGAGATGCTGGGAACCTGCTGGGGGCGAACGGCTGCGGCCTGGAGGGGCAACCTTCGCGCGCGTGAAAGAATAATTGCCCGCCATTACCCGCCGAGTACCCGGTGTATTAACCGCCTGTTTTTACCAATTACCCGCCCCATTGGTTACTATGAAAGAAAAATGAAAAATCAAATCTACTTCATTCAAAAAGAAAGAGCCTGTACGACTACTACTACTACTACTACTACTACTACTAGTAGTAGTACTACTACTACTACTACTACTACTACTACTACTACTACTACTACTACTACTACTACTACTACTACTACTACTACTACTACTACTACTACTACTACTACTACTACTACTACTACTACTACTACTACTACTACTACTACTACTACTACTACTACTAACTACGACTACTACGACTACTACTACTACTACTACTACTACTA
>CAUYUJ010015200.1:307887-347887 GCA_963575745.1 Prorocentrum cordatum | reverse complement strand
CGCGGGTGGGACGACGACAACAACGAGAATTCGCATCGTGGATTTTTTCTGGTACGCACCCACGGACAATGAATGACGGCCCGGTTCAGCCCTTTCAGTCTGATGTTGCCCCGCTTGATGTTTTTAGCGTCGTCCTGTTCATTTTATCATCAGAGTGAAGGTGCGTGGCTTAATCATCACGACGACAACAAACAAGAACAACCAACAACAAACAACAACAAACAACAACGATAATCCGCACCGCGGAATCCCACTTCAGCCACGCACCCAGGGACAGTGAATGACCGTTCGCCCCCCTCACTCTGATGTATATATATTAGTATTTCACAGCAGTGCATGGCAGGGCATGCAGTGCGCACTATGCGTAGTGACAAGGTGTTTTGCAACGACCCGTTGTGTATCATGACATTCCAAAACGTAGTGCAACATGGCGCCGTAGCGTTGCATTGTTCCTTGCCCATAGCTTGGTTGCATACCTCTGGTCGACCAGTCGATGAGAGCGGGAGAAGATGATTGAGGAAGGGGCAACAGGAAACACATAATGTTGATATGACTCATGCCCGGTTTGTTTTCTCACTGCGGTCAGTACTCGACCAGCTAGAACCTAAGCGCGCGCGAAACGCGCGCGATAGTTCTAGTATATTCGGGGGCCGCAAGGAAAAAGGTGGGTGATGACCAGGGGAGGGTGGATATCATACCATGATCAGAGTGAGGAGGCTGAACCGAACGGTCATTCACTGTCCCTAGGTGCGTGGCTGAAATGGAATTCCGCGATGCGGATTATTGTTGTTGTTGTTGTTGTTGTTGTTGTTGATGTTGTTGTTGTTGTTGTTGTTGTCGTCGTCGTCGTCGTCGTCCCACCCGCGACCCGCCCCGCGACCCACCCGCGACCCACCCGCGACCAACGGGGACCCACCCGCGACTCACCCCGCGACCCACCCGCGACCCACCCCGCGACCCACCCGCGACCCACCCGCGACCCGCCCGCGACCCACCCCGCGATCCGCCCGCGACCCACCCCGAGACCCGCCGGGCGACCCACCCGCGACCCACCCGCGACCCACCAGCACCCACCTGCGACCCACCCGCGACCCACCCGCGACCCACCCGCGACCCACCCGCGACCCACCGCGACCCACCCGCGACCCACCCGTTCCAAGTGGGGAACCTGCGACCTACCCGCGACCCAAATCGCGTTCAGTATATAAATCAAAATTTTCGGCGCTTGCGGCGGGCTGTTTTTTTATCGTTTTCCAGGTGGAGGTGGAGAGCCCGCGACCCACACGCGACCAAAACTACGTTCACTGAACAAGCCAAAACATTGGCGCCTGCGGCGGACTGTTTTTGAATTCCTTCCACGTGCAGGTGGAGAGCCCGCGACCCACCCGCGACTCAAACTACGTTCATTGAACAAGCCAAAAAGTTGGGCGCCTGCGGCGGGCTGTTTTTGCATTCGTTCCGGGTGGCCCACCAGCGATCCCCCCGCGCTGAATTTTTCAGAGCACGGCGACGACGATGAGGACGAGGACGCGGATGAGGAAGAGGAGGAGGACGAGGAGGAGCAGGAGGAAGAGGAGGAGGGCACCATCGACAGGGAAGGTGAGGGCCACGAGGTCCGCCGGCTCGGCGCCCGCGTCGCCCGCGCCCGCCCTTTTACTCTTATCCGCAATTGCTGGGTGCGACGGTATTTCCTCAGTTTTCATGGCGCCTCTTATTGTTTCAATGCGTCCCCGCCTCCCCCCCTGGGCCGCGCACGTGCCGCCAGCCACTATTTGCGCACCTTTTTGTTGAACGCCCCCTTCTGGCGCCCCCGATCGCATAATAATATATAATATATATAGATATATGTATACATTATTATATAGATATATATATATATACATATATATATATGTCTATATACAGATAATTATACATACATGTATATATGTGTGTGTGTGTGTTCTCTTCCCCTCTCTCTCTATACATGGGGCCCTGCGCCTCCCGCGCGAGGGGCTCGTGCACTTGGCCCACGTCGATCCGCACCCGTCGGTCGCTGAAGGTAGGTATCTGTAGATGCCCAAACCCCCAATCTACTTTGGCCGCCTTCCTGCTTCCAGGATCGGGCGGTGTTCCTCTGTCCTTTCCCCTCAGGGGGCGGGCGCAATCTACTTCCAACGCCTGTCCACTTCATGTTTTTATTCACTTTTTACCACCAGCGGCTAATGATGGAAACGTGCCGTAAGGGAGACGAGTCCCAGAAACCGGTTTTCTCTTCAGGACCAGCTTTTCATCCCGAGCCATTCTGTCGTGACGGCCCTGGGGCCCGAGGAACTCCCCGTGGGGCAAGGCGAAGCAGCGATCCCCTTTCAGGAGTCGCTTCCCTCATGCGCGAATTCTTTCTGGCCATGGTTCGACTGCATCAAAAGGCTGGACGCACATGTCGCGGCTGGCCTGGGCGAGAGCCGTACACACACGCGCGCCTCTCCAGCTTTTTGCGCTTGTGCCTCCAGCGCGGGGTCTCCACGCGTTACGCATGTGAATCTCGGGGGCGAGAACATGGACGCGAGAGAATGTTGGCAACCACCACCGCGCACAGTATAGCGTGCATTACTCGGGGTGGGTTTGCGAGCGTGGGGCGTTGCACAATATGTGTGCGCTATTTGTGAGGGGGCCCAGCAGTTGCAGTGACTGCACCCTGTTTTGTCTCAGCGGGGATTCGGAGTGACCGCTCGGTTTCTTTGACTAGGGTCCTTTTCCGAGGATGTCTCGGGCGACTGGGACCTCGAGGGTCCCAACACCGTGCGGGGACGGACCGTGCGCCGATGTTTTTTGTTCATCCCGACGTCTCCGCATGGTCCGTCACCATGCCGGTTGGGACATCCAACACGTTTCGTGCGACGGCCCGCGTATTTTCGTGCATATTTGTGCGGCTCTCAGAATCCAGTCGTGTGTGTTTCCAGCTCCCTGGTGCCTTGACGTGAAACCGTTGTAAGTTCAACTGCTGCTTCCGCCCCTCCGACACAGCCGTGACCGCGGCGGCGGGGGCAGAGGAGGAGTAGGAGGAGGAGGAGGAGGAGGAGGAGGTGGAGGACGAGGAGGACGAGGAGGAGGAGGACGAGGAGGATGAGCTACGGTTCCGTTGCCAGAGTCTGTCCAACGCAACACGTCAGAAATTGCGGAGGTGGAGGAGTAGGACAGGAAGAGCAAGAGGAGGAGACAGAGGAGGAGGAGGAGGAGGAGGAGGAGGAGGAGGAGGCGGAGGAAGCAGTGTAGGAGGAGGAGGAAGAGGATGATGATGAGGAGGAGCAGGAGGACGAGCAGTAGGATGAACGAGGCAAGATGAGGAGCAGGAGGGGGATGGGTGAGGCAGGAGGAGGGGCAGCGAGGGACGAGGAGGAGCAGCAGGAGGAGGAACAGGCACATCAGGAGTAGGAGCGGCAGGCGGAGCAGGAGCGAGGCGGGAGTCAGGCCAAGGGGGCAGTTTTTTCACTCCGCTAAGTCGGCGCTCGTTCGTTCGGTCGTGCATCCGTCCACGCTCCGTGCTGTTGCATGAAGTCTGCCCAGCGTCAAAGAGGGGGCAGCGAGGCCACGGCAGGGCCCCCCCCCTGGGCCTCTGCCCTCCCCCTCCACCTCCCCGACCCCCCCCCCCCCCCTGGGCCTCTGCCCCGCCCCGCCCCCCTGCGCCTCTGCCCCCTCCCCTTCTCCCCCTCCGCGCTTCCCGGCCTTCCCCCCCCCCCCCCTTCCCCCATCCTCCTCCCCCTCTCCGCCCCCCCTGGGCCTCTGCTCCCCCGCCTCTGGGCCTCTCTGCTCTCGCCTCTCCCCCCTCCCCGCCTCGGCGCCGCTGCGCGCCTCGCTGCCGACCCCGCCGCCGCTCGGCGGAGGAAGATGGGCATCTCCGGGGGGCCCCCGGGCGGAGGCCGCAGCCCGGCCTGCCGCCGCCGCGCGGAGCAGGAGGAGGAGGAGGAGGAGGAGGAGGAGGAGGAGGAGGAGGAGGAGGAGGAGGAGGAGGAGGAGGAGCATCTAGGCATGCATGTGTACGCATGTACATGCATATGTAGGTATGTCTGTCTGTCTGTATGTATGTATGTATGGACGTATGTATGCATCATGTATGCATACATGTGTGTATGTCATGTATGCATACATGTACACATATAACGGCGCACCGGGTCCGGGAGCCCGGGGCCGGGACCCCGACCACAAATGTGCGCCCCGGGGGGCCCGGAGGCTCGTCGGGGCTTGCCGGAGGCCTCCCCGGTCAGACAAGACGGCCCAAGAAACTTCCAAGAGGCCTCCAAGAGGGCTCCGAGATGCTGAAGATGGCCTCCAGACGTCCAAGGACGCCCCCAAGAGGCCCCATGAAGCCTCCAACATGCGTCCCAAGAGGGCCCCTAGACGCAAAAATTGGCCCATTCCCTTCGTAAAACGTTCATTTTTCAACAAAGTTGCTTTTTGGGCTTTCCGACGTTACAGGACGGCCCACGAGGCGCCCAAGACCGCCCCAAGACGGCCCAAGAAGCCCCCAGGACAGCCCAAGAGGGCCCCAAGACGGCCCAAGAGGCGCCCAAGATGGCCCAAGAGGGCCCCAAGACGGGCCCAAGAGGGGGCCCAGAGGGGAACCACGAACCGCAAGCGTTTTTTTTTTTTTTTTTTTTTTTTTTTTTTTTTTTTTTTTTTTTTTTTTTTTTCGAGCCTTCCGCCCCAAGAGGCCGCCAGGAGGCCCCCAGGAGGCCCCTCAAGAGGCCCCAGGAGACCCAGACGTCCAAGGACGCCCCCAAGACGCCCCAAGAAGCCTCCAACATGCGTCCCAAGAGGGCCCCTAGACGCAAAAGTTGGCCCATTCCCTTCGTAAACCGTACATTTTCAACAAAGTCGCCTTTTGGGCTTTCCGACGTTACAGGACGGCCCAAGAGGCGCCCAAGACCGCCCCAAGACGGCCCAAGAAGCTTCCAGAGGGCCCCAGGACAGCCCAAGAGGGCCCCAAGACGGCCCAAGAGGCGCCCAAGATGGCCCAAGAGGGCCCCAAGACGGGCCCAAGAGGGGGCCCAGAGGGGGACCACGAACCGCAAGCTCGAGCCTCCCGCCCCAAGAGGCCGCCAGGAGGCCCCCAGGAGGCCCCTCAAGAGGCACCAGGAGACCCCAGACGTCCAAGGACGCCCCCAAGAGGCCCCAAGAAGCCTCCAACATGCGTCCCAAGAGGGCCCCTAGACGCAAAAGTTGGCCCATTCCCTTCGTAAAACGTACATTTTCAACAAAGTTGTCTTTTGGGCTTTCCGACGTTACAGGACGGCCCAAGAGGCGCCCAAGACCGCCCCAAGACGGCCCAAGAAGCTTCCAAGAGGGCCCCAGGACAGCCCAAGAGGGCCCCAAGACGGCCAAAGAGGCGCCCAAGATGGCCCAAGAGGGCCCCAAGACGGGCCCAAGAGGGGGCCCAGAGGGGGACCACGAACCGCAAGCTCGAGCCTTCCGCCCCAAGAGGCCGACAGGAGGCCCCACACCGGCCGGTCCGGCGGCCCGGGGCCGGGACCTCGACCACAAATGTGCGCCCCGGGGGGCCCGGAGGCTCGTCGGGGCTTGCCGGAGGCCTCCCCAGTCAGACAAGACGGCCCCAGAAGCGCCCAAGACGGCCCAAGAAACTTCCAAGAGGCCTCCAAGAGGGCTCCGAGATGCTGAAGATGGCCTCCAGACGGCCAAGGACGCCCCCAAGAGGCCCCAAGAAGCCTCCAACATGCGTCCCAAGAGGGCCCCTAGACGCAAAAATTGGCCCATTCCCTTTGTAAAACGTACATTTTTCAACAAAGTTGCTTTTTGGGCTTTCCGACGTTACAGGACGGCCCACGAGGCGCCCAAGACCGCCCCAAGACGGCCCAAGAAGCTTCCAAGAGGGCCCCAGGACAGCCCAAGAGGGCCCCAAGACGGCCCAAGAGGCGCCCAAGATGGACCAAGAGGGCCCCAAGACGGGCCCAAGAGGGGGCCCAGAGGGGGACCACGAACCGCAAGCTCGAGCCTTCCGCCCCAAGAGGCCGCCAGGAGGCCCCAGGAGGCCCCTCAAGAGGCCCCAGGAGACCCCAGACGTCCAAGGACGCCCCACGACGCTTTTGTTTTTCGCCGTGGGTTTCCACCAATTTCTTCTCAACAACGATTCCTGGGCTGTGGGACTCGATCGCGCAAAGCGCTGCGCGAAGCGCGTGCGTTCTAGTGTGTGTGTATGTATGTATTGTATGTATGTATGTATATGTATGCCATGCATGCATGCAATGAAGGCATGCATGCATGCATGCATGCATGCATGCATGCATGCATGTATGTATGTATGTATGTGTGTGTGCATGTATGTATGTATGTATGTATGTATGTATGTAGGTAGGTAGGTAGGTAGGTAGGTAGGTAGGTATGTATGTATGGATGTGTGTATGTATGTATGTATGTATGTATGTATGTGTATGTGTATGTGTATGTGTATGTGAATGTGAATGTGAATGTGAATGTGAATGTGAATGTGAATGTGAATGTGAATGTGAATGTGAATGTATGTGTGTATGTATGTATGTATGTATGTATGTATGTATGTATGTATGTATGTATGTATGCGTGCATTCATGTTGGCATGTATGCATGCATGTTTGCATGTCTGTATATATGCACGTATGTATACGCATGCGTGCATGTATGCACATATGCATGTATGTATGCATGCATGAATGCATGTATGTAATTATGCACGCGTGCACACACGCAAGTACGTATGCCAGAGGTATAAAAAACAGGCAGGTACGTATGCATGCATGCATGGATGTATATGTGTTTATTGTATAACACACATATCGGTATATACATGTTCAGAAGCAGTGTGTATAGAAATAAACGTCTGTCTATAGACACGCCGGTGGCTGGAGGCAGGTAGTTGTGCATCCTCTGCTTCCAATCTGCCAGAGCCGCCTGCCTGCTTCTGAAGTCGAGCGGTGTTCCCTGTTCCTTCGTCTTCAGAGGGCGGGTGGAAACCCAGTCTACTTTCACCGCCTTCCTACTTCATGTTTCTGCCCGCTTCTTCCGGCCGACGGGTACATATGCATACATATGTGTATATATGTGTGTTATCATATTATGTTCATCAGAGTGAGGGGGCCGAACGGTCATTCACTGTCCCTGGGTGCGTGGCTGAAGTGGGATTCCGCGGTGCGGATTCTCGTTGTTGTTTGTTGTTGTTTGTTGTTGTTTGTTGTTGTTTGTTGTTGTTTGTTGTCGTCGTCCCACCCGCAACCCGCCCCGCGACCCACCCGCGACCCACCCCGCGACCCAACCCGCGACCCACCCGCGACCCACCCGCGACCCGCCCGCGACCCACCCCGCGACCCGCCCCGCGACCCACCCCGCGACCCACCCGCTACCCACCCGCGACCCACCCGCGACCCACCCCGCGACCCACCCCACGACCCACCCGCGACCCACCCGCGACCCACCCCCGAACCACCCGCGACCCACCCCGCGACCCGCCCGCGGCCCACCCGCGACCCATTTGCGACCCACCCGGCGACCCACCCACGACCCACCCGCGACCCACCCGCCACCCACCCGCGACCCACCCGGACCCACATTTCGACTCAAAAAACACGTTCAAGTACAAACCACCATTTTCGCGCCCTGCGGGCGGGGCTTTTTTTTTGCATTCCTTCATGTAGAGAGCCCGCGACCAACTCGCGACCAACCCGCGACCCAAACCACGTTCAGGGTACAAACCACATGTTTCGGCGCCCGCAGCGGGCATCTTTTGCATTCGTTTCATGGAGAGCCCGCGGCCCACCCGCGACCACGTTCAGGGTGCAAACACATTTTTTCGGCGCCTGCAGCGGGCATCTTTTGCATCCGCTCCCGGCGGAGAACCCGCGGCCCACCCGCGACCCATTCCACGTTCAGGGTACAAACCAAATTGTTCGGCGCCTGCAGCAGGCTGTTTTTGCATTCCTTCCAGGTGGAGGTGGAGAGCCCGCGACCCAAACCACGTTCACTGAACATACCAATGCCGCACAAGCGCGGCGGCGGATTTTTGCATGCCGTCTGAGCCCGCAACGACCTCTTCAAGCCCCGCGCATCCACACCAGCCCGTCCAGCAACTTTGCCCTGGCGAGTTGCCTTTCAGAGAAGTCGGGGAGCATAGTGGAAAAAAAGATTGCGTTGCCGTTATCTTGGGAAAGGAGGGGGAAGCAGGAGGAGTAAACAGGGGACGAGGAGGACGCGAAAGAAGAGAGGATGTAAGGAGAATGTGGAGAAAGAGGAGGAGGAGGAGGCGGAGGAGGAGGAGGAGCAGGAGGACGAGGAGGGGGAGGAGGGGGGGGAGGGGAAGGAGGAGGAGGGGAGGAGGGGAGGAGGATTGTCACTGCTGTCGTTTAAGGTCACGGCTGTCGTTTAAGGCACGGGTAATGTTTTACCGCTTCGTGCCCTAACAATGGTGGCACGCCATGTTCTGGATGCAACACTTGTGAAGATGCGGCTACTACCACGCCTATGCTGTGCAACTCTCGCGCCAATGCCCTCCACTGCGCGGCCTGCTCGTGGCCACCATGGCCTAAGACGCGGGGCCCTTTTGCACGAGTGGATGGTAAGCCCCCACCCCCATGCTTGACACTGCCACCTGTGGCCCGCGTGCCACTGCGGAGACCCCTAGGCCTGCCTACGCCTACTATGGTCTGCGAACTGTCAACATGCACAAAGCATGAACCTAACTGACTGTTGGGTATGCAATGCTAATTCAACTGGGATGCAACCTGGAATGCATGAGTAAGGTCCCCCCACGGCTGCGAAGCAGGATGGTTTACAATTGCCTGGCCTCTTCCCAGAGGAGGGCCACCCCACGACTGTGAAGCACGCTTAGCTGCCCCGTGCCAATCCCCGTACTCCCATGGATGCAACACTTGTGAAGATGCGGCTACTACAACGCATATGCTGTGCAACACTCGCGCCAATGCCTTCCACTGCGCGGCCTATGACCGCCCATGGCCTACACGCGGGCCCTTTGCACGGTGGCTGGTAAGCCCCCCACCCCCATGCCTGACGCTGCCACCTATGCCCCGCGTGCAACTGCGGAGACCCCAGGCCTGCTACGGCCTACTATGGTCTGCGAACTAACAACATGTCAAAGCATGAACCTACCCGGCTACTCCTCCAGACATTCGATCTCCCCCCCTTCACCTCGATTTACATGGGACATCCTCCAATGCGCGGGGACTGCTCCCATTAAAAGGGGACTGCGCGTCACATTTGCAAGGACTGTGTCCATAATCGGACTGCGCGTCCCATTTGCCAGGAGTGTGTGTCCCATTAGCAGGGATGCGCGTCCCATTCGCCAGGGCTGCCGTTTGTCCCATAACAGGGACTGTGCGTCCCATTTGCCAGGACTGTGTGTCCCATAATCGAGACTGCGCGTCCCATTTGCCAGGAATGTGTGTCCCATAGCAGGGACTGCGCGTCCCATTTGCCAGGGCCGCGTTTCCCATAACAGGGACTGCGCGTCCCATTTGCCAGGATTGTGTGTCCCATAATCGAGACTGCGCGTCCCATTTGCCAGGAATGTGTGTCCCATAGCAGGGACTGCGCGTCCCATTTGCCAGGGCTGCGTGTCCCATAACAGGGACTGCGCGTCCCATTTGCCAGGACTGTGCGTCCCATAATCGAGACTGCGCGTCCCATTTGCAAGGAATGTGTGTCCCATAGCGGGGACTGCGCGTCCCATTTGCCAGGGCTGCGTGTCCCATAGCAGGGACTGTGCGTCCCATTTGCCAGGACTGTGTGTCCCATAATCGAGACTGCGCGTCCCATTTGCCAGGAATGTGTGTCCCATAGCAGGGACTGCGCGTCCCATTTGCCAGGACTGCATGTCCCATAACAGGGACTGTGCGTCCCGTTTGCCAGGACTGTGCGTCCCAGAATCGAGACTGCGCGTCCCGTGTGCCAGGAATGTGTGTCCCATAGCAGGGACTGCGCGTCCCATTTGCCAGGACTGCGTGTCCCATAACAGGGACTGTGCGTCCCATTTGCCAGGACTGTGTGTCCCATAATCGAGACTGCGCATCCCATTTGCCAGGACCGTGTGTCCCATAGCAGGGACTGCGCGTCCCATTTGCCAGGACTGCGTGTCCCATAACAGAGACTGCGCTTCCCATTTGCCAGGACTGTGTGTCCCATAATCGAGACTGCGCGTCCCATTCGCCAGGAATGTGTGTCCCATAGCGGGGACTGCGCGTTCCATTTGCCAGGACTGCGTGTCCCATAGCAGGGACTGCGCGTCCCATTTGCCAGGACTGTGTGTCCCATAATCGACACTGCGCGTCCCAATTGCCAGGAATGTGCGCCCCATAGCAGGGACTGCGCGTCCCATTTGCCAGGACTGCGTGTCCCATAACAGAAACTGTGCGTCCCATTTGCCAGGACTGTGTGTCCCATAATCGAGACTGCGCGTCCATTTAATTAATCAGGGTTGCGTGTCCCATAGACCATGCGCCTGCCCTCTGGGAGGACCGCCCCATCGGCCATCGGCCATGGGGCATAAGGGCTGGAAGGCTGGAATGCGGGTCGCATAGCATCACATCGCAACCGCATCGCATTGTGCTTTGGTATCAATTATGACTTGCGCACGAACAACATGGCAACTACTGCGCCTACCTTACTACTCCCCTCTGTGTCAAATGGGAACTACTACTATGCCGTACCCCGACCGCTATTACTCGGATACTATGTAATCTACCTACGGATGCCGACCAGGCGAGACACGGCCCACGACTGAAGCCCGTTATATGGAATGCGCCACCGTCCTCCTTCTGGAGGGGGGCCGCTCCACGACTGTGAAGCCCGCTTAACTATCCTACTCTCATCCTCCCTCAACAGGAGGGCCGCCCCACGACTGTGAAGCCTTATTATCGCCAAACTCTTACCTTTGCCCTTCGATGTCACTTGTCCCCCCACCACTAAGTGGCAATTCATCCCTTCCCCCCAGACTTTGGAGCTTGCCCACCCCCCTCTCACAATGAGAGGCAGGCGAGCAACGCCCCACGACTGTGCCCTTTTAACAACCCCACTCTCATCCTCCCTCAACAGGAGGGCCGCCCCACGACTGTGAAGCCCTAACATTGCCCCTCGCTTATCCCTTTACCTTTGAGGTCACGTGTAACCCCGCGACTAGATAGCAATACCTACTCGGCAAACCCCTCCCCTACTACCATTTGACAGGCTGCCCCACGACTGTGAAGCACAGCTATCCCCTTGAAAGCTACCCACCTATTATGGGAGCGGCCGCGGGGGCGAACCTTCCAATACTAAAATTCGACACCTACTGCTACAAGAAGGGCCCCACGACTGTGGGGCACCACTAACCCGGACTGCGCCGTGGCCGCCTCTCTGGTGGGCGATGGCTTGCCCCACGGCTGTGAAGCCCCCTAAAGCGCCAGCCCAGGCCCCAGGGCCGCCCCACGACTGTGAAGCCTCAGGGCCGCCCCAAGACTAATATGAACAATGCAAGGCGAACCTTGTTGTCCCGGCTCGCCGGGCTCCTTAATCTCCCCCCCCCCACGTCCACTAAGTAGTCCTGTCGGCTCCTCACTAGCAGATTCCCAGTCTATGAAGGGTGCTGCGTTAAATTGGGGTGCCAAGGGGGCCACGCCCCCAGCCCCTTAGTCCGAGGGGTCTGGGCCCTTCTGCCCACTACAAGTGTGAACCCTACATGATGCATACGGTCTCCGTTGCTTCTCTACCCCCCTGGCGTGGCTGGGGACTGGCATTCGCCCCAGCCCACGCGCTGATTCTAGCCCTTCCCTAACCCCCTCAGGCGGTTACTCCTTGTGCTGGGAGGGCACTTGAACGTGCCTCTTGCCACTGTCGCCCCGCTGTTCACTCCCCTGGGGGCTCTGCTGGGGTGCTCGTCGGGCGTGGGGAATCCACGCCCTTAGTGGCGCCCCGTGCGTCCCCAGCCGACTCCCCCAGAGGAGAAAAGAACAGCATTGGCACGGGGAGAAGGAGGAGGAGGAGGAGGAGGAGGAGATGGAGGAGGAGGAGGAGAAGGGGGGAGACAGAGACGGAGGGGGACAGCGAGAGAGAGAGAGAGAGGGAGAGAGACTCGAGGGAGCGGCGACCCCTGTGAAATCACAATGTTTGCGAAGCCTGGGGGCACCAAACCCGGTTATTTCATTGGGATGTTTGGGATTTCTGGGTCAAGAATCCCAGAACCCATATGATTTCATTTGGATTTTTGGGATTTTTTGGATTTTCAATCCTCCAGTCCTGGGGAGCCCCGTCGTCGTTTGTTTTTTCTCTGGGATTGAAAATCCAAAAAATCCAAATGAAATCACAAGGGTTCTGGGATTCTTGACCCAGAAATCCCAAACATCCAAATGAAATAACAGGGTTTGGTGCCCCCAGGCTTCGGGAATATTGTGATTTCACAGGGATCGCTGCTCCCTCGAGTCTCCCCCCCCTCTCTCTCTTCCTCTCCCATCCCATCCTCCACCCTCCCTCACACACACACTCTCTCTCTGCTTGCAGAGGGGAGGAGAGGGGAGGGAGGAGGGAGGAGGAGGAGGAGGAGGAGGAGGAGGAGAAGGGGGGAGACAGAGACGGAGGGGGACAGCGAGAGAGAGAGAGAGAGGGAGAGACTCGAGGGAGCGGCGATCCCTGTGAAATCACAAGGTTTGCGAAGCCTGGGGGCACCAACCCCCCTCTCTCTCTCTGTGTCTCCAGTTCTGGGAGCGGAGGAAGGGACGCGAAAGACAACGTGGAAAGACAAACTACGAAGAATGGGCGCTGGGGGGGCTGCCCATATCTATATACATATATAGTATGATATATGATGTTTGTATATGTATACATTTATATGTGTATATATATATGCATGTATATGTATATGCGTGTAGATCTATACACATATATATATATATATATATATATGTGCATGTGTATATATATATATATATGTATGTACGTGTGTATGTCTTTACATATATATATGTATATATCTATACATATATATACACACATATATATATATATATACATATATATATATATATACACACACACCCGGAGGGCCCCTGGGACCGCCAGGAACAGTTCGAGACCGCCCAAGACGGCCCGCGAGCGCTCCAAGACGCGCATAGATAGCCTCAGGAATGGCCAGGAAAGCCCGAAAACGTTCCAAGAGAGCTCCATAAGGCCCCGAAGGCATCCCAAGAGGCCTCCCAAGAGAGCCCCGACAAGCCAAAATCGTTGATTTGTATCGTTTTTGTTCGAGGTTTTTGGCCTTCTCGCTTTTTCGGGGTTCCGACGCTCCAAGGCCGCCCAAGAGTCTCCCCAAACCGCTCCAAAACGGCCGAAGAGGCCCCCAAGACCGCCCTAAGACGGCCCAAGAGACCCCCAAAATCGTCCCAAGACGGCCCAGGAGAGCCCCAAGATGGCCCAGGAGCCGCCCAAGACGGTTCCAGGAGAGCCCCGACAGGGCTTCAAGACTGCCTAAGCGAGCCCAGCGGTCCCCAAGAGGGCCCCGCGAGGCCCCAAGAGGCCCCAAAGAGGCCCCCAAGAGCCTCCCCGGAGGCCCCCAGAGGGCCCCCAAGATGCCCAAAAATGGCCCTGAGCGCGCCCCAAGACGCCTCCAGGAGAGCCCAACAGGCCTCCGAGAGGCCCCCAAGAGGCCCAATGGAGGTCGTCCCCATCATGTTCCCGGAAGGCGGTCCGGGAACATGATTCCGCGCCTTGGAGGAATATTCTGCGCCTTCCGAGGCGCCTTGAACGAAGTACGATTCATATTCTTGAACGCTTTCCGGGAACATGATTTCTCACCGTTTCGGAACGCTTTCCTACTGCTGCGGTGCTCTGGGGGTAAGGGACGGGGGTCCAGGAACATGATCGGGAGGTTAGGGAACGAGGGTTTGGAGAGGAGCAGTAGGACAGACGGACGGGGCCCGGGGGCGGGGGTGGGGTGGTGCCACCGGTTGGCATGGCCGCCCCGGGCGTCCTGTGGGGTCCACGAACCCGCCCAAGACGGCCCATGAGGCCCCAAAGACAGCCCAAGAGACCCACAAGACAGCCTCAGCGAGGCCCAAGAGGGCCCCAAGACGCTCAAGAGCGCCCCAACAGGGCCCGAGATGGCTTGAAGATGGCCGAAAAGGGCCCCAAAAGGGTCTTCAAGAGGCAAACGCCGGCCCATTCCCATCCGTAAAGCATACATGTTCAACATACTCGTTTGCGTGGTCCTCACAGCGCCCCAGACGCCCCCGAGCCCCAAGACAGCCCAAGAGAGACCCAAGAGGGCCACGACGGCCCAAACGGGTCGTCCTGTGAGGCTCACGGAACCCCCCCAAGACGGCCCAAGAGGCCCCAAAGCCGGCCCAGGAGGCCCCCAAGACGGCCTCAGGAAGGCCCAACAGGGGCTCGTTCGAAATCATGTTCCCGGAAGCCTCTCCAGGAACATGATTTCCAGGTTTCTAGGACGCCCAAGAGGGCCCCAGGACGGCCCCAAAAGGGCCCTAAAAGGACCTTCAAAAAGGCCCGGATGGCCACAGATCGTTGATTTGCGTGAGATGTTGTTGGATTTCTTCCGCGCGGAGGAGACGGAGGAGGAGGAGGAGGAGGAGGAGGAGGAAGAGGAAAAGGAGGAGGAGGCAGGGAGGAGGAGTGGAGGGGAGGAGGGGGGAAGAGAGAGGAGGAGGCTCGAGGGCGATCGACGATCGGCGACGACGAGCGGCGACGGTGATTGACGACGACGACGACGACGTTGACGACGACGACGACGACGATGACGACGACGACGACGATCGACGACGGTCGACGACCGACGACGACGACGACGATCGTCGACGATGACAATAGTCGACGGCGCCGATCGACGATCGACGGCGACGACGATGGCCACGCCGACGGCGGCGACTCTGCTCGCGTGACAGCCCAAGAGGCACACAAGACAGCCTCATCGAGGCCCCAGAGGGCCCCAAGACGTCCAAGAGCGCCTCAAGAGGGCCCGAGATGGCTTGAAGATGGCCGAAGAGGGCCCCAAGAGGGCCTTCAAGAGGCAAAACTTACCCATTCCTCGTGTAAAACGTACAATTTCAGCATACTCGCTTGCTTCGTCCTCAGAGTGGCCCCCGAGGAGCCCCAAGACAGCCCAAGACGGCCCCAAAGGCTACAAAGCCGGCCCAGGAGGCCCCCAAGACGGCCTCAGGGAGGCCCAAGAGGGCCTCGTTCGAAATCATGTTCCCAGAAGTTTCTCCGGGAACAGGTACCCAGGACGCCCAAGAGGGGCCCCGGGACGGCCCCAAAAGGGCCTAAAATGACATTCGAAAAGGCCCGGAGGGCCATAGTTCGCTGATTTTCGCGAAATGTTGTTGGATTTCTTCCACGCGGAGGAGACGGAGAGGGCGAAGGAGGAGGAGGAGGAGGAGGGGGAGGAGGAAGAGGAAAAGGAGAAGGACGAGGCGGGGAGGAGGAGTGGAGGGGAGGAGGGGGGGAGAGAGGAGGAGGAGGCTCGAGGGCGATCGACGATCGGAGACGACGACCAGCGACGGTGATTCACTACGACGACGACGACGACGACGACGACCACGACGACGACCGATGACGATCGACGACGATGACAACAGTCGACGCCGCCGATCGATGATCGACGGCGACGACGACGACGGCCACGCCGACGGCGGCGACGCTGTCCGACAGCCTCAGCAAGGCCCAAGAGGGCCCCAAGACGTCCAAGAGCGCCTCAAGAGGGCCCGAGATGGTTTGAAGCTGGCCGAAGAGGGCCTTCAAGAGGCAAATATCGGGCCATTCCCGTTGTACAACGTACGTTTTCAGCATACTTGCTTGCTTGGTCCTCACAGTGCCCCAGACGCCCCCGAGCCCCAAGACAGCCCAAGAAAGACCCAAGAGGGCCCAAAAGGGCCCAAGACGGCCCAAAAGGGTCGTCCCGTGAGGCTCACGGAACCCCCAAGACGGCCCAAGAGGCCCCAAAGTTGGCCCAGGAGGCCCCCAAGACGGCCTCAGGAAGGCCCAAGAGGGCCTCGTTCGAAATCATGTTCCCGGGAGCCTCTCAGGGAATATGATTTCCGGGCTTCTAGGACGCCCAAGAGGGGCCCCAGGACGGCCCCAAAAGGGCCCTAAAAGGACCTTCAAAAAGGCCCGGATGGCCACAGTTCGTTGATTTGCGTGAGATGTTGTTGGATTTCTTCCGCGCGGGGGAGACGGAGAGGGCGAAGGAGGAGGAGGAGGAGGAGGAGGAGGAGGAGGAAGAGGAGAAGGAGGAGGAGGCGGGGAGGAGGAGTGGAGGGGAGGAGGGGGGGAGAGAGGAGGAGGCTCGAGGGCGATCGACGATCGGCGACGACGACCGGCGACGGTGATTGACGACGACGACGGCGACGACCACGACGACGACGACGACGACGACGACGACGACGGTCGACGACCGACGACGACGACGATAGACGACGATGACAACAGTCGACGTCGCCGATCGACGATCGACGGCGACGACGACGACGACGGCCGCGCCGACGGCGGCGACGCTGTCCGCGTGCGCAGAGTCACCCTGGACCCAGTCTTTTCTGCATCGTTCGAAATCCTGTCCCCGGAAGCGTCTCCGGGAACATGATTTCAGGAGGAGGAGGAGGAAGAGGAAGAGGAGGCAGATTAGGAGGAGGAGGAGGAAGAGGAGGAGGAGGAGGAGAGGAGGAGGAGTGGGCGGGAGGGCTCGGGGCCGATCGACGATCGGCGACGGTGATCGGCGACGGTGATTGACGATGACGACGACGGTCGTCGACGGCGACGACCGACGACGACGACGATGGACGACGATGACAACAGTTGACGCCGCCGATCGGCGAACGGCGACGACGATGACGTCTTCACAGTGCCACCCCGAGGAGCCCCAAGACGGCCCAAGAGGGACCCAAGATGACCCATGATAGCTACAAGCCAGCCCAAGAGAGCCCCCAAAGGCACCCAACAGAGCCACAACGGGGGCAAGCAGAGCTGCCTATAGAGATTCTCGGGAGGCCTCTTCCGCAGCGTCCGAAATCATGTTCCCCGAAGCCTCTATCGGAACATGATTTCGGGGGGTCCCAGGACGCCCAAGGGGGCCCTAAGACGGCCCCGACAAGTCCTAAAAGGACGCTCGAAAAAAAACCGGAGGGACACAGTTCGTTGATTTCCGCGACATGTTGTTGGATTGCTTGCACGCGGAGGCGGTGGAGGAGGAGGATGAGGAAAAGGAAAAGAGGAAGAGGAGATGGACGAGGAGGAGGAGGAGGAGGAGGAGGAGGAGGAGGAAGAGGAGGGCGAGGGGGGGGAGAGAGAGAAGGGGTGACGGGCGGCAGCAGGAGGAGAGGGAGATGATGATGGTGATGATGATGCTGATGCTGATGATAACATGATGATGAGATGATGTGATGGTGATGATGATCGATGAGGATGAGGATGAGGATGATGACGATTATGATGATGATGATATAATAAGATGGTGATGATGATGATGATGATGATGGATGATGATGATGATGAGATGATGATGATGATGCTGATGATGTGATGATGATGATGATGATGATGATGGATGATGATGATGATGATGATGCATGATGATGGGGATGGGAGGAGGAGAGGAGGAGGAGGAGGCGGAGGAGGAGGAGTAGGGGGCGGAGGAGGAGGAGGAGGAGGAGGAGGAGGCGGAGGAGGAGAGGAGGACAATGAGGAGGAGGAAGAGGAGGAGGAGGAGGGGGAGAGGAGGAGAGCAGGAGGAGGGGAGGAGGATGTGGAGGAAGAGGAGAAAAGGAGGAGGAAGAGGAAGAGGGAGGCCTCCCCCGAGTGTTCCATTTATCCGATGTGGCCCAATGCTTGCGCGGCGTCGCAGTGCCGTTTGGCGAGCCATGTAGTCTGAACAGGAGGAGGAGAAGGAGCAGGAGAAGGAGGAGTGAGAGGAGGAGGAGGGGGAGGAGGAGGAGGAGGAGGAGGAGGACGAGGAGGAGGCGGAAGAGGAGGAAGGAGGAGAGGAAGAGGAGGAGGAGGAGGCAAGGAGGAGGGAGAGAGAGGAGGAGGAGGAGGCAGGAGGAGGAGGAGGAGGAGGATGGGCAGATGAAGATCTCGTTCGTTGATGGTGATGGTGATGGCGATGATGATGATGAGATGATGATGATGATGATGATGATGACTGATGATGTGATGATTGATGATGATGCTGATGATGATGATGATGAGGAGGAGGAGGAGGAAAGGAGAGAGGGGAGGAGGAGAGGAGGAGGAGGAGGAGGTGTGGAGGAGGAGGAGGAAGAGGAGGAGGAGGAGGGAAAGTAGGAGGAGAAGGAGGAGGAGGCGGAAGGAGGAGGAGGAAGAGGAGAATGAGGAGGAGCAGGGAAAGGGGGAGGAGGGGAGGAAGGGGGCGGAGGAGGAGGAAGGGGGAAAAGGAGGGGGCGATGGGGGGGGGGAGGAAGAGTAGGAGGAGAGGAAGAAGAGCAGGGGGAAAGAGGAGGACGAGGAAGAGGTGTCGTTTTCGGCCGCCTCGGGCCGCCTGGGGGTGAGGAACGCCCAGAAGTTTTCGAACCGCGACCACGAAACTCGACGAATAACCGAAGTGCATTCAGCCTTCAACCTCGTCCGTTGTTTGGCCGTTGCCCCGGACGAAGCTAGAACCTAAGCGCGCGCGTAGCGCGCGCGTGGTTCTAGTATATGTATGTATGTATATATATATATATGTTTATATATATATAAATCCCCGAAATCTGTGAGCCACTTAAGCTGGCAAGCGTCCGTGACAAAGCGGATCGCGAAGGCGTTGGCGCCCGGGGCCAGGCGGCCCTCCGAAACCGCGGGGCGGTCCGCGAAGCCGGATGGCGATGACCTGATGGTGGTCTTCTGGCCAACGCACTATCGACAGGTACCACCTGAGCCTCTGGGTGAGAAGCTCAACGTGGGTGGGAAGGAGGTTCACCCACACAGCCAAACTCTACGAGTGCCATATGACCCAGGGTGGGCCCCCGACCGATCGCACATAACACCCGCCGCTATACAACGAATTTATCCGAACACCGCAAGGTCGAATTGGGCCCCCTGGGTTTCCGCGAGGAGACGCGGGGCGAGGCCAAACAGCAGCGCACCCTGCACGGCAGATATGAATACAGACCTCTTCACCTTAAAGGGGGGCCCCGAAGGCCACGCATATTTCAAGGCAAGCCATCCTCTACTGGCCACTTGTTTACTCAAATGCATATGATGCGAGAACGCCCCCGACGGCAGAAACTGAGGGCCAAGATAGCGCGTGCGTGGGGCGACTCCAGCACCGCCAACCTCAGCCGAACAAAACTTGCGATTGGCGCTATACCCGCAGAGGCGTGGGACCAGGACCTGCGTCGTTGTGTTCTGGCGGCCGCCAAAAGTTTCGAGCTGGGCTCCGAGGGGGGGCCTGCGAGGCCTGGGCGCGCGCGACAGCTTCCGCCCGGGCCCTAGAAGCCAGGGGCAAAACATAAGCCAGGTCGTCCACGCATTCAAAGAGGCATCCGTGCACATCAACGTCGAACACCGAGCACTGAGCAACAAGCCTGGGGCCCTTGCTCTCTTCCAGCCACTTCTGTAACGGCCGAGCAAAGTCTACCCGAAACTCGCCGGGGGCACGAGGGCCCCCCATGGGGGCCCCGCTTTGGAGGTGGAGAGCGGTGTGCTCGTCAGCCCCATCTATGCGCAGAATGTGGGTAGCGCGCCTGTCGGCGAGCAGGTCGGCATCCACCGAAGGCAGATGCTCGCGCAGCCCCTGACCCATGCGGCTGCGCGCACAACACCCAAACGCGTTCTTCACATCGTCAAAGACCGCCACGTGGCACACGCGAGCAGCGCGAAAACGCTCGGACAACACATGCACTCCGAGAGTGGCGTTCTCTCTCCCTCTCTCTCTCTCTCTCTCTCTCCTGCGATGGGGCATGCAACCGCGGTCAAACTCGCATGGCGTTCCGCGGGGGACAGAGCGGTAGACGCCTCGGAAGATCGCCCTGAAATTACCCTGCGACGCACCCAACCCACGTGCATCAAATGGCAAGAGGAGTACGCCACCATTAGCAGGAACAACGCCAGTGTAGACGCGGCGATTTGCTGTGCAAGCTACGCGGGATGCGCATGCGTTGCACGATTCACAGGACGACGATCGAAAGAACGAGGCTTGAGGCCCCAGGATCGAAGAAGAACGGGTACGGGAACGAGGGGTAGGAGAGGGATGGAATGGAGGGCGGGGGGGGGGGGCGAAAGGCCATCGCGGAAGCAGCAGCATGCATGGAGAAGGTGAGGCGGGGAATAGGACGACGATGAAAGCGGCGGGGGGAGACAGAAGACTGCCGCGTTTTTCAAGTGCGAGCTAAACCCGCAGCGCTGCCTGCGCCATGTCGTCGCAGAGTTCCACATGATAAAAATTGTTTAGAGTGCAAGGAACGAGCGAGGCGTAGCTCGCCCGCTAGCTTCTCCGCCTCCTTCCCGCACATTTCAGCGCGGGGGCTGAACGCTCGCAGGCGCGCCGCCAGGTCTGCGGGCGGCCCGCGGGGAAGAAACTCAAGGCCGGGGTCGCGTATCATCAATCGGTTGTCCATCGTCCAAAGTTGCACTGGCGACGTACTGGTTGAACGCGGAGCGAGCAGCATCACGCGCGTGCCTGAACGCCACGCAGGTACAGTGCACGCGCGATTGGGACTTCAGGTCGATCACGCGCGTCTCCACCAGGCTTGGCAACACCACGCGACTGAGGATCTCACTGCGGTCTGCCATGCTGCTGTCCGCGAATGCAATGCGCTGCCTGCAAGTAAGGCGGCGGCGTCCACTTGTCTCAGAAGATGTTCCCGCGGGCCCGAAGGGCGACCGCCAGCTCGAGCCGCGGCGCCGGCAGGCCAGATAAGGATCATGCAACAGCAAAGACGATGACAGAGCAACGAGGTATCGGCGAGTGCATGACCGGCCTCCGTTTCCTGCACTTCTTTCCTGTAGTTCCCCTAGCTCATCGAGCTCAGCAGATGTTTCTGCGGGTCCGAAGGACGACCGCCAGCTCGAGTCGCAGCGCCGACGAGCTGCATCCACATCAGGCAACACCCCGGGATACACTGGCACGCAACGATTTGACGTCAGTCAGTGCCAGACCACTCCATGTCTAGTTCCTCGCGCGCACTCAGTCGATCGCAGACGCGGGATAATCGAAGTAGAATGACGGGTCCAATCTGCGTCCGCGTAGGACGTCACTATGCTGGACCCCGCAGCAGGTCTCGAAAGTGGCGACAGTTTCATGGGCCCCACAGCAGCCCTCGAAAGTGGCGACAGTTTCACAGATCGTAGCCCCCCAGCGCTGGCGAGGTCTAATCTGAGTCCCCGTAGGACGTCACTCCGCTGGGCCCCCAGCAGCCTTCGAAAGTGGCGACAGTTTCACAGATCGCAGCCCCCCAGGGATGGCGAGGTCTAATCTGTATCCCCGTAGGGCGTCATTCGCTGGGCCCCCCACGCAGCCTTCGGAAGTGGCGA
This sequence comes from Prorocentrum cordatum, assembly GCA_963575745.1. Taxonomy (NCBI): domain Eukaryota; class Dinophyceae; order Prorocentrales; family Prorocentraceae; genus Prorocentrum; species Prorocentrum cordatum. The sequence goes on along the minus strand of CAUYUJ010015200.1, from coordinate 326,404 downwards.
CAGTTTCACAGATCGCAGCCCCCCAGGGATGGCGAGGTCTAATATGAATCCCCGTAGGGCGTCACTCCGCTGGGCCCCCCAGCAGCCTTCGAAAGTGGCGACAATTTCACAGATCGCAGCCCCCCAGGGACGGCGAGGTCTAATCTGACTCCCCGCTGGGCGTCACTCCGCTGGGCCCCCGAGCAGCCCTCGAAAGTGGCGACAGTTTCACAGATCGCAGCCCCCCAGGGATGGCGAGGTCTAATCTGAGTCCCTGTAGGGCGTCATTCCGCTGGGCCCCCCAGCATCCCTCGAAAGTGGCGACAGTTTCACAGATCGCAGCCCCCCAGGGATGGCGAGGTCTAATCTGAATCTGCGTGGTGCCTCACTCCGCTGGGCCCCCCAGCAGCCTCGAAAGTGGTGACCGTTTCGCAGATCGCAGACCCCCAGGGATGGCGAGGTCTAATCTGAATCTGCGTGGTGCCTCACTCCGCTGGACCCACCAGCAGCCCTCGAATGTGGCGACAGTTTCGCAGATCGCAGCCCCCCAGGGATGGCGAGGTCTAATCTGAATCTGCGTGGTGCCTCACCCCGCTGGACCCACCAGCAGCCCTCGAATGTGGCGACAGTTTCGCAACCAGCAGCCCTCGAATGTGGCGTCAGTGTCGCAGATCGCAGCCCCCCAGGGATGGCGAGGTCTAATCTGAATCTGCGTGGTGCCTCACTCCGCTGGACCCACCCTCAGCCCTCGAATGTGACGATAGTTTCGCAGATCGCAGCCCCCCAAGGATGGCGAGGTCTAATCTGAATCTGCGTGGTGCCTCACTCCGCTGGACCCACCAGCAGCCCTCGAATGTGGCGACAGTTTCGCAGATCGCAGCCCCCCAGGGATGGCGAGGTCTAATCTGAATCTGCGTGGTGCCTCACTCCGCTGGACCCACCAGCAGCCCTCGAAAGTGACGACAGTTTCGCAGATCGCAGCCCCCCAGGGACGGCGAGGTCTAATCTGAATCTGCGTGGTGCCTCACTCCGCTGGACCCACCAGCAGCCCTCGAAAGTGACGACAATTTCGCAGATCGCAAACCCCCAGGGATGGCGAGGTCTAATCTGAATCTGCGTGGTGCCTCACTCCGCTGGACCCACCAGCAGCCCTCGAAAGTCGAGGTCTAATCTGAATCTGCGTGGTGCCTTACTCCGCTGGGCCCACCAGCAGCCCTGGAAAGTGACGACGGTTTCGCAGATCGCAGCCCCCCAGGGATGGCGAGGTCTAATCTGAATCTGCGTGGTGCCTCACTCCGCTGGACCCACCAGCAGCCCTCGAAAGCGGTGGCAGTTTCGCAGATCGCAGCCCCCCAGGGATGGCGAGGTCTAATCTGAATTTGCGTGGTGCCTCACTCCGCTGGACCCACCAGCAGCCCTTCGAAAGTGGCGACAGTTTCACAGATCGCAGCCCCAAAGGGATGACGTAAAAGGCCAGAGAGAAGAGGAGGAGCGAAGAGAGGAGGAGAAGGGAAGCAAGAGAGGAGGAGCGAAGAGAGGAGAAGGGATGCAAGAGAGAGGCGGAGGAGCGAAGAGAGGCGGAGAAGGGAAGCAAGAGAGGAGAGGAAGAGGGAAGACAGGAGGAGGAGGCGGGAAGGAAGGAAGGTGGAGACCGCAGTGCTCTATTCAAAACGAGTACCCAACGCAGGAGGTTGGGAAAAAAGGCCGCCCCCCCCCCCCAAAAAAAAAAAAAAAAAAAAAAAAACACGCGCGCCCCCGTCTGGCTCGGGGGTCTGCCAGTCTATCGAGAACCGCGCGCACGTCGGAAACCGCCCACAAACCCTCCAGCACGCGGCGAGACCCCCCATGCCAGCAGAGATGTGTTCCACATCGGGGGGATCGGGTTTGGCTCCGAGGCCGAAGGGGGTGGGGCGAAGGCGGCTGTAATACTTAAGCTTCAACAGCATGAGCCAAATCTCGCCTGGCAAGGACTGGGGGGGAGCGAGCGACGTCGAGACGAACGGCGCAGCACCCGCGAGGCCCTGTGGAGATCCCGCCACCCCCTAACCTCCGCCGAGTCCCTAGCAGACATGCCTCGTGGGGCCAGCGAGGCCCGTCCTTGCAGGAAACTGTCGAGAGACACATGTGTCGCCTGCAGCCCACCTTGGTTGCCAGGTAGGCCCCTGGAACACGCGAGCTCATCAGCCGATGCTTGGTGACGGCGCACCGCGGAATAGTTGCGACGTTTCGGCCCCGGGCCCGAACCTGACAGCCGACGACAAAAATACTGGACTCTAGATAAATCACGGCGCCTCCAAGCCTCACGCACGCCCTCAGCCCACGTACGACGCAGAGATCTCGCCCAGCGTCGAGTCTCCCACTTGGTGCGATTCGTAAGGTCACGGATCTGCATGTCGCAGTAGACGCGCGGCATGCACCGAACCCGAAGCCGAACCCGCCGCCGCAGAAGATGACGAACAGCAGCGCGATGCTCAGCGAGGGCCGCGCCAGGGGCACGTCGCGCACGGCCGAACTACTTTTTGGCGAACGGCATCATGATCGAGACCAGTGCGTCGTAGCCCTCGTCGATGCGATCGGCCTCGGAAAGCCCGAGAAAGGCAGGGGCGCGCCACTTCATGGCAGCGTTCAGCTCAGACAAGGAATCCTCTCTGAAGCCAGGCGTCTGCAGCGCCATCGCGATGACGTCGAAGTTCCACGCCATGGCCGCAAGGCCGTTCTGCAAGCTCGGCACCCCCGCCTCGACCTCGAGCAAGACGGGCGCGCGATCCCGCAGCGAGCCCTTGCTCGGAAAGGGTTGGTACGATCGCGCAGCCGTCGTCATGGTGGCTAGCTTCTGGATGCACGACAGGGCGCCCTGCGGGACCACGAAGTGGGCGATCCAAGAGGCACTCTTCTCGCCGTAGAAGGACGGCGCCAGCTTGTGGAAGGTAGTGGCACAGCCCAAGAAATGCCTATGCATCAGCTCGCGCAAGCACCGAGCCGCGTACCCCATCCGATCCTGGACGAAAGGGCGTGTGAAACGAATCCGTGGTGTCATCAACCGCGAACGAGTCGTTCAAGTCGGCGAAAATGATGGGCGTCGTTCTCTCGGGCGCGGCGTCGAGCTGCAAGCTCAGCCACTCGATGAACACGTCAACCGTGCGCCTCCACGAGGCCTGAGCACCACGAGGGCCAGGAGGAAGGAAGTACAGCACAATAGTCGCGAGCTCCACCGAGCCGGAGGTGACACGAGCGAGCCCAGCGCGGCCCGCAGCAGCGGCAGGCCCACGCACCACGCGATGAACCTTCGACGCCAAGTCCCGCCTCCTCAGGCCGATGCTGACGCCCGCCGAACGATTAGTGAAGGGGCCCCGTCCGTAGCCGAAGTGCAGGTACTCGTGATCCCCACAGAGCTGGCGCCGCACCGCCTTAGAGGGCTGCGCGCGGAGCCTCGTGCCGACGAGGGCGTGGACGGGGTAGGTGCGGCCGAAGGTAGCGATCTCGTAAAGGCGCCTTGGTTGCACGAGGCTGCACACATTGTAACCGAATACTTTGCACCGAATGGGCCCTGGTGAGGTCAGGCGTCGGCAGCCATCGGCGCAGGGCCCCGCTCGGACATGTATGTGTCGACTGCTCCGCCTTCAGCGGGGGCTGCCGAAAAGGGCCCTCCAGGAAGCGTCTCGACACAGAAAGGGGGTAGGAGGAGGACCAGGAAGGGGGGAGAATTGACCTCATGGCCGCGGCGCCGTGGCCCGCGCTCCCCCCCGACCTCTACTCTGGCCGGCAGGGCGCGGAGCAAGGGGCGGAGAGGGTCCAGTGGAGAGTCTCCTGGGGCGGCCTTGGGCGGCTGCGGGTGGTCTGGGCGGTACTGGCTGCGTGATACGGTCGGACCTCCAGTCAACCCGTACAGTAGGAGTTCGGCCACAAGAAACCCTCCACAGGAAACCCAACCTTGAGGCCCCAGGACGTCCACTGTTTTTTTGGTGTGGGAACGTAGCGCTCTCCACAGCAAACTATCGAAACCCAAGCAACCCAGGGCACCCTGGCGGCAAGCAGGCTGTTTCCACGGTCTCACAAGGATGCGCGGCAAGGGCCTTAGGGGGGCCATATTCATGTTTTTTGTTTCGAACGAGGCTGGCCGCCGACACATCGCTCAGGATGGACCGAAGGAGCAAGGATTGCAAGGGCGACCTTGGAACATCGTTCATCCTGACGATGCGGGCTGAGTGTAGGACAGGAGGCTGTCCTTCAAGAGCACGAGACCCTCCGCAGGCCACGAACGCCCCACACCATAAACTCACCGATGGCACCCTCCCCCTTCGGATGCCCGAGAGCAGCCAACACACACGCAGAACGCCAGGGTACCCTCCGCGTAACTGGCCACGATCTGATAACGCGGGATGACGATTAATAAAAAATGGGTGAGAACGATTCAAACATAGTGTTTTCTATTTCTGCTTAATTGTATGACAGGAGGAAAACGATTTTAACAACAATTTTCCAGCCCGAGGCCGGTTTTTCCAATCGTCATCCCGGGCGCCGCCGCGTGAACACGACCCCCAGTCATTTAATAATCGTCATCCTCCGTTACCTCGGGCCGACCGTAACCGGCCCCTGCCCGACAGAACGTGACTGCCCAGTGTGGACACACGCTGACAACTCGCGGTCGCTGGATTGCGAGTTTCGAACCACATCTGAACCGCAGAGCAGGGGGGGGAGGAGCATGCCACTCATTGCCACAACTTGTGGCCGCCGCGATCGCCCCGGCGACTTCCAAAACCGACCCGCAAGATGGTCCGGGGTTGGACATCACGCAACGAAGTTCTCCGGGGGAGTTTTGCGGTTCCCGATGATTTTCTGGTATGTCCGCCCCTGTGATTGCATAGGGCTGGCGTGCTAGAGTGCTCTTCTGTTGTCTGGGAGGCGACCTCCGAGGAGGCCCGAAAGGGAAAAAACAAAGGAAGGGTAACGATATGGGTGCACGTTCTGTCTCTCCTGATGCTCCTCCTCCCTTCCACATTTGTGACCCCAACGGGGCGCCACTTGGGATCTGGCTCGCCGAAGACCAGCTGCGAGCCGTATTCGTCGCCCGTCAGCAGCAGGGTGAACTTCGAGATGCCCTGCTGCTCCTTCCCGGCGGCGAGGTAGGAGAGGGAAACGTCTTTGAATGCGCACAAGGACACCCTAACAATCGTATCATTGAATGTGACATGTGAACGAAATTTCGGACATATGTTCTAAGCATGTTTTGAACATGTGTGTTATATGCTAAGCATGCTTATCACATGTGTTTAAACAGCTGGTGAATATTTGAAAAAAATGCTTCCTCCCCATGGATCGTCCTCCACACATATATATATATATATATATATATATATATAAGTATGTGTGTGTGTCTGTGTTGCCTATATTCCTGGACCTCCTTGACATCCACCTGTGCGCAGCCCCCTCCAAACACGGAGCGCCAACAAGACAAGTCGTGCCCTCGCCCTTCCGGGGCCCCAGGAGAACCGCGGGCCGTATCTATTCCCAGGACCGGCACTACGTCCCGCGCCGTGGTTGGACGAGCCCGGGGCCACTCAGAAGACGCTGGGCGCGCTTCACACCACCCCAAAACCACAAGTTGGATGGGGGGGGTCCTCCTCCGCCTCCTCCTCCCCCTCCCCCTCCCCTCCTCCTCCTCCTCCTCGTCCTCCTCTCCTTCCTCCTTCTCACCTCCTCTTCCTCCTCCTCCTCTTCTTCCCCTCCTCCTCCTCCTCCTCGTCCTCCTCCTCCTCCTCCTCCCTCTCATCCTCCCCATCCCCCTCCCCTCCTCCCCTAATGGAAAACAGGCCCATCAGGGGGCCCGAGCAGCCCGAGACTGCGGCAGGCTCGCGCCGTGACGACCCCCCTGGCGCGAATCGCCTGCTGCTGCCGCGCGGGGGTCGCTCCACACCTGGCTCGAGGAGCGGCGCGCCCGCTCCCCGGACTCGCCAAAAATATTCATTCCATGCACTCACATCATCGGCGCCGATAGTTCGAGTGGGCACATCTCGCTGTGAAAAAAGGAGTGCAACCCAGATATCTGACCAACGGCGCGATGCCCCTGCACTTCTGGCGGTCCAAGAGTCCCCACTCCTTGTGGGTGGACTCGTAGCCGACAGACGCGCAAGCGTCCCAGCCTGAGTCCCACGCCATCCGACGTATAGGAATGGTCGCGGGAGCCCGAGTGCAGGGCCGAAAACGGGCCGAAGCTTATATGCTGGGTTCCTGGCGGCGCTCAAATCTTGACTCAGGAGGGCCCAGACAGGGCTGAACCTAAACGGTGTTTTTCGTTGTCGTTTCATGTTCGTGTTCCCTCGTTTTGTCTTCCATCCGCCTTTGCCACAAAACGACATCGAAACGAAAACGGCGGACGAAACCGCAAAAACACCGTTTAGGTCCAGCCCTGTGCCCAGAATCGAATCGGAAAACCAGATCGGCGATCGGAATGATTCGGATCGGCAGACGTCGGCAGCCGAGTCGGCAGAACTCGAAGCGGCGGCAGTCGGCAGGCTGGTAGATCTTCACTGAGAAGGCGAAGTCCGAAATCGGAATGCGAAGTCGAACCGGATCGCAATCGGAAGCCGTCGCTTCAGGGCCCCGTAGACCCAGACACGCGAGACCCAGACAACCAACATCCCTGTAGACCATTTTTTCCAGACGGCGGCACGAAGTACATACCACCCTGCAGCATTTCTCAAACAAACCATTAAAGCCTGCAAGACCCTCCTAAACCTGGACACAGATCCGAATCCTGCAGCGCAGCAAACAAAATATTCACGGGTGCTGAAACATGTGACTTGCAGGGAAGGGTGTCGTCTCCTTGGCTTTCCGTGTCCTGGACTGCCTGTGTCCTGATCTCCGGGGGCCTGTCGGCATCGACTCGAGTCTTTTGAGCAGGGACCGACCGTCCCGGCATTCCTATAGTCCTACCACGAAATGTTCTTCAAGTACAAAAATGTTCGAATAACCAAAACAATGCTCTTAGAACATACCCCATGTGTTCAAACAGGTCAGACTCCGCCTGTAATGTTCTAAGCCTATTTCGTGGAAGCCACAAAAAGGTTCGAAGAATATGCTTTGGCAGGGCTACAGGCGAGCCAGGACGCTTCGCCACTGCTCGAATGTGGAATTCGGGGGCCACATGCGAACCCTACCCCTACCCCCCACGATTTCTGAGGGGGAGGGTGGGGTTCACTCCGCTCGGGAGCTCCCGAGCGATGTGAACTCCACCTTCTCCCTCAGAAATCGTGGGGGGTAGGGGTAGGGTTCGCACGTGGCCCCCGAGGAATGCCGCGCGGGGGTCGTCACCGCGTCGTCACGGCACCAGCCGGCCGTGCCCAGCAGCTCCCGGGCGAGGCGTCCCCACGACGCGAGGGGCCGTGCGGAGGAGCCTGGGCCCTCTGGCCCTCCCGGCTGGCCGAGGCCTCGCCTGTGGGGAAAAAGGATCAGCCCTGTGGTCCTCCTCCTCCTCCACCTCCTCTTCCTCCTCCTCCTCTTCTGTCTCAGCCTCTGCCTCCGCCTCCGCCTCCTCCTCCGCCTCCTCCTTCTACTCTTCCTCGTCCTCCTCCGCCTTCTCCGCCTCCTCCTCTCCGCCTCCGCGTCCGCCTACGCGTCCGCCTCCGCCTCCGCCTCCGCCTCCTCCATCTCATGCTCCTCCTCCTGCTCTTCCTCCTCCTCCTCCTCCTCCTCCTCCTCCTCTTCCCTCTACTCCCCCTCCTGGGGGATTCGCACAAAAGGCGGCCATAACCCTGTGGGCGACGGACCCAAGTGAGGAGGGCCAGAAGCATTGGGGGCAGGGGGTCTTTTCAGCAGATGTGTCGAACCAGACCACCCAGATATACGATCCCTGAGGGCAGAGATGGGGACCTCAGTCGGGCTACGTCCTCATCGTGCTATCAGCCTTCGGCGGCCTCGTCTTCTCGACGGCGGGGGGTGGCGCGAGGGTGGTGCGGGGGGGGCCTCTCAGACAGGCAGAGGCCCTTCACGCGGGCCTGGAGACACCTCAGGAGGCTACTCGTAGCCTCCGCCTGCCTCCTGAGGAGATCCTCCGCTTGCTCGGCAGGCCCGCCTCCCCGCCGCCTCCTTGCTTGCACCGCCAGGTGAGCGGGGCAACGCCAGGAGGTGACCAGCTCGGGGGGGCACCTCGCCGAGGGATCGGCGACGGGCCACCGATGACCAACTCTCTCGCGGTCCTGGGCGGGCGGGCTGTCGGGACCCATCGTCGGTGCCGGGTGGACGATCGGCGGCCGACGCATGCCCCCCCCCCCGAGCCCGTCCCCCCGTGATGCTGCCCCTGACTACTCACCGGGTGCGGCGCCCTCCTCCCAGACACCCTCCTGCACCCGGGGCACGATCCCGCGGACACGCGGTCGCACGGACACGCTCCGCGCGGGGCATCCGCGAACAGAAACGCCCCGCATCCGCGGGGTCGCGGTGATTAAAGGGGGCCTAGCTGTCTTGGCCGTGGATACTGACATGAACGACCACAATGGACGGGTCTTATTCAAGATGGCGTAGCGAGCTTACGCGGTGGCTGACGCGGGCTACCAGCGCGGCACGCTACATTGGAAATCAGGGCGCTCACGCGCGACCTCACGCAGGCAGCTCACGCGCCGATGTCGGTGAGGACAATCACGTTTGTCTGCGTCATTCATCTGTCCCCGCGCCGTTTGTTCTCGACGCGCCCAAGTGGACGACGCCGACGATACTGCAAACCCACGGCGCACCCTGCGACCCACGCCTCAAATAGACACAGCCAGCGCCGCGGCAAACTCAACGACGAGCCCTGCGCCCGAGGCGGCGTTCGCCATGGTGACCGAAGCGCCCTCTCAAAAAAGCAAGGCCGCGCGTCGGAACAAGCGGCGCGGCGACGTATGGGCCATGTGGGCAATTTCGGAAACCCTGGACCCAAAAGTATTGTCATCTCTCTTAGGGGGCGCCTTCCGCTGTTTTACTTGTCATATCGCTTGTACCCAAAATATTGGACCCTCATATCGCTTGTCATATCGCTTGTCACATCGCCTTGCTCATCACTCTTGGACCCAAACTATTGTCATATCGCTTGCTTTACTTCCGCTGCCTTCCGCCGCCCTTCCGCCCGCCTCCGCTGGCCTCCGCCGGCGGATGGCGGCTTAAGGCTCTGCTTCCGCCGACCTCCCGCCGCCCTTCCACGCCGAGGGAGAGTTGACAGCTCCTTCGACCTTTGGAGGGCAAGGCCCTTTGCCGAAACGCCCCAGTGTACGTTTTCGCCCACGTTCCCCCCCGTCACTTGAGCAGGGGCCGGCCGTCCCGGCATTCCTGCAGTCCTGCCACGGAGTGTTCTTTAGAACCCCGACATGGTCGAAGGGCCAAAGCAATGTTCTTAGAACGTGACCCCGACGTGATCCAGCAAGTCGGACTCCGCCAGAAGTGTTGCCAGAAATGCTCTGAGAACATTTCGTGGAAACCAAAAATCGGCGGTGGACAAACCTCCCTTTAGTAAACCTCCTTTTAGTGAAAACAGCCTGGGACCGAAACCGACGGACCTGGACCCGCAAACAAAAACGGCCGCGACGCCCTCTCGCGAACCGAACACGGCCAACTCCTGAATCGACGTGTCAGGGTAGGAGGCCTGCCCACCCCCCAAAAAAAAACTTCTTGGAACATGGCTTGGTGGGGCTATGTGGGCGAGCCGGGACGCTCCGCCGCTGCCTGGAGCCCCCGGGCTCCCGCAGGCGCTGCAGGAACGTCTCCCCGGTGTGGCACAGCCCCTTTCCGAGGCGGCGGGGGGCGGGGCGCGGCCGCCCCCCCCTTCCGGGGACGCCGGCGGCTCCGCCTCCTCCTCCTCCTCCTCCTCCTCCTCCTCCTCCTCCTCCTCCTCCTCCTCCTCCTCCTCCTCCTCCCCCTCCTCCCCCTCCTCCTCCTCCTCCTCATTCCTCCTCCTCATTCCTCCAGCCGTTTCGGCTCGAGCTATCTCTGAGGAAAGCTCGAGCTTGTGCCCACGTACTTCGAAGCGGCTCGTGGGCACGAGCCAAACGTTCGCCCCCTGCGCAAGACGCCGCGTGGATGGGGCCTGATGTCCTTCCTGGACCGCACCTCCCCCACTGGGGGTGCGGCAAGTGTGGTACGTATGACAACTGGGCCTCCCGCATACGCTGTCGGCAATGTGGGAACTCAGAGCCACAGAGAGCCGTTCAAGCCGCCCAGCAGGCAGCCAAGCAGGCTCGAGGTGGCAAAGGTGGAGGAGGCGGCGGCGGCAAGGGCGGTCCGCCTGGGCCCAATGCCAGCACCTCCGCCAAGACCATCGCGGCGATGCAGAAGCAGATCGACCGCCTCCTTGCACGAGACAAGCCTCCGCAGCAGCAGCCAGCGGCAGGCAACGCATCGAGTGGGCTGTCGTACAAGGATGTCCTCGTCTTCCTCAAGGAGAAGAAGTTTGAGGATTCAGTCGTGCAAGCGATCTCCCAGAAGCAGGCCCAGGACCAGGTGGAGCACCCCCCGACGGTCCAGACGGCTCGCTGGAGGGTTGAAGGCTTGCGCAAGAAGATCGAGAAGCAGGAGCAGCTGCAGAGGAAGCTTGAGGAGCGCCGCAAGCAGCTGCTCGAAGAGGAGGCGACGATCACCACGACGCTGGATGAGCTCAGGAAAGAGCTCTCAGTGGCGGAGAAGGTCTACTCTCGGGTGCATGCGATTGCCATCAATGACGTGGTCAAGGTCACTTCGGCAGCACTCGAGCCCTCGGTCCTCGACAACGAGCAGGCGAAGTCAGCTCTCGCAGTCCTGCAGAAGCTCCAGAAGGAGGCGCTTGACCTCAAGGCAGCATCTCAGGGGCCTCCTCCTCTGGTGCCTGGCGGTCGTGCTCCTGGGGGTGTTGCCCAGCGCGGCAGCGGCTCAGGGGGGGGCACGAGCCGATGGCGCAGAGATCGCAGCCGCGGACGGAGATGGCGACGACATCGACATGGAGCTGCTGGAGGATGGTGACCTGGAGCAGCGGACGGAGGACCTCCGAAAGGCAGGAGAGGAACTTCGAGCTGCCGCGCCAGGAGAGGAGCAGGAGGCCGCCAAGCGCAAGAACGCTCAGGCAGCGGCAGCTCTGGGGATCAAGAGAGCGCGGCGTCTTTGACAACGCGCTCGACCGCTTCTGGAGCTGCAACGTCGTGGACGCGGACTGCAGTGAGGCGCTTGGCTTTGCAGTGCCTGCCCTTCGCCCGAGGCCTGCCCAGGCAATCTCGGGAACGCTGGGCGCACCAGTCGTGAAGCGCGGGGGCTTGGCACCCGCAGGCGGTGGCGGCTTGCTGGACCCTCGGGCTTGGCCTGCGCTGGCGTCGTCGGGATTGCCTTCGCGTCGCGGGACACCGCGTGCAGTGAGCGTGGCTCAGGGCAAGGAGGGGAGGGATTCAGCCCCTCGAAGTCACACCTCCTTGCCCACATCGTCGATGAATACCTTGTCATGGACAGGCCCCACGGCGACTACGGGCGGCAAGAGCTTTCCCCCACTGGCCCGCTTCTCGGGGTGGGGGACAAGTGCACGCAGCGCGGTGGCTTCAGGCACGTCGTCATCGGCGGCAGGATCTTCGGTGACATCCTCGAGGCTTCCCGGGCGTGGGACTCCGTCGGCTTTGGCAGGCTCATCTACGGCACCTCCCTCGGCGACAGCTTCTGCGTCGACTGGCCCTGCGCTTTGCGTCAGGACGCGGAGCCCTGGCGGTGGAGATTCTCCCCGTCAGGCTCTTCAGTCGCCACCCGCCCCGCCCTCCTCCAGGGCACCCATTCCAAAGGAGGCGGGGGCACCGGCGCGTGAGGAGGGGGGGCAGGGAGTTTTGCGGACGCAGCACTCACATGGCGGTGCAATCCCTCTTCCCCAAGTGGAGCTTGATGCGGCTTCGAAAATATCACGGTCAACATCCGACAGGCATGGCCTTGAGCACAGAGCGGGCGCGCCTGATCGTAATATTCCAACTGGCTCGGACCACGCGCCACCAGCTGATTTATTGTTGCCTGGCATGAACGTGAACTCCTGGACTACGACAGGCGCTGTGGCCAACTGGTTCAGGGACCTATCGGCCAAGAGCGTGTCCAGCCCTTGGGGGCCGCAAGTGCGCCAGGGAAAGTCTCCGATTGTGACGGTTCAGGAGACCAGGTTGAAAGCTGCGTATAAGATCCTTGGGGCCGAGAGTTGGGCTACTTCTCATAGTTATCGGTTGTCTCTGGGCAAGGCGTTGGCTACTGGGAGTGGGCCTTTGCAGAGCTCAGGAGGAGTAGGCACATTGGTGGACTCTCAGTTAGAGTCTAGTCATCTGGAGCTCCCAAGTCTTGGGCAATTCGACGGCCGCATAACAGGCAGGCTGATCAACATAGGGTTCCCGACGGGCTTGGAGCGATCCTCCTGCGCAGCACGCGTGCCTGGGTAGTGCAGGCCGACTGGGATGTGACGCCTGGTGCCTTGGAACTGTCGGGCTGGGTCGAGCACGTGCACGGTGTAACGACTGCCCCCGATTTGCCCACGTGCTTGCCGTCGCAGCGCAGTCAGCAGGAGGGATGAGAAGGAGGGCTCGTAGTTCATAACAAGGGAGGTCGGATCTTGGATTACTTCGTTGTGAGCAAAGCGATCGCTAGCTGCGCTGGCGAGGTGCAGGTAGTCAGCGAGGCACCGCTTTTTCCACGCTGCCCTGTTGCCGGGCGGATGAGAGACCTCAGCGCGTCCACGACCGTGGACCAGCAGGTGCGTCTCAAGCTGTTCGACATGAAGGTAATGGGCCCCCTCCCAGACGAGCATGTAGTCGAGTGGTCAGATCCCCTCGAGCATGGATTTGGCTGGCTAGCAAAAGGGTGGTTTTCCGAGGCTGAGCGTCGTCTTTTGGAGACTCATGGGATCGAGGACGGCAGGGCCTATGCTGGCCGCACGGCAGGGCCCATGACCAAGAAGGTTCCTCTTTCAGCGCTGCTGGAACGAAGCGTGCGGCGAAGGTTTTCGGAACAGACCACTTCCTGGACGGCCTTTGGGGCCCTGATCAGGAAAGCGAGCACTATCGCCCGCGGGGCCCCTGGGGGGCCACGGGTAAGCAGCTCCTCGGCGCCTGGAGTGCCAAGCTCAAAGCTATCATCCAGGACTTGGATTTCCAGAACGGCAACGTGAGCAAGACTTCTCTCCAGGGGATGGTCGTCTTGGCAGCCAGTGCGGGGACCTTCGAGGACGGGGCCTTGGAGGCGCTCGGCACTGAGGTCTTTCGTCGCCAAAAGCTGGACGCAGTGGAACACATGGCCAAGTGGAAGACCTGGGCCAAGAAGGCTGTAGCTGGAAGGGGCAAGGCCGCCCGCGCATTTTCGAAGGAGCAGGTGTCGTGTCTTGCTGGGCGTGGCGGCGACGGCGAAGATCTTCCAGCAGCTGGACAGGCCGCGCTGCGTCGTTTATTGCAGCAGTGGCCCCCCTTGTGGCAAGTCGACGGTCGAGGGCCTCACCCCTCCACTTGGGAGATGCCACCAGATGAACCTGACCTCGCCCCCCCTTCGGCTCTCAGACCTGCTGCGAGCATGCCGCAAGTATAGTCCAGGCGCTGGATTAGGCTGGGGTGGTTTTCACCCTAGGTGGGTCTTGCAGTTGCCCGAGAGTCACCAGATGCGTCTCCTGGAAATTCTAACGGTGTTCGAGGTTGAGCCTACCTCGGTACTTATGTTCCTGACCAATGTGGTTTTTCTTGGACAAACCGACGGGCGGGGCACGGCCTATTGGGCTGTTATGTTTCATCATGAAGCTCTGGAGTCGCCTGGGGCAGCCATATTGCAAGGCTTGGGAGAAATCGCACGTGTTCCAGTCCTTCTGGGGATCAGGACCTGACACGACGTGTGAGCGAGCTGGGTGGGTCCACAACCTATTGGGGGCCCACTGCAAGGCCTCTGGGTCCCCCCCCCGGCATCGGCCCTCCTGGACCTAGCCAAGTTTTACGCGAATGTGGTTCACGAACACCTGTTGGCTGCCGCCAAGAGGTTCCGTTTCCCCGTCAGAGTTTTGCGAGGGCACTGCTGTATCTACGCTGGCTTCCGCGTGCTCCTGCACGGCGGGGCAGCCTCGGAGGTACGTTGCGCAAACGGCGCAGTAGTGGCCGGTTGCTCAGGAGCGACCACCTTCGCCAAGGTGCTGCTGCTAGGCCCGATGCTGGGGGCACGAGAGCACAGGCACCTGTTGTATATGCGAAACGTCGTGGACGATACCACATTGCAGACATGCGGGCCCAAGCTCCAGGTCGCCGCGCAGCTGGCAGGGGGAGCGGAGTCGCTATTCAAGTCGTTTAAGGAGTTGCAGCTCCCAGTCGAGTTTAAGAAGTGCGCCTACCTCTGCACCAGGGAGGTGGATCAGCATCTGCGCGGGCTCTGGACACTGCCTGCAACGTGCAGAACTGAATCAACCAGGAACCTTGGGACAAACGCCACTCTTGGAGGAGTTCGGAGGATCAGCATTCAGAACACTCGGCTTTCAAAGGCGTCGCCCAGAGCCCGTCGGCTGAAGATTTGGCAGAGCGCAGGTGCAGATATTTCCATGGCGCCTCGTATGGGGCCCACTGCAGTAGCTTTATGGGGCTCCAGCGTATCGGGCATTGCGCCGACTCGAATGGCAGGGCTCAGAGCGTCTGCTGTATCATCCTTGGGGCGCCTACCGCGTAAGGCCTCTGTGGGGCTCAGGATGCACACCTACGACCTGGGGCCCAAGATAGACCCTTTGATCGTATATGTGGGGCATGTGATCTTCATGTGGGCTACGGCGATCTGGGAGGCGGTCCCGAATGCGCAAGTCCTGGCAAATACGATGCAAGGTAGCCGTCTCAAGTCGTCAAAGACGGACTATCCTCGGCGCAGCTGTGCATCACCTTCGGATGTGGCCCTGCTCGGTCTCAGGGGCATAGGCTGGGACTTCAAGGACAGCACCCGCAACGTGTCAGACCTCGGAGTCGAGTATGACCTGCTGCAGTTGTCCCCGATGCAATTCCGAGGTGCGGTAAGGCAAGGGGCTTCTCGGGAATCTGATCGACATGCCCTCAGCACCCAGAACGGCCCGAATGGGCCCCCGCTGGTTCCCATATTCTGGAGCGGCATTCGGAAGCTGACGAAAAGCAAGGGAGCATCTTGGACGAAACATCACCAGAGGTGTCTCCGAGGTCTGGTTTCAGGTGCTCACCGGCCTTAGACGAGGCTACGCAATCATGGGCTGCATCCAGACCACCTTTGTCAGCTCTGTCGAGGAGCACCTGGTACGCTATGGCACCGTCAGTATGAGTGCCCTGCTCATGAGCATATCCGCAGAGACCACGTTGGACGCAGGCTGAAGCAATGTGCCGCACGAGTAGAAAGACCTGCCCATCCTCAGTGAAAGGTTTGCACGAGGGATATTTCCTGACCCACAGGCCCTGTTCGAGCTCCCAGAGGCCTACGAGAGCACTCGGTGGCACAATCGTCCCTCGGCAAGCGTGCTCTCAGGACTCCTGTGCCTCGACGGGTCCGCCAAGTGGGCCAACCTGGAGGGCATGTCTAGAGCGGGGTGGGCTATATGCAGTGTAGATCGGTTTGGGAATATGAAATCGGCTGTACATGGTCTTGTACCTGTGAGTGCCGCCCCCCAGCAGACGAGTAAGGATGGGGAGGACTATGCTGTATAGATGCTGACGCAGGTCGGTCTTCCCCCGTTTCAGTTGTATTTAGATTGCCAGTCTACTCTGGATTCCTTGGGCAACGGTCATGGGTGCTCCGTGGGTCCTGGGGCGCCGAGAGGTCACCTCTGGGGCCCGTTCTGGTCCGCGTTTGGCCAAGGGGACTTCGAGGCTTTTAAGACGAAGGCCCATGCGACGGCCTCCGACGTCGAGTCTGGGGTCACCACGGCATGGGAACAGCGTGCGAATCAGCATGCTGACACCTTCGCCAAGGCTGGTGTCGATCTGCACGGGCGGACCGACGACGACATGCAATTGTGGCGAGGTCTTCGGAGCCTGGCCATGGAGGCAGGGAGGTGGGCGGCCCAACTCGAGGTTGCCAGCTCGCCTCTGCCAGGCAGGGCTACGACTGGCCTTGAGGCCACACCGCCCCCAGCGCCTGCTGCCGCCGCGGCCGAAGCCAACCTCGCCAGCCAGATCATGGCCGAGGACGGGCGGCCCTCGGTGGAGGGAGAGGACCTGGGGGATTGGGAATCGTCTGCTCTCCTGGCGTTCCGATGTAACGGCCATGCCCTACTGGGGGCTCATGTTTTGGACGCTGTCGGGAACACCAAGGGGAGGCTTCAGTCTTGTGTAGAGTGTGGCAGTTTTTGCTCGGGGAAAACGAGACTCGAATCCCCGGGGCCTGCGCCGCGGGGGGCGCAGCGGCCGCGGGGGGCAGCGGTCGCGGGCTTCCGTAGTTGTGCCAGTGACGCGTCACGCACACACACGCACATAAATGACACCGACCCAGCACCAACGAGGGGCTTTAACGGTGCATATTCCCCAGCCCAGCCCAAGGCCTGCACCCGGGGCGGGTGGGTGGGTTCAAGGGCCAGGGGGCGGGACCCTGGCCCTGATGCTTTCCCGAACCCTGCGGTTCGAACCCAAAACTTGCGGCGACGAGGAATGAATGCACAAGGCAAACAACGCAATGACCTGCGAATGCGTGAACAATGCAAGCAGCGCCAACTGCCACAACACGAGAGTGCATGCACGTGACATGTGAACAACACAAC
The DNA here is from genome assembly GCA_963575745.1 of Prorocentrum cordatum. Lineage (NCBI taxonomy): Eukaryota > Dinophyceae > Prorocentrales > Prorocentraceae > Prorocentrum > Prorocentrum cordatum. The sequence goes on along the minus strand of CAUYUJ010015200.1, from coordinate 309,747 downwards.
AACGTGAGAATGCATGCCGAGGCCCCCGTGACTCTCCCTACGTTTTCCGGGCCGTACGAAGCAAGCATCGCCGTCTGCAGGGAAACCCCTCGAAAGGATTGCAAGGCCCCGGTAGACCCAAGACGGGCGCAACGGGTGGGCTCAGCGATCAGTTGAGGAGAATTCGTCTGTCGAAGTTTCCCTCGTATAAGCATGACCTGAAAGGGCTGCTCCTTGGGCCCCATGGGGGCCTCTCCCTCGTCGAACGGCGGACCCTGGCGGTTGCGCTGATGTCGACAGGTCCTGGGGCCCAGCGGGACAGCCAGTCAGGTAAATTCGACTCCCAGGGTGGGTACGCCTGCAGGGAGCAAGTTTTGGATTCTTTCGGGCTCGTGGAGGCCGACCTCGCTTGGGTCAGAGACCGTGGCGAGGCCTTTGTGCGTCCCAGGGCCCCTCGTGAGGAGGAGACCGATTCGGACGCCTCCGATTTTGTTTGATCCTGGATCAGTGGCTTCAGGCCCGTCCCCAACAACAACAACCTCCTCATTCCTCCTCCTCCTCCTCCTCCTCCTCCTCCTCCTCCTCCTCCTCCTCCTCCCTCCTCCTCCTCATTCCTCCACCTGGTCCCTCTTGCAGCTTCCTCCTCCCTCCTTCTCCCTCCTCCTCCCGGATCTTTCCCCCCCCCGTCATGCTCCTTCCTCCCTCCCTCCCATCCTCCCTTCCACCTTCCCTGGCACCCTTCCGCCTCCCTCCTGCCCCGCATCCTCTTCATTTCTCCTCCGATTCCTCCGTGCATCCCGCTCGCACATAGCCGCACTCTGTATGGGCTCCCGGCTACGCCGAACGTCACTCAGGGGCTTGGAATAGTGGCCGGGTTCGCCAGGTGCTTGGATTCAGGATGCCTTGGAGCGTATGGCAATCATGCGTCCACGAACGGGGGAGCACGGTTGATATGGATTCTGCATGTACTCTTTGGGATCCCAGAATTATGTAACGACACGACGTGCAGCATCACAGATCTCACCACCATGTTTACTGTGCAGGCCAGCCGATGGCCCCAAAAGGACCATACAATCGGGGATCTTCTGACCCGGGTCAATCCAGACCCGGGTCAGCAGGAAACCAAAAACTGCAATGCAAGAAAAAAAAGCTGCAACGCAGATCTTCGAAAATCCGGGTCAGCCAATATGCGCGGCCGCCTCGCTGCCACGAGCAGCTCGCTAACCCGGGTCAGCCAGAGGGGGTCTTCGCAGGATCCTGCAAGATCTGGCGCTCTGGCTGACCACCGTTTGCATTGACCCCCGTCTCAAGGCTCCCGATACAGGCAGCGAAAATGGTAGCCGGGAGCTTGAAGGGGCGTGCAGCCGTTACACCGCACGTGCTGCTCGCCGGTGCTGCAGACCCCCCCTCTCGGCGTCGGCACTGGGGCGGGCAAGGGTCAGCAGAAGGCGGAAGTAACTGTGGGCAGCGCGTCGTCAAACCACCTCGTCGAAGTCATGATGTGCGCTACTGAAGGGACCCTGGGACACACAGATAGATAAACACAAATAAACAGATTCCCCATATTTTGCCATATTTTCTTTGTTTCTGTCTTCCCCCCCCCCACTTCCCATATGTTCCTACATTTTCTGGGGAATCGACGATCAATTGTGTCCCACAACCCACCATCACCACAACTACCATCACCACCACCACCAGAAACCACCGCACAACCACTACCGCCATCACCACCACCAACACAACCTGCCACCACCGCCACCACCACCAACCACCACACCACCACCACCACCACCGCCACCACAACCACCGCCACAACCACCACCACCACCACCACCACCACCACCACCACCACCACAGCCCACCACCACCACCACCTCAGAG
>CAUYUJ010015200.1:287887-302887 GCA_963575745.1 Prorocentrum cordatum | reverse complement strand
GCGGGGCGCCAAGAGTTCACATCTGTGTGGCGTTGTCTCGTCTTCGAGGGAGACATCCCGCCGTGAACGTGTGGAGGCAGCTCGCTCCTACACTCGGGGCCCTACCACAGGAAGCCTTCCACGAGAAACCCAAACCCTGAGACCCCAGGACGTCCATTGATTTCTGGCGTGGGAACGCTGTGCTTTCTATAGCAAAACCGTCGAACCCCATGAAACCCAGGGCGCCCTGACGGCAAGCAGGGTGCTTCTTGGCGTGGGTTTCCACTGTAAGTGGCTGATGGCTTGACATTCCACCCCATCGGCGCGGAGGGTCCATAATCTTCAAGCACTCCCTTCTCCCTCTCCTCCTCCTCCTCCTCCTCCTCCTCCTCCTCCTCCTCCTCCTCCTCCTCCTCCTGCTCCTCCGCCTCCGCCTCCACCAACTCCTCCTCCGCCTCATCCTTTGCTGCTGCCGCTCCGCGAGGCCGGCGGCGAAAGGCCCGGAAGCCCGTCGGACCGAGGCAGCCGCTCATGTCGCCCTCCCCCTCCCTCCTCCTCCCTCCTCCTCCATCCCCCTCCCTCCCCTCCTCCTCTCCTCCTCCTCCATCCCCCTCCCTCTCTCACTCCTCCTCCTCATCCTCCTCCTCCTCCCCTCCTCCTCCTCCTCCTCCTCCCCTCCTCCTCCTCCTCCTCCTCCTCCTCCTCCTCTCTCCTCCTCCTCCTCCTCCTCCCCTCCTCCCTCCTCCTCCTCCTCCTCCTCCTCCTCCTCCTCCTCCTCCTCCTCCTCCTCCTCCTCCTCCTCCTCCTCCTCTCTCCTCCTCCTCCTCCTCCTCCTCCTCCTCCTCCTCCTCCTCCTCCTCCTCCTCCTCCTCCTCCTCCTCCTCCTCCTCCTCCTCCTCCTCCTCCTCCTCCTCCTCCTCCCTCCTCCTCCTCCTGCTCCTCCCCTCCTCTCCTCCTCCTCCCCCTCCCCCTCCTCCCCCTCCTCCTCCTCCTCCCCTCCTCCTCCTCCGCCTCCTCCTCCTCCTCCTCCGCCTCCGCCTCCGCCCGCCTCCGCCTCCGCCTCCGCTCCGCCTCCTCCTCCTCCTCCTCCTCCTCCTCCTCTTCCTCCTCTCCCCTCCTCCTCCTCCTCCTCTCCTCCTCCTCCTCTCCCTCCCTCCTCCTCCTCCTCTCTCCTCCTCCTCCTCCTCCTCCTCCGCCTCCTCGTCCTCCTCCTCGTTCTCCGCCTCCATCGCCTCCGCCTCCGCCTCCGCCTCCGACTCCGCCCCCGCTTTCCGCCTCCTCCTCCTCCTCCTCCTCCTCCTCCTCCTCCTCCTCCTTTCCTCCTCCTCCTCCTCCTCCTCCTCCTCCTCCTCCTCCGCCTCATCCGCCTCCGCCTCCGCCACCGCCTGCTCCTCCTCCTCCTCCCTCCTCCTCCTCCTCCTCCTCCTCCTCCTCCTCCTCCGTACTCTTCCTGCCTGGTGTTGTTTTAGGTGTCCCTGGCCCACGGATGTCCAACGGAGTCCCTGGGCCAACGGTGCTCCACACTGGAGCCCCTCGGGCCCTCTGGCCCTTGTAGGGGTGATCTGACAGGACATCTGGACATTCCAAGACATGCTGGGCGTGCCGTGGGCCACGGACAACTCTCTCGCCATCGCTCGGACGTCCATGCCCCGAGCATGTTTCGATGCCGCGCGTATCTTTTCTGAGAGGATCAAGCATGCTCCTCCATGATGGTCCTCGCCGAGAAAAAATGAACACGTCCAAGCGATGCCAAGGGACACCTCTGGCACCCCCCGAGTCTGAGGCGCTTTGCTGGGGGCGACCTCTCGTGCTCGGTCAGCTCGGGCGCTTGAGGCGCGGCAGGCGAGGTCACAGCGGATCTTCGTGCCTCCTCCTCCTCCGCCTCCTCCTCCTCCTCCTCCTCGTCCTCCTCCTCCTCGTTCTCCTTCTCCTCCTCCTCCTCCTCCTCCTCCTCCTCCTCCTCCTCCTCGTCCTCGTCCTCCTTCTCCTCCTCCTCCTCCTCCTCCTCCTCCTCCTCCTCCTCTTCCTCCTCCTACGGCAGTGCTTTCTTACGAAACGTGGACTCGGCACGGCGCTCACAGGGACAAGGTGTGGAGGCTCCTTGGGGTCGGGGGCCCTTGGCCTTCGAGCAGCGCGAAGCCGACTCTGTCCGAGCTCGCAGCCAATCCCCCACACGCGGCAGCCAAGAGGGGCCGAGACTGCGGCCCCTCCACGAGCGGGGCGGGCTGCGGTCTGTGAGGGCGGAGAGCTCTGGCTTCGACGACCCTCCCCGTGGTGGTGAGGCTCGCTCTTCGCGCAGTGCGCAAGCTTCGCTCCCGATGGCCAGCGCGAGATCGGGGAGGTGCACAAAACTGCTGCCGCTCCGCGAGGCCGGCGGCGAAAGGCCGGGAAGCCCGTCGGGCCGAGGCGGCCGCTTATGTCGCCCTCCCCCTCCCTCCTCCTCCTCCTCCTCCTCCTCCTCCTCCCTCCTCTCTCTCCTCCTCCCTCCTCCTCCCTCCTCCTCCCTCCTCCTCCTCCTCCCTCCTCCTCCTCCTCCTCTTCCTCCTCATCCTCCTCCTCCTTCTCCTCCTCCTCCTCAACCTCCTCCTCCTCCTCCTCCTCCTCCTCCTCCCCCTCCCCGTCCCCCTCCCCTCCTCCTCCATCCTCCTCCTCCTCCTCCTCCTCCTCCTCCTCCTCCTCCTCCTCCTCCCCTCCTCCTCCTCCTCCCCTCTTCCCTCCTCCTCCTCCTCCTCCTCCTCCTCCTCCTCCTCCTCCTCCTCCTCCTCCTCCTCCTCCTCCTCCTCCTCCTCCTCCCCGTGCCAATGGTGCGCAGGGCTCCAGTTGTGTAGTCGGTTGAGGACGCACGGGGCGCCTGTAAGGAGACCATCGTTCTCCGAAGAGCACCTCACGCGAACCCTCTGGAATTACACCGCCAAGGGGACCCAGGCAATCCGGTTTCAAATAGGTGTCCTCCCAACCCCGTTGCGAGCAGTTGCTTACTCGACATATCAGGAGGCTGGACATCGTTTCCCGGCTCCTCCATACCTGCCTTAGTAGGCAGGTTAACATCTGGCATTCGCACGAAGTGTATTACCTCCAAAGGGCAGCGCCCTGATACGGCTGTATGGGTGTGGGCCTTCCCCAGTCTTGCATTATTGAAGAGGATAGTCTTGCCAACACCAGACATTGTATTCATGCGTTGACCCCTCATGCTGGGGCTTCGTTCCCTCATGCTCTTACCCCTCAAGGGGCTTTGACCCCCTCATGCAGGGGCATTGGCCCTTCATGCCTTGACCCCTCATGCTGGGGCCTTGGCTGGCCCCTCATGCGTTGACCCCCTCATGCTGGGGCATTGGCCCTGCATGCGTTGACCCCTCATGCCGGCGCTTCGGCCTCTCATGCCCTGACCCCTCATGCTTGGGCCTTGGCTGGCCCTTCATGCGTTGACCCACTAATGCTGGGGAATTGGCCCTTCATGCGTTGACCCCTCATGCCCGGGCTTCGACCCCCCGTGCTTTGACCCCTCATGCTGGGGCGTTGTCCCTTCATGCGTTGACCCCTCATGCCGGGGCTTCGGCCCCTCATGCCCTGACCCGGTCTTGCTGGGGCCTTGGCTGGCCCCTCACGCGCTGACCCCCTCATGCTGGGGCATTGGCCCCTCATGCGTTGACCTCTCATGCCAGGGCTTCGGCCCCTCATGCCCTAACCCCTCACGCTGGGGCCTTGGCTGGCCCCTCATGCGTTGACCCCCTCATGCTGGGGCATCGGCCCTTCAGGCGTTAATCCTTCATGCCAGGGCCTCGGCCCCTGATGCCCTCGTACTGGGGCCTCAGCTGGCCCCTCATGTGTTGACCCCCCCATGCTGGGGCATTCGCTCTTCATGCGTTGACCCCTCATGCCGGGGCTGCGGCCCTTCATGCCCTGACCCACTCATGCTGGGGCCTTGGCTGGCCCCTCATGCGTTGACCCCCTCATGCTGGGGCATTGGTCCTTCATGCGATGACCCTTCATGCCAGGGCTTAGGCCCCTCATACCCTCACCACTCATGCTGGGGCCTTAGCTGGCCCCTCATGCGTTGACCGCCCATGCTGGGGCATTGTTCCTTCATGCGTTGATCTCTCATGCCGGGGCTTCGGCCCCTCATACCCTAACCCCCTCATGCTGGGGCCTTGGCTGGCCCCTCATGCGTTGACCCCCTCATCCTGGGGCATTGGCCCTTCATGCGTTGACCCCTCATGCCGGGGCTTCGGACCCTCATGAACTGACCCCTCATGCTGGGGCCTTGGCTGGCCTCTCATGGGTTAACCCCCTCATGCTGGGGCATTGGAACTTCATGTGTTGACCACTTTTCTTCCCTCTCCAAATTCTACCCCTGACAGGGCAGCCCTCCCAGTGTGCTACCCATAACCTGGGTAGTCAACTCATGGCTCCGCACGCGCTACACTCACCTTGGCATACGTTGGCACGCATTGCCATGCATTGGCAAGCGTTGGCATGCATTGATATGCGTTGGCATGCATTGGCATGCATTGGCATGCGTTGGCATGCGTTGGTATGCGCTGGCATGCGTTGGCATGCGTTGCTATGCATTGGCATGCGTCGGCATGCACTGGCATGTACTGGCATGCGCTGGCATGCGCTGGCATGCGTTGGCATGCGTTGGCATGCACTGGCATGCGTTGGCATGCGCTGGCATGCGTTGGCATACGTTGGCATGCGTTGGCATGCATTGGCATGCATTGGCGTGCGTTGGCATGCGTTGGCATGCATTGGCATGTTTTGGCATGCAGAAGCATGCGTTGGCATGCATTGGCATGCACTGGCATACATTCGCATGCGTTGGCATGCGTTGGCATGCATTGGCATGCGTTGGCATGCATTGGCATGCGTTGGCATGCAGTGGCATGCATTGGCATGCGTTGGCATGCGTTGGCATGCATTGGCATGCGTTGGCATGCGTTGGCATGCGCTGGCATGCGTTGGCATGCGTTGGCATGCACTGGCATGCGTTGGCATGCACTGGCATGCATTGGCGTGTCATGGCATGCGTTGGCATGCATTGGCATGCGTTGGTGTGCGTTGGCATGTCTTGGCATGCGTCGGCATGCATTGGCATGCATTGGCATGCATTGGCATGCATTGGCATGCATTGGTGTGCACTGGCATGCGTTTGCATGCATTGGCATGCATTGGCATGCAGTGGCATGCATTGGCATGCGTTGGCATGCATTGGCATGCGTTGGCATGAATTGGCATGCGTTGGCATGCGTTGGCATGCATTGGCATGCGTTGGCATGCGTTGGCATGCGCTGGCATGCGTTGGCATGCGTTGGCATGCACTGGCATGCATTGGCATGCGTTGGCATGCGTTGGCATACGTTGGCATGCATTGGCATGCGTTGGCATGCGTTGGCATGCATTGGCATGCATCAGCGTGCATGGGCATGCATTGACATGCGTTGGCATGCAATGTCGTGCGATGGCATGCATTGGCATCCCTCCCCGCGTGCTGGCCCTAACCTGGGCAGCTAATTCGTCCTTGTGGGGGCTACTAGCCAGTGCGAGCCCTCGCCAGCAACCTCTACTTACAAGCTGCAAGTTGGGGTGCAACCCAAGCAGACCTGCCAGTTTTGTCAGTGCTCCTCCTCCTCTTCTCCTCCTCCCCCTCCTCCTCCCTCCTCCTCCTCCCTCCTCCTCCTCCTCCTCCTCCTCCTCCTCCCTCCTCTTCCTCCTCCTCCTCCTCCTCCTCCTCATCCTCCTCCTCCGCGAGTGTAATCGGTGACAGGCCGAGCTCAAAACACTGCACCACAGCAGTCCACCCCAACGACGGTCAGAAACGGGCCTTCCGCACGACGAATGGCATGACGACCCTACACGCGGTGGCTTACGCGTGCTGGCAGCGCGGCACGCCACATTGGAGACTGGAGACGAAGGCGCCGACGCGCGACCTGACGCGGGCAACTTACGCGCCAACGCCGGTGAGGACGAACTGGTTCTCATTCGTTGCCCACTCGACAGCCCCCCCTGCATTTGAAGCCCTCAGGTGCCACATGCTCCTGAAACGTCCCAATCACATAGTGAGCGTTCGACATTGGGCGGAAAGGGGGGGGAGCGGCGTGCTTGGCTCTGGACCTCTGCTTAGTGCGACTGTTTGCAGCAGTGCGTCCTAAGGGGGAGGGACTTCACCCGCTCGAAACAGGCGCCAAAAATAGCCAAGATCTACTCCATGGGGAGGGGGAGGGGGGGAGGATTATTTGTTTGGGGCCCGCGCCGATCGGCAAAACAACAAATAAAAAACAATCACATACTGGAGCCATGTTTAAGGATTCCTGCTGACTCCCTCAGCTGAAAACTCTCGACGCCTTTCCCCAGGGGCCCAGGGACACACAAATAAAGACATACACATCCCAAAAACTCCCCCATCGGGGATCTTCTGACCCGGGTCAATCCAGACCCGTGTCAGCAGGAAACCAAAAACTGCAATGCAAAAAAAAAACAACTGCAACGCAGATCTTCGCAAACCCGGGTCAACCAATACGCGCGGCCGCCTCGCGGCCACGAGCGGCTCGCTAACCCGGGTCAGCCAGAGGGGGTCTTCGCAGGATCCTGCAGGATCTGGTGCCCTGGCTGACCCCCGTTTGCATTGACCCCCGTCTCAAGGCTCCCGACCCCATCTTTTCCGAGATCTGCCGGCTTTTCGTCCCCCCCCACTCCCCATCCTCTCCCAGCTCTTCTTGGGGAATCGACGATTTCGTGGTGTCTGTGCGTTCTTTTCCCCTCCTGACGGTGGCCCACCGCTTTTTTTTTTTTCCTCGCGCCCCCCCGAGAGGGGCACGGAGAGGAGGCCGCGCACGAAGCCCCGGGCCGTGGGGAAAACACACGCCCTGTCGATCGACCCGGGCGCGCGCTCCCCCCCCCCCATCCCCCGCGCGCCGCCCCGCCCCGCCCCCCCTCTCCCGGCCAGGGCTCGGCCCCAAGCGGTCCCTGGGGACGCCTCCCCCTGGGCTAATAAGCAGCCTCGAACTTAATCCCTATCCCTGAGAGGGGCGAGCGAAGAGCGAGGACAATCTTGGGGACAGGCCCTCAGAAACGGAGGGAACCCTCAAGATCGGCACCGAGGTGAGGGGATGTCAAACATAGGGATCGGGACATGCTTCAAACTGGTAATGGGCCCTCCCCTCCAGTCGGTCCCTGGACCCCTCCTCTGGGCCCCCCTTCCCAGGACCCCCTTCCCCTGGACCCCCCCCCCTCCCCTGGACCCCTCCCCCCGGACCCGCCTTGTTCGCGGCCCAGGGTGCCGAAGCGCGCCCGCGGATGCCAGGAAGGCACTTTGCCGCCGGCGGGGCGAGGCAGAATGGCTGCAACAGCGGCAGAGCTAAACGGGGGCACCGACAAGCGAAGTGGCCGGCGTGCAGGAGAGGGACGAGGCGGCCGCGGAGGGGGGCAGAGGCGGGGCCACTCCGAAGCGGAGGAGCTGCCGGAAGCACACAGGGCAAGCCAGGCAACATTTTTTTGTCGGCGGCCACCTGGGCCCACGCGGCGGCGAGGCGACGGTGGGGCACAGCGAAAAACAAGCGATATACAGCGCGGAAAGAAGAGAGTTCAGACCGAAGGGACGGAAGCGGAGGGAGGAGAGAGAGAGAGAGAGGAGGGAGAGAGAACGCGCGCAGCGGGAGGGCCCTCCGAGCATCGAGCTCTTCGGGAGACGCAGCAGGTTACAACTGGGATGCGCAGTGCACAGCGAGGTCAAGGCGTCGGACCGCGGGAAAGAAACAACTCCCAGGGGGGCCAAAAGAGCTGGCAGGCGGACGCCACCACGGCTCGAACAGGAAGCCGAGACACAGCAAACAGAACGCAGGTCAAGCACCCGAACCCCGTCCACACCGAAGGGCCGGAGGCGCACTGGGGATGTTCAAAACGAGGAGCACTCCCAAGGTGGAGCACAGAAACCCGACGAACACAGTGGACCGGATACCGGACCACACCACCCCACCTACGACCCAGCGATGTTGAAAGTTTGAGCATTTGTCAAACTACGACCACCTACGACACACCTACGACACCATCCCAACTCCGACCCACCTATGACCCAGTGGGTCGCAGGTGGGGTAATGTCGATTAATTCTTGGTGTCGGTACAAAGGGGGGCCACTCCGAGACGACTGAGTTGGTCTCAACCACCGCGCCAGCTGGCGGGCTCCAGAAACCCTGCACCCCAAAAATATATCATCCCTTGGGACACACTCCATGATAAGCAAGACAAGTACCCCTCATCCTTTGGGAGGGGACCTAAGTAAGGAGGGCCAAGACAATTAGGGATAGGGGTCTTTTCTGCAGATGTATCAGATCAAACCGCCAAACTCTACTATCACTCATGCAGAGACGGGTACCTACAGCAGGGGCCCGACCACAAGAAACCTTCCACAAGACGCCCAACCCTGAGACCCCAGGACGTCCATTGATTTGTTGGTCTGGGAGCGTTGCGCTTTCCACCAAAAAGCCATGGAAGCCCAAGAAACCCAGGGCACCCTGGAGGCAAGCAGGGTGTTTCTTGGCATGGATCTCCACTCGACGTGAGGCCACGCCTTCCTCGTGTTCTAAGGCCTTCCTCGTGTTCTAAGGGCTAGGGTTCAGGTCGGGCGTGTCCCCCTACAAGCGGGGTTTGGGGCGGAAAATGAAAAAATACAAGAGAAGTGCCCAAAGATAGCCAGAAATAGTAAAGAAATCGTCCCCGGACTGTTGTTGACTATTTTATGCAAGAGAAGAGCCCCAAAATAGCCAGAAATAGTAAAGAAATCGTCCCCAGACTAATGTTGACTATTTTTGGGTATTCCTCCTGTCGAGGGACACACCCGACTTCAGCTGAGAACTCTTCTCTTCTTCTTGAAGCCTCCTGCCGCTGCCGCCGGCCTCCGCCGGCCTTCCCACGGCGGAGCGGTCCTCGTCTTATGTTGTCCCCATCCTACTTAAGGACCGCATCCTAGAGAAATAATTTCGAGCACCCGGAAAAGTGTCAAAGGAGTGTCGAGACAGTGTCGAAACAATGTCTCCCAGGGCCCGACACGTGAAAACCCTTGAGCTTCGTTTTTTTTGTTGGGGGGGGGCGCTCGAGATTCTTTCTGGTGATCAAGGCTAAAGTAGGTTGGAGTATCATAATCCCCGTCCTGCTCCCGCCGCCTCCCGCCGGCCCTGCGCCACCTCCCCCGAGGAGCCGGGTGCCAGCTCCTTCGACCCCGCACAGGCGAGGCCCTTCCCCCAGACGTGCGACGTCCGGACCTTTTGCTCCAGGCGGGGCCCCATGGAGGCCCCGGCCCTTCCTCCGGGGCCAGACTTCGACCCGAGTCGTTTTCTGACGGTCCCGAGGCCTGGCGCGGGCCAAAACGACGCGAAGGTCGGGACAAAATCGGATCGGGGTATCTCGAGATCTCTGAGAATCGGCGGGTTTGGGGGATGTCTTGGGCGCCGCGGCCGCTCCAGAGCGTTCCGGAACGCTCTGAGAGCGCACCGGAACGCTCTGGAGCGATTTATCCCGATCCTAGCCCTGTTTTAGAGGGCCCCCCCCCCGAGGCCGAAATTGGCCAAAAACATCCCGTCCTGACTTTTTGCGACCCGATCACGTCTGGGCCTGGAGCGAGATAGCACTGCATCCGAACCTCCTCCGCGGCGGGCCTGACACGATGTGCTGCATCCCGGACGACTGGTCCAGCGTGATGACGGGCTGGCCCGCGACGGCGGCCATACCCTCCAGCGCGACGTCGTCCGGCCGGAGGGCTCCATGGATACAGTGGAGGCCCGACCACGAGAAGCCTTCCACAAGACACCCAGCCCTGAGACCCCAGGAGGTCCCTTGATTTCTTGGTGTTGGAGCGTCGCGCTTTCCACAGCAGAGCCATCGGAAGCCAGGAAACACAGGGCCCCCTGGAGGCGAGCAGGGTGCTTCTTGGCATGGGCTTCCACTGTACGCGGGGGGGGGGGAGAGGCACACGGGGTTCTCGTCCTCCCCCGCTTCGTCTTGGGGCGGGATCTGCAGGCGGGCCGCTGAAAGAAGGAGCACTAAATCAGGAACGAAGCCCCTTCTTGGCCCTGTAATCAAAGCCCCGAATCATCAGGGGTAACTCGGGTCAGGGCTAACTCGGGTTCGCTTTTCGGGATTCCGAACCCGAGTTACCCCGGGCACGAGTTACCCTGGATAATTCGGGCGTCCAGAGCCCAAAATCATCAGGGGTAACTCGGGTCAGGGCTAACTCGGGTTCGTTTTTCGGGAATCCAAGCCCGCGTTACCCCGGACCCGAGTTACCCCGGATAACTCGGGCGCCCAATGTAAGCGCCTCCGTGCCCCAGGAGGGCAAGAGGAACAGCACCGGAGGAACCCAAGGAACATCGAGCCCCTTGCGAGCCTCACCTGTCCCTCACTTCGGCGTCTTGACTATACGGTCGGGAACTTTTGCTCGGCGCGTCGCGGCGGCGGCCCCCCGCGACACTCTCGCTGCCCTGCGAGCTGACAGCGCGTCGCTCCGCTCCGCGGGGCGGGAAGCTCCTCAGAGGCTCGGGACGTCGACGCCGGGCAACGGGGGTGTGGATAGTGTTCAGTCGGGCGTGTACAGGGGGGATTGTCGACGAAAAATCAAAATACTCAAAACATATTCCCAAATGGTCAAACAATACTCAAGAAATAGTCCCAAGACTATTTGTTACTATTTTTGAATATTGTCCTGTGTCGCGTGTCGTGCCGAAACGTGGTGGGCCAGAGCCAACGGCGAGACGTGCTAAGCCAAAGTCTCTGACCGTAGATGTCGCTCAGTGCCAGCGCCAACGCTCCGATGAACAGTCAGGGCACGCTTCGTCCGTAGGTGCTGCCCACAGCGTTCGTTGCGAACCTCGGCTCGGTCGGTCCCCAACAAACACACTTCTCCCCATCATAACCATCATCAACACCATCTCCGTCAGAATCAGCACCATCGCCCTCATCATCGTCATCATCAGCAGCAGCAGAAGCTGTTCCATCCTCAGCATCCTCTCCCTTCGCATTACCAGAACCATCATCGTCATTGTCACAATCATGATCAATCATATCATGAACATCATCATCAGCAGCATCCGCATCAGCATCAGCATCAGCATTATCATCAGCAGCATCATCATAATATTATGTTGTGCGCTCGGGGGGGAGTGGGGCAACGTCATCACAGCTGGAGGCGGCTCTGAAAAAAAACAGGATGGCGCCGCAGAAAATGCCTGGGCACTGGGAGGAGGGAGAGGTGCAGAAGGCTTCAGCAGCTTGAAGCAGGCTCTAAAGGGTTACGGGAGATGCCTGGGGAACCCAAAACTTCGCACACGTCCCCAGTAGCAAGGGGGAAGAGGGGGTTTGGTGGGGCCTTTGGAAACCATGGAGGCCTTCTTGTGCTTTCGGATGTCTCTGTCGATTTTGGGGTGTGTCTGGAGTTGATGAGGGGGAGGGAATGGAGGCACAGGAGGAGGAAGAGGAGTGCGTTGACGAGTGGCTGTGTATCGAGACAACGGGCCCCGCCCAATTAAGTTGAAGTTGCCACGCACGCGCTCGGTACCGCTTCAAACCAAGTGACGAAGGCAAAACTTGCGCCGCGCCAAAGCGGAAACACAACTTTCGCGAGAATCCAGGATAAGACGAAACCAACATTCCTCTCGCCTGTGCGCCTACAAGTTCCAAGATGGTGCCGGGGGTCATAGAGGGATTCAGGGGTGCCCCAACGGGGAGGAGGAGGTGGAAGAGCTAGCGCCGTGGGCGTTCCTGTTATGGGCCTCCAGGCCGTGAGCGCGCTTCGGCATTACCTACGCTCAGAAGCGCCGGCCGTCCTACTCTCCCCGGGGCGCCCGGACCTCAACCCCCAACGACCAGACATTCCTGAGTCGCGTGCCCTCCAACTTTTCGCACAGTCGGCGGTGGACAAACCTCCCTTTAGTAGACCTCCCCTTAGTGAAAACGGCCTGGGACCGAAACCGACGGACCTGGACCCGCAAAAATGACGGCCGCGACGCCCTCTCGAGAGCCGAAAACGGCCAATTCCTTAATCGACGTGTCAGGGTAGGAGGTCTGTCCAACCCCGACACAGGTTCCCCAGAACCAGCTTTTGTTCTCCTCCGGAGTCCATACTCGACGACCGCGGTGCCCGACACGGACCTCCCCAGGCCCAGCTCGTGGAGAGTCGCTGGCGCATGCATCGGGGATGGACAGACCCCCCTTTAGTAAAACGTGGTTTAGTGAAAACGACCTGAGGCCCAAACCTGGCGGGCGCAAGCCTGGAAAATAACGGCCACGGCGCCCTCTCGAGAACCGAAAACGGACAATTCACTAATCGACGTGTCACTGTTGGGGGTTCTGCGCCGGAGATGTCCCGGGAACGCCGGCCGCCCTCTGCTCTCGTGGGCCGGGGCGCCCGCGGCCTTTGCCCCCCCGCCCACCCTGAGATCCGACGCCGCAGCACAAAACATCCAACATCGCGAACAAGCGCTGATGGGCTCGTTTTCCACCACCACCACCAGAAGTGGGAGGGGTTCCTCCTCCTCCTCCTCCTCCTCCTCCTGCTCCTCCTCCTCCTCCTCCCCCTCCTCCTCCTCCTCTCCGTCTTCCTCCTCCTCCTCGTCCTCCTCCTCCTCCTTCCCCCTCCAACTTCTGGTGGTGGTGGAAAACAGGGCGCGACCAGCCGATCCCTGGGCCCGCCCCATCTTTCTGTGGCATCATTCTCGAGCCCGGATCGATCTGCCGGGACCCCAGGGCCCGCATCTGGGCGAAATCGCCCGCTGCGAAGGAGAAGCAGCAGTCGGATCGGAGGGCACGCTGGACCCCCGGAGCCCTCCGGGTCTAGCGTCACCCCGCCACGGACTGAGCCCTGCCCGTACGTGACAGAGCGGCGGTTGGCCGGCCGACCTATACTGCAAGAGCCGGGGGAGGGGGCCGGCGATAGCCGAGCAGGCCTCTCGTCTCATCCTCCCCGTCCCCTCTCTGAGGTTAGGACGGGCATGTCCCCCTACAGGCGGATGTTGGACGAAACGCCAAAACGACCCCAGAAATGTTCACCACACATGCTCAGAAGTGGTCAAGAAATCGTCCCCAGACTACTTTGTGCCTACTCTTGAGTGTATGATGATGGTGATGATGATGATAATGATGATGAAAATGATAATGATAATGATAATGATGATGATGATGATGATGACGAAGATGGTGATGCTGATAATGATGATGATGATGATGATGATGATGATGATGATGATGATGATGATGATGATGCTGATGCTGATGATGATGATGATGATGATGATGATGATGATGATGATGATGATGATGATGATGATGATGATGATGATGATGATGATGATGATGATGATGATGATGATGATGATGATGAGAGAGACCGGGGGGGAGAAGGAACAACAAGGAGGAGGAGGAGGAGAAGGAAAGGAGGAGGAGGAGGAAGCGGAGGGGGGGAGGATGAGGATGATGATGCTGGCGATGATGGTTCCCCGCAGGTGGCTGGCTGGCTGTCGAGGGGTCACGTTAGGGTTGGGTCGAGCCTGTCCCCCTACAGGGGGACTTTGGGCGAACAATGAAACACACAGTCAAACAGTATACACGAAACTTGAAAACCTGGGCAACACACATCGTCCCCCGAATACTTTTTTACTATGTTGGAATATCCCCCCTGTAAGAGGGACAGGCCCGACTTGCTCTGCGATCGGCGGAAATGTCGCCACTTTCTAGAAAGCTGCTGGGGGGCCAGCAGAGTGGGCACTCGCCGCAGACTCAGGTTAGACCTCGCCATCCCTGAGGGGTGCGATCTGTGAAACTGTCGCCACGTTCCAAAGCTGCTGGGGCCAGCATAGTGGGCACTCGCCGCAGATTCAAATTAGACCTCGCCATCCCTGGGGGGCTGCGATCTGCGAAACTGTCGCCACTTTTTCGAGGGGGACCGGTTCAGGGGGGATGACCGTGCTGGAAGCGGCCAGGCATCGCCGATGTGGATCGGCGAGGGGCCCCCGGCAGCAGCTCTCCACACGCTCCCGGGCGGGGTGGGCCCATCGTTGGGCCGGGCAGGCCCTCCCGGAGGCGGACGTGTTGGGAGAAAGAACAAGACACAGTCCAAAACACAATATACTGGAAACTAAAAGCCCGCCCCGATGATTGCTTCGCTGTTTTCGAGTTCTCCTCCTGCAGAGGGGCGTGCCCGACTTCAGCCTATCGGGCGCCCCTGTCGGCGAGGAGGAGGAGGAGGAGGAGGCGGAGGAGGAGGAGGAGGAGGAGGAGGAGGAGGAGGACGTGCCCGACTTCAGCCTATCGGGCGCCCCTGTCGGCGATGCACGGGCGGCTCGGGGTCGACGCCTCCCCCTCCTGCGCCCGTCCCCCGAGCGTGGCCCCCGCCTCCTGGGGCGCCCGAGGGGGCGGGGGATCCTCCTCCTCCTCCCTCCTCCTCCTCCTCCATCCCTCCTCCTCCTCCTCCTCCTCCTCCTCCTCCTCCTCCTCCCTCCTCCTCCTCCTCCTCCTCCTCCTCCTCCTCCTCCTCCTCCTCCTCCTCCTCCACCCTCCTCCCTCCTCCCCTCCTCCTCCTCCTCCTCCTCCTCCTCCTCCCCTCCTACTCCCTCCTCCTCCTCCTCCTCCTCCTCCTTCTCCTCCGCCTCCTCCTCCTCCTCCATGCGCGGGGGGTAGAAAATCAACTGCGCGCAGCTGGTTTCTCCAGCGCCTCCCGGCGGCGGGTCCGAATCCGGCTGCACGCCGCAGAGCTCGCACCCCCCCTCTCCCACTCTTTCCATTCGACCCGACCCTTACAAGGACCAAGCCAGAGGAGGCAAGAACAGGCCAGTGCCCGACTCCATCTCGTCCTGGCCTGGCAGGAGGTCCGCTCGCGGGTCCCACGAGGCCCTTCTCTCCTCCTCCTCCTCTCCTCCTCCTCCTCCTCCTCCTCCTCCTCCTCCTCCTCCTTCTCCCCCTCCTCCTCCAGCTCCTCCTCCGCTTCCCACTTCCACTCCTACCTTTGCACTAGACCTTCTCCTCATCCTCGCCCTCCTTGTC
>CAUYUJ010015200.1:217887-282887 GCA_963575745.1 Prorocentrum cordatum | reverse complement strand
CCAGCAGGCCTCGAACGTGGCGACAGTTTCACAGATCGCAGCGCCCCACGGATGGCGAGGTCACATTTGAGTCCGCCGTGGGTACCCACTGTGCTGGGCCCTCCAGCAGGCCTCGAAAGTGGCGACAGTTTCGCAGATCGCAGCCACCCAGGGATGGCGAGGTCTCACTTGAATCCGCCGTGGGTGTAGACTGTGCTGGGCCCCCCAGCAGGCCTCGAAAGTGGCGACAGTTCCACAGATCGCATCCCCCCAGGGATGGCGAGGTCCCATTTGAGTCCGCCGCGGGTGCAGACTGTGCTGGGATGGCGAGGTCCCATTTGAGTCCGCCGTGGGTACCCACTGTGCTGGGCCCCCCAACAGCCCTCGAAAGTGGCGACAGTTTCGCAGATCGCAGCCCCCCAGGGATGGCGAGGTACCATTTGAATCCGCCGCGGGTGCAGACTGTGCTGGGCCCCCCCAGCAGCCCTCGAAAGTGGCGACAATTTCACAGATCGCATCCCCCCGGGGATGGCGAGGTCCCATGTGAGTCCGCCGCGGGTGCAGACTGTGCTGGGCCCCCCAGCAGGCCTCGAAAGTGGCGACAATTTCGCAGATCGCAGCACCCCACGGATGGCGAGGTCACATTTGAGTCCGCCGCGGGTGCAGACTGTGCTGGGCCCCCCAGCAAGCCGCGAAAGTGGCGACAATTTCGCAGATCGCAGCACCCCACGGATGGCGAGGTCACATTTGAGTCCGCCGCGGGTGCAGACTGTGCTGCCCCCCCCCCAGCAGGCCTCGAAAGTGGCGACAGATTCGCAGATCGCAGCCCCACAGGTATGGCGAGGTCACATTTGAGTCCGCCGCGGGTGCAGACTGTGCTGGGCCCCCCAGCAGCAGCAACAGCCCTCGAAAGTGGCGACAGTTTCGCAGATCGCAGCCCCCCAGAGATGGCGAGGTCTAATTTGAATCCGCCGCGGGTGCAGACTGTGCTGGGCAGGCCTCGAAAGTGGCGACAGTTTCACAGATCACAGCCCCCCAGGGACGGCGAGGCCTAATTTGAATCCGCCGCGGGTGCCGACTGTGCTGGGCCCCGCCAGCAGGCCTCGAAAGTGGCGACAGTTTCGCAGATCACAGCCCCCCAGGGATGGCGAGGTCACATTTGAATCCGCCGCGGGTGCAGACTGTGCTGGGCCCCCCAGCAGGCCTCGAAAGTGGCGACTGTTTCGCAGATCGCAGCCCCCCAAGGAAGGCGAGGTCTAATCTGAGTCCCCGTAAAACGTCACTCCGCTCCCCCCCCCACACCCCAGCAGCCCTCGAAAGTGGCGACAGTTTCACAGATCGAAGCCCCCCAGGGATGGCGAGGTCTAATCGGAACCCCCGTAAGACGTCACTGCGCTGGGCCCCTCAGCAGCCCTCGAAAGTGGCGACAGTTTAACAGATCGCAGCCCCCCAGGGATGGCGAGGTCTACTCTGAGTCCCCGTAAGACGTCACTGTGCTGGGCCACTCAGCAGCCCTCGAAAGTGGCGACAGTTTTACGGATCGCAGCCCCCCAGGGATGGCGAGGTCTAATCTGAGTCCCCGTAAGACGTCACTGTGCTGGGCCCCTCAGCAGCCCTCGAAAGTGGCGACAGTTTTACGGATCGCAGCCCCACAGCGATGGCGAGGTCTAATCTGAGTCACCGTAAGACGTCACTGTGCTGGGCCCCCCAGCAGCCCTCGAAAGTGGCGACAGTTTCACAGATCGCAACCCCCCAGGGATGGCGAGGTCTAATCTGAACCCCCGTAAGACGTCACTCCGCTGCCCCCCCCCCAGCAGCCCTCGAAAGTGGCGGCAGTTTTACGGATTGCAGCCCCCCAGCGATGGCGAGGTCTAATATGAGTCCCCGTAAGACGTCACTGTGCTGGGCCCCCCAGCGGCCCTCGAAAGTGGCGACAGGTTCACAGATCTGGAGAAGGGAGGAGAAGAGGGGGACGGGAAGGAGGAGGGGAGACGCGACCGCAGTGCTCTATTCAAAACGAGTGCCCAACCAAGGAGGGTTGGAAAAAAACAAAAATGAACCAAACAACTGCGGACTGCACGCGCGCGCGTTGTCACGCGCGCATGCCGAAACCTTTCAAACACACAGTCGCAAGGGTGTAAGGATCGACTGTCCAAGATTACCCTGCGACGCACCCAACCCACGTGCATCAAGTGGCAAGAGGAGCAGGCCAACATTAGCAGGAACAACGATAATGTAGGCGATGTGGTGAATTGCTGTGCAAACTACATGGGATGCGCACGCATTGCACGGCTCACAGGACGACGATCGAAAGAACGAGGATTAAAGCCCCAGGCTCGCGTATGACGTCACTCCGCTGGGCCACCCAGCAGCCCTCGAAAGTGGTGACAGTTTCGCAGATCGCAGCCCCCCAAGGATGACGAGGTCTAATCTGAATCCGAATATGTCCCCAATCCGATGGGCCCTCCAGCAGCCCTCGAAAGTGGCGACAGTTTCGCAGATCGCAGCCCTTCGGGGGTGGCGAAGTCGAGCCTGAGTCTGCGTAGGACCCACTCCGCTGCCCCCCCAGCAGCCATCGAAAGTGGCGACGGTTTCGCAAATCGCAGTCCCCCAGGAATGGCGAAGTCGAATCTGGGTACCCCACTCCGCTGCCCCCCCCCCCCCCCCAGCAGCCCTCGAAACTGGCGACAATTTCGCAAATCGCAGCCTCCCCCCCCCCAGCGATGGCGAGGTCTAATCTGAGTCCCCGTGGGGGCTCACTCCGCTGGTCACCCCAGCAGCCCTCGGAAGTGGCGACAATTTCGCAGATCGCAGCCCCCCAGAGATGGCGAGGTCTAATCTGAGTCCGCGTGGTGCCTCACTCCGCTGGGCCCCCCAGCAGCCCTCGAAAGTGGCGACGGCTTCACATCGCAGATCGCAGCCCCCCAGGGATGGCGAGATCTAATCTGAGTCCCTGTGGTGCCTCACTCCGCTGGGCCCTCCAGCAGCCCTCGAAAGTGGCGACAGTTTCGCAGATCGCAGCCCCCCCCCCCAGGGATGGCGAGGTCTAATCGGAGTCCCCGTCCCCGTGGTGCCTCACTCCGCTGGACCCACCAGCATTCCTCGAGAGTGGCGACAGTTTCACAGATCGCAGCCCCCACAGATGGCGAGGTCTAATCTGAATCCCCGTGGTGCCTCACTCCGCTGGACCCACCAGCAGCCCCCGAAAGTGGCGACAGTTTTACGGATCGCAGCCCCCCAAGGATGGCGAGGTCTAATCTGAGTCCGCGTGGTGCCTCACTCCGCTGGACCCACCAGCAGCCCTCGAAAGTGGTGGCAGATTCACAGATCGCAGCCACCCCCAGAGATGGCGAGGTCTGATCTGAGTCCCCGCGGTGCCTCACTCCGCTGGACCCACCAGCAGCCCTCGAAAGTGGCGACAGTTTCACAGATCGCAGCCCCCACAGATGGCGAGGTCGAATCTGAATCCCCGTGGTGCCTCACTCCGCTGGACCCACCAGCAGCCCTCGAAAGTGGCGACAGTTTCAGAGATCGCAGCCCCCCAAGGGATGGCGAGGTCTAATCTGAGTCCGCGTGGTGCCTCACTCCGCTGGACCCACCAGCAGCCCTCGAAAGTGGCGACAGTTTCACAGATCGCAGCCCCCCACAGATGGCGAGGTCTAATATGAATCCCCGTGGTGCCTTACTCCGCTGGACCCACCAGCAGCCCTCGAAAGTGGCGACAGTTTCAGAGATCGCAGCCCCCCCCCCCAAGAGATGGCGAGGTCTAATCTGAATCCCCGTGGTGCCTCACTCCGCTGGACCCACCAGCAGCCCTCAAAAGTGGCGACACTTTCACAGATCGCAGCCCCCCAGCCCCCCAGGGATGGCGAGGTCTAATCTGAATCCCCGTGGTGCCTCACTCCGCTGGACCCCCCAGCAGCCCTCGAAAGTGGCGACAGTTTCACAGATCGCAGCGCCCCACGGATGGCGAGGTCTAATCTGAGTCCCCGTGGTGCCTCACTCCGCTGGACCCACCAGCAGACCTTGAAAGTGGCGACAGTTTCACAGATCGCAGCCCCCCCAGCGATGGCGAGGTCTAATCTGAGTCCCCGTAAGACGTCACTCCGCTGAACCCCCCAGCAGCCCTCGAAAGTGGCGACAGTTTCACAGATCGCAGCCCCCCAGGGATGCAAGAGAAAAGAGGAGGAGGAGGAGAAGGGAGGAGAGGAGGGGGACGGGAAGGAGGAGAAGGGAAGACGCGACCGCAGTGCTCCATTCAAAACGAATACCCAACGCAGGAGGGTTGGGAAAAATATGTAAAGAAACAGCAGGGCTTCACAAAGCGGGTCTTCAAAACAATGAAAGCTTGCGCGCGCTCTTGCGAATGCACGGGAAAACCATGGGTTGCTCAAGTGTTGCCTACCGGGCATCGCGCGCGCGCATGTCGAAATCGGTCGAATGCCCTTGCGCGCCCGCAGTCGCGAGAAACCTCTGCAACCAAAACACGAAGTGCACGTGCGCGCGTCGTCGCGCGCGAATGCCGAAATCCTTTTCAAAAACAAGTGTCGAAAGGGCGTCAAAACCGAGCGTAGCGAAACCATGCAAAAGAAACTTGCGGTTTCGAAGCATTTGATTTCAGAAACGCCTTCGCGCGCGACTTTGCGAATTCTTGAGAAAACCATGCGAAGTTCAACATTGTCCGGGAATTCTGCCAAACGGGCCTTGCGCGCCGCATGCCGAGATAATCTGCGCGCCCCTGCGCGCGTGCTGTGCGGCACGATCCGTGTCAAATAATACCACGCGGGCCACTCTCGCGCGGCGGACGCACGCGCAAGTCGAACTCCTTCCAAAACCTTCATCACTGACGCGAGGTCGCCGTCACCGTCGCCGGCGTGATCGGCATCGGCGCCGTCACTGCCCGCGCCGTCGTCGTTGTCAACATCGTCACCAGCATCGCTAATAGCATCGTGATATCTACCGTCGTCGACGTCGCCGTGATACGGCGTTCGCATCGGTCGCGCCAAACTAGCTGGCCGCTGCGCGCGCGAGCACGCACGGGCCAGCGCGGCCGCAGAGATGCAGCAGCCAACGCAAGGCACCCGTCGCAATCGCCACCGCATAAGTTTTGAAAACCAAGTTGCGGGTGGGTGGGTCGGATCATTGCGCGAGCAGTGAAAATGACAACTGCAAGTTCAGCAGGGCGAATCGCACCACATAGATTGCACCACGTAGCTTGCACAACATAAATTGCGTGCATGCGTGGGGTCTCCTTTCTATAAGAACAAATTATACCCCCCCCTCCCCCCAAGCCCCCCACCCCGGATTTAAGAATCCCCCCTTTTTCGTATTGCAATTTACATGTGATTCTGCCCCATCGTCCATCCTGAATGTGAGTTTACACTTTCCCAGGGGGGGCGTTATCGCCCCCCCCGCCATGCCGAGCAACAAAAATCATGCGCCCACGCTCGTTTAACACAAGTCACAGGTTCCCAATAATCCCATGCAAAGCATCATTCGAAGTGCACACGCGCGCGTTGTCGCGCGTGCATGCCGAGATCCTGCAAAAACCTCTGGCTTCGGAAAGATTTCAAACCGAGTGTCCAGACCACGTATAAAAAAACATGGTTGCGCAACGCATATTTTCCAAACCAACAAAGTACGCGCGCGCTCTTGCGAATTCTTCAGAAAACCATACGTTTGTCAGCATGTTCATAAAATGCTACCAAACAGGCTTCGCGCGCGCATGTCGTTCGAACGCCTTTTGCGCGCGTGCCGTCACGAGAGTCCCTTGCAAGAAAACGGCAAGAAGTGCACACGCGCGCGTCGTCGCGCGCATGCCAAAATATTTGAGAAACATTCGATTCCGGAACGAATCCGAAATCGACAGTTCAAGAAAACAGATTAAAACACATGGTCTCGCAATACGGGTTGTGAAAAAAACGTGCGCGCTCTTGCGAATTCCAAATAAAACCGTCGGTTGCTCAACATATACAGAAAATGCTACCAAACGGGCTTCGCGCGCGCATGTCGAAATCATTCGCACGCCATTGCGAGCGCGCTTGGGTGGCACGATCCGTGTCAAATAATACCATGCGAACCACTCTCGCGCCTGCCGCGCGCGCATGTCGAATTTCTTCATCATCGACGCGAAGACGCCGTCATCGTCGTCGGCGTGATCAGTCTGTTTTTCCTCGTCGTCGCCGTCGTCGCCCTCTTTGGCGTCGTTGTCGTTTCCGTCGTCGTTGTCGCCGTGGTCGTCCTTCCTCCTCCCTCGTCGTCGTCGTCGTCCGTCGTCGGCGTCTCGTCGTCGTCCCTCCTATTTCGTCGCCGTCGTCGTCGTCGTCGTCTTCGTCGTCGTCGGCGGCGTCGTCGTCGTCGTCGTCGCCGTTGTCGTCGTCGTCGAAGTCTTCGGAGTGGTCATCGGTGTCGTCGTAGTCGTCGTCGGCGTCGTCGTCGTCGCTGTCGTCGTCGGCGTCGGTACCTACCGTCACGGTCTTAAGAGGTCTTGCGACCAAGTTGCGGGTGAACGGGTGGGATGTCTGCACGAGCAGTGGACAGGACAACATCAAGACAGTCAAAGTAGACTGCACGACGTAGATTGCACCACATTGAGTGCACAGCATAGATTGCACCCCAAAGATTGCACCACATAGTGCACAACATAGACTGCGCCACAAGAATTGCAAGACTTAGACTGCGCCACATAGTTTGCACAACCTAGATTGAACCGCATGTGATGCACCATAGTGATTGCACAACATATAAAGCACCACATCGAGTGCACAACATATGTTGCAAAACATTTATTGGGCCACAAGTTTTGCACCACTTCGACTGCACCACATATATTGCACAATATCGATTGGATCGCATAGCTTCAGAAGCATAGTTTGCACCACGTTGAGTGCGCAACACATGCTGCGCCACAAAAATTGCACAACATAGATTGCACAACATAGATTGCACAACCTAGATTGCACAACATATATTGCACAACATAGAATGAAAGAAGCACACTGTTAGATGTCCACGCTGGCTAACGCTCTATCTGAGAAGCTTTCTAGACGAGAGGACTCAGAGCACTCGAGACCGACCCAGATATCCGAATGGATTTACCTCCTGACCCTCAGAGGGAGGAGAGGAGAGGGGAAGTAAAAGCGGGAAGGAGAAGGGGGAGAGGGATGAGCAGGAGGCGACGAAAAAGGAGGAGGAAAATGAGGGAAAGGAGGAGGCTGGCGACGACGACGACGACGACGACGACGAGAGCGAGAGGACGGCCAGGATCGCGACGACAATCGCCCCAAAGGCCTCTGGAAGTCCCCGAATGCGTCGGGAAGCCAAACAAAAAGGGCCGACACACTGCGGACAGCTCGCTCCAAGCCTGGCAAGCCTCGACGACGACGGCGACGGCGGCGGCGGCGACTGCGACGACGGCGCCTGCGACGACTGCGACGACTGCGACGGCGACGGCAACGACGGCAGCAACGACGACGACGACGACGGCGACGGCGAGAACGACGACCACGACCCGCGGCCACGGAGCCTCTGACTGCTGCCCCTGCTCCTCCTCCTCTTGCTCCTTCTCCTCCTCCTCCTCCTGCTCCTTCTCCTCCTCCTCCTCCTCCTCCTCCTCCTCATCATCCTCATCCTCCTGCTCCCCCTGCTCCTCCTCCTCCTCCTCCTCCTCGGCCACGGAGCCTCTACCTGCTGCCCCGGGCTGCCGATCAGCAGGGCGCCGATGTACTGCACCTCGCCCACGTTCCGTAGCACCTCCACGGGCGGGCCCGGATCTCGGGTTACAGTCGGGCACGTCCTCCTACAAGCGGGCTTTGGAAGACAAGTAACAGATAGTCCCAAAAAATCCCGAGCTGCCAAAAGAGCACGAACAATCGTCCCCAGATTTGTTGTTTGACCATTGTGTTTGCGACGTGCCGTTGACGGCAACACCATCTCCTTCGCCTTCCGGGTCTTCGCCCCCGGTCCCTGTCCGCGGCGTACCTTTTCCCGTGCAAGCTCTTCGGCACCGCCTGCACCCCGGGCTCCGCCCGCTCCGGCCGCCTGAGGCCCCGCCTTCCTGTGCCATGTCTCCCTAATCAAAGCTGTGCGTAGCCCGCCTAGCTTTTGGCGGAAGTGGTTCGCTCTCGCCCCGCAGACCAAAAAAAATGTTGTTTGACCATTCTTGAACTTCCCTCCTGTATAGGGACATGCCCGACTTAAATCTCCCGCGACTCGAGAAAGTCGCGCAGGAGGTGTTCACTGTTGGCGGCGCATGGGGGCTCTCTGGGCAGAGGCAGAAGAGGTCAAGAGGCCCAGGGGCAGGGGACTCGAACAAGTCGAAAGGATCCATGTCTGGGGACGAAAAGGGGATCCAGACCCAGGCATTCATTGTCCGAGCAAGATATGGAAAATGTTGCTTCGAAACTTCGGATCCAAGAGACCGCTTGCGGGACCTGGGCCTGTAGAAAAAAGAAGGCCACGAAGCTCCGTCTCTCCTCCAATGTCGAGAGGCTCTTCAAGCCGATCTGGGGTAATCGTAGGGTTCTGCCTTCGCGCGCTCCTTGGTTCCCTCGCGGCCTTCCCAGGGCCTCCTCATCGCCCTTCGGGGTCGGTGGAACCAGACGCAGTGTGACTCCGATGCATCAAAGTCACCGGCAGAATGAGAGACACCAAACACCAACGCTGCACGACGAGACACCCATATTTTTCGAGGGAGAAGATGGGAGCGCACACGATGATCCAACAGGGAATGTGAAGCAAACCTCAAGAAGGACAGTGAAATCTGACAGGCCTGACTGGGTGTACAAAGCCTAACCGCGACAACACGCCCGGAATTCTAACTTCAAGATTCCGGTGAGAATTTGACCTACGCACGTTCAGTTGCAACCTCGGGGGGCCTTGTCTGTCCCGTCGCGGCCGCTTCGAATCCGTGTCGAATCCATGTCGGACTCGTCGGGTCCGTGTCGAATGCGTGTCGAATCCGTGTCGAATCCGCGACGAATCCACGCCAAATCCGCGTCGAGCCCGCATCGAGCCTGCGTCAGGCACAAGAGAAGACACCAATTTGGGGGACAGGCGAGGTCCCCCGAAGATGCAACGTAGTGCACGATGGGCACCTGGTCGGCACGGCACGGCACGGCACGCCTGTCGCATGCCAGAGCACAGGCACGGCACGGCACGGCCCGGTCTGGCACGGCACGGCACTGCTCCGCGGCGGACAGGCCTCCCTTTCGTAAACCACCCTTTAGTGAAAACGGCCCAGGACCGAAACCGACAGACCTGGAGCTTCAAAAATGACGGCCGCGACGCCCGCCCGCGAACCGAAATCGGCCGATTCGCTGATCGACGCGTCAGGGTAGGAGGTCTGTCAACCTCCGAACTGGTCTCGGATCCACGAGCAGGCACGGCGGGGCACGCCGCGGCACACTTCTTCGCGGTCGGGGATGTTGTGGGCACGGCACATTTAGAGGTAAAAAATCCACCCCCATAATAACCACCCCGACACGCGAAGCCGTTAGTAAACGCACCCAAGGAAAGAATCGAACAGGGTGGGCTGTTTAGTAAACGCCCAAGGCCATTTAGTAAACGCCACGTGTCCGGTCCAGGTGGGGTTTCCTCCCTTGAATATTTTCGCAGTCGAGCATGCGGGCACGGCACGAAACAGCACGGCACAGCACGGCATGCAAGAACGGCACGGCACGGCACGTCCTGAAACCAGCGATGTGCTCTGGTTGTTCGCGGCTCACAGCTGGAGTTTTTGCTCGACGACTGCCACCTCATCCGCCGCCTCCTTGGCTTCCCCTCCTCCTGTTCCAACTCCCACTCTACGATCCCCTCCCTTCCCCATCCGCATCTTTGCTCGCTTCCTCGTCCACGTACTCTTCGCCTCGTTCCCATCCCCACTCGTACTTCTGATACTGATCTTGTTCCCCCTCTTCCCCTCAACCGAATTACTACTCCGCATCCGCCTCCCTCTCATCCTCATCCTCCCCTTCCTCCTCGTCTTCCCCCCCCCTCCTCCTGCTCAATGTGATAATATTCCTGTTCATTCTCCTCTTCCTCATCCTCCTCCTCCTCCTTCTCCTTGTACTCCATCCCTCCACCTGCTGCTGATGCTGCTGCTGCTCATCCTGCTCCTCGGGGTCACTCAACCAGCGCATCCATAAACAGCGCCCGTGAACTAGAAGACTACCCCTGACGTCATTCGAAACCCTTTGGAAAGATTTACGTGTATTGATTTTGAACCTGATGTGAAACCGTCGAGCCTCTCCGAGAACCCCCTTGAATCCACAAACGAACTCTGCTCCAAGCCCTCCTTCGTCCTCCTCCAATTCTCCTCCAGCTCCTCCTCCTCCGGATCCCTCTTCCCTCCTCCCTCCTCCTCCCTCTTCGTGCCTCCTCCCATCATCCTCCCCCCCCCCCCTCATAGAGCGCAGAAAATCCACCCCGATAATAACCATCCCGACACGCGAAACCGTTTAGTAAACGCACCCAAAGAAGGAATCGAACAGGGCAGGACTGTTTAAGAAACGTCCAAGGCCATTGAAAAAGCGCCAATTGTCCCGTTCGTGTGGTTTTCCCTCCCTTGATTTCCCCCCCAGAGGCGGGGCACGAGGCCTCCTGGGCCAAGGGTTCCCAGGGGGTTGGAGAGGGGAAAGGGGATTTGCCATTTTGGGCGGGGGCAGGTCCGGGGGCCCAACACTCCGACATTACTCCCGAAACCGTGCTTGCGCCGAGGGGTTCTTATCTTCTGCTGTTAGGAACAGGGCTGCCCGTCGGTGTGGCGGCTACGTGGTCGCCGTCGCCACCCCGTCGCCGCCCGTCTTCTGCGCCTGCCCGTTGGTGTGGCGGCCATGTGGTCGCCGTCGCCGCCCCGTCGCCGTCTGGGTCTGCGATATTTCGCATCGCATCGCGTAACTTTGCATCGTTTTGCTTTCAGTGCGTTGAGCTGCACTGCGTTACACAGGTTTGCGTCGCGTTGCATTGCATTGCCTTGCTGTACATTGGGTTGCGCTGTTCATTGCGCTGGTTTGCGTTGCGTTGCTTTGCATTGCTTTGCATTGCTTTGCATTGTTTTGCATTGCTTTGCGTTGCTTTGCCTTGCTGGATTGCTTTGCGTTGCATTGATGTGCGTTGCATTTGCATTGATTGGCACTGGTCGGCACTGCTTTGCACTGCTCCTCACTGCTTTGAATTCCGTTGCATAGCA
This sequence comes from Prorocentrum cordatum, assembly GCA_963575745.1. Classification (NCBI taxonomy): domain Eukaryota; class Dinophyceae; order Prorocentrales; family Prorocentraceae; genus Prorocentrum; species Prorocentrum cordatum. Next base: position 271,720 of record CAUYUJ010015200.1, on the reverse strand, counting down.
GAGCACCACATCGCCTACACCATAGAGCTCACACCATATGGATTGCACTGCATATTTTGCACCCCTAGAGCTCGCACCACCAAGGTCATACTACAAAACTTGCACCACTAAAATTGCACCGTATAGCTTACACCACACAGACCGCACAACATGAATTGCACCACATCGATTTCACAACATAGCTCAATTCGTTTCAAACCCACTGTATCGCATTAGATGGATGATACCACGTAGTTTACACCACCGAGCTCACACCGCATGACTACATTAGCTCCTACCGCATATATTGCATCACGTACTTTGCACCGTGCACCACAGGCTCGCACACCATGGATTGCATTGCGTAGCCCGCACCAAATAACTTACACCACCCAGCTTGCATCACGAAGATTGCATCACATAGCTTCCACCGCATAGCTTGCACCACATAGCTTGGACCATCTCTCTCTCTCTATATATGTATGTATATAGATGTGGATCGGAGGTTGGGGGGGGAGATCGCAATGGAATGGAGACCCCCAACCGGGAAATCGTTTCGTTTCGCTCGTGTCGTGCGTGCGGGAGAGGCGAAGCTGCGTCGGCTCGCGAGAGGAATAAACCTGCCGCTGCTAAGGCGAAGTCAAGACAAATGATTATCCCCCGCCCGCCCGTCCGGCGACGGCTCGCAGTGTCCCGCGGTGTCCCGTGGTGTCCGCCGTTGCTGGGGCGAAATCAAGACAAGTGATTATCCCCCACCCGCCCGTCCGGCGGTGGTTCGCGATGGTTCGCGGTGTCCCGCGGTGTCCGGTGGTGTCCCGTGGTGTCCGCCGTTGCTAGGGCGAAGACAAGACAAATGATCATCCCCCGCCCGTCCGTCCGTCCAGCGGTGGCTCGCGGTGGCTCGCGGTGTCCCGCGGTCTCCCGTAGTGTCCCGTGGTGTCCCGTTGAGAGAGATCGATAGTGAGGTCGATAGTGAAATCGATAGTGAGATCGGTACCGAGATCGATGTGGTGCCCCGGAGTGTCCCGTGGTGTCTCAAAAAATGCGATCGATAGTGAGATCGATAGTGCGATCGACAGGTGTCCCGTGGTGTCCCATGGTGTCCCGTTGAGTGAGATCGATAATGAGATCGATAATGAGATCGATGTGGTTGGTGCACGGAAGTGTCCCGTGGTGTGCCGTGGTGTCCCAAAAAGTGGGATCGATAGTGAGATCGATAGGGATATCGACAGGTGTCGCATGATGTCCCGTTGAATGAGATCGATAATGAGATCGATAGTGAGATCGGTAGTGATATCGATGTGGTGTCCCGTGGTGTCCCGTGCCCCAAAGAGTGAGATCGATGGTGAAATCGATAGTGAGATCGACAAGTGTCCCATGGTGTCCCGTGGTGTCCCGTTGAGTGTGATCAGTGGTAAGATCGGTAGTGGGATCGATACCGAGATCGATAGTGCGATCGACAGGTGTCCCGTGGTTTCCCGTGGTGTCCCGTTGAGTGAGATCGATAGTGAGATCGGCAATGAGACCGGTAGTGAGATCGAGAGGTGTCCCGCAGCGTCCCGTGTTGTCCCGTGGTGTCCCGTGGTGTCCTGTTGAGTGAGATCGATAGTGGGATCGATAGTGAGATCGACAAGTGTCCCGTGGTGTCCCGTGGTGTCCCGTTGCGTGAGGTCGATAGTGAGATCGATCGGGTCAGATGTTGGTTTCCCCCCCCCTCCCCCCCCTCTACAACCTCCTTAACACCCGAATGGTGGTCGTATAGGTATAGATTGCATCACCTGGTATGCTAGAAGACACTGTTTGGGTCCACGCTGGCTAACGTATATTTCTAAATGTACAAAATTGATGCATACCTGCGTGCATACAGACACGCACACAGATGTTTTGGCGTCGGCTCCGGCGATCGGGCATCAGGCTGGGCAGAGGGCTTCTGCTCCGGCGATCGGGCATCAGGGGGGCGCGCTAGGTCCCGCTAGGTGCAAATTTGGGCCGCAATGCACGCGAGACACGCACACACACACAGACACGCATACAGGCATACCGACACCAGCGCGACACCCCACGGCACACCCCACGGCACACTGCACGGCCCGGCGCACACCTGCCGCACACGTATTCTGCAGCAGAGGCACGGCGACACGCGGCACATCACGCGCAGGCACCGCGCGGCACGCCACGGCGCACCTCCTCCTCAGCCTCGCGCGCAATAACTAGCCTCGACCTGATCCCCATCCCTGAGATGGGCGAGCAAAAGCAAGGACAATCTTAGGGATGTGCCCTCAGAAATTGAGGGAATCCTTAGGATCGGCATCGAGGTGAGGTGATGCCAAACACTGGGATAAGGATATATTGAGCAAGGACCGATTGTCCCGGCATCTCTATAGGCCTACCACGAACTGTTTTTAGAACCCAGAATTGTTCTAGTGACAAAACGACATTCTTAGAACATAAACCCAGCGTGTTAAAACAAGGCAGACTCAGCCAGAAATGTTCTAAGAACATGTCTTGCATACCACAAAAGGTTCTTAGAACATTCTTTGGTGGGCCTGTAGTATAGGCGAGCCGAGACGCTTCGCCACTGCTTGAATGTGCGTCAAACTGGTAAGCACCAGGCGCCACACAGGCAGGGCACGGCACCGGCAAGGCGCGCGCACGCGAGCACGGCGCGGCGCCCGAGCTCCGCTCCGAGACACCGTGGCACCGCACGGCATACGGCAGCACTGCACGGCACTGGGGTGTGCCTCATTCGGGGAGCCGGAAGACTCGGGTACGGGGGACCCGGGTTGGCCAGACGAGGGCCATCATAAAGATGGCGAGACCAAGTCTGAAATTTGGCGCGGGCTCCCGCTGCAGACGCCCCACGGAAACGGGACCGTCAAAATCCGGGACGCGCTGGTCAACAAAAAAGTCTGCAAACCCGAGTCACGGCTTACTCGAGTCTTACTTCGGTGGTGGGCAGACCTCCCTTTTAGCAAACCACCCTTTAGTGCAACGGACACGCCAGAAGGACGGACACGGACCCGCCAGAACGGACACGGACCCGCCAGAACGACGGACACGGACCTGACCGAAAGCGACGGACACGGACCCGCCAGAACGACGGCCGCGACGCCCTCTCGCGGACCGAGAACGGCCAATGTCAGGGTAGGAGGTCTGTCAACCTCCGAACCACAAGTCGGGAAACCCGAGTTGTTGGGCGTCCAGAGAATTGCGGCTTATTCGAGTCTTACTGCGTTTCTCCGACGCACCCCCAGGCGCGAGCACGGCGCGGCACACCTCTTGCCTTCTGGCATCCAGTCGGGCATGTCCCCCCTGCGGGCGGATTTTGGACGAGCAGACAAAAACACTCCGCAACAAATGGTCACGCAAAGCCCAACACCAATAGAAAGATAGCCCCCAGGCTATCTTGTGACAGTGCCTTGACATTCCTCCTGTTGGGCATGTGGCACGGCACGTAACGGCACGCGGGCGCCGCACGGGCTGGCACGCTTTTTGTCGCAGTCAAAGGACTCTGGAGGCATGGCCACGGCACGGCACGGCACGCGGGCACGACGCGGTCAGGGCACGTCGCGGCACACGTTCCGCGCCCTGCGGTTCAGAGACGGGCGGCTTCCCTCGAATGCAGTCCGCACCTCTTGCAGCATTCGCCGTGTAGACAACTTCGGAAGGCGTCGGCTCCAAGGAAGAAACCGTCGGGCTTCGGGGGCATGCGCAAAAAAAAGCCGTATGAAAGACCGGCCGACGGGGGGAAGAGTCGAGAGCTCCACGGACCCCGGATTGACAAAATCATGGAATCGGAGGCAGTAGCGGTCATCGTAATGGTAGTAGTAGTAGTCGTCGTAGTAGTAGTAGTAGTAGTAGTAGTAGTAGTAGTAGTAGTAGTAGTAGTAGTAGTAGTAGTAGTAGTAGGGCTAACCGGGGGATGGTGGCCGGGCGGCGTGGGGGGGGGGGGCGCGGGGGGGCGCGCGGGGGCGCGGGTGTGCGCGCGGGGGCGCGGGTGGGCGCGCGGGGCGCGCGGCGCGCGCGGGGCTCGCGAGGCGCGCGGAGCGCGCGGGGCGTGCAGGGCCTCCTGGGAAACCGTCTTAGGCTTCCTGAGAGGCCTCTTGGGTATCCTGGGAGGCTCCTTGGGCCTCCTGAGAGGCATCTTGGGCATCTCGAGAGGCCTCTTGGGCCTCCTGAAAGACCTCTTGGGCCTCCTGGGAGGCCTCTTGGGCATCCTGGGAGGCCTCTTGGGCCTCCTGTGAGGCCTATTGGGCCTCCTGGGAGGCCTCTTTCTTCCTAAGGCCTGTTTGGGCCTTCTGGGAAGCCCCTTGGGCCTCCTGAAAAGCCTCTTGGGCCTCCTGAGAGGCCTCTGGGGCCTCATCAGAGGCCTTTTTTTCTCGGGCCTCCTGAGAGGCCTCTTGGAGCTCCTGGGGGGTCTCCTGGGAGGCCTTTTCGGCCTTCTGGAAGGCCTCTTGGGCCTCCTGAGAGGCCTACTGGGCCTCCTGAGACGCCTCTTGGGCCTCCAGAGAGGCCTTTTGGGCTTCCTGAGAAGCTTCTTGGGCCTCCTGGGGGGCCTCTTGGGCCTCCTGGGAGGCCTCTTTGGCCTTCTGGGAAGCCTCTTGGGCCTCCTGATAGGCCTCTTGGACCTCCAGAGAAGCCTCTTGGGCCTCCTGAGCGGCCTCTGGGGTCTCCTGAGAGGCCTCTGGGGCCTCCTCAGGGGCCTCTTGGGCCTCCTGTGGGGTTTTCTTGAGCCTCCCGGCAGGCTCCTTGGGCATCCTGAGAGGCCTCTTTGGACTCCTGAGAGGCCTCTTGGGCCTCCTGAGAGGCCTCTGGGGCCTCCTGGGAGGCGTCTTGGGCCGCCTGACAGGCCTCTAGGGCCTCCTGGGAAGCCTCCTGGGAGGCCTGACGACGAGGGCGTGATGATTGTGATAGAGGCGGTCGAACGGGGCGAGGGCGTGATGTTGATAATGATGATGCTGATGCTGATACTGCTGATGATGATGATGATGGTGCTGTTGATGCTTCTGATGATGATGGTGAGTATGATGATGATGATCATGGTGGTGATGATGATGACGATGATGATGACGACGACGATGACGACGATGATGGTGGTGGTCATGATGATCATGATGATGATTATGCTGGTGGTGATGCTGGTGCTGATGGTGGTGCTGATGATGATGATGACTGGGATGCCGATGCTGCTGCTGGTGATGATGGTGAACATACACCATACATCATCATGCGTCATACAACATTGTACAGACACCATACATGATCAACCATCATACATCATCAAGCACCATACGCCGTCAAACATCATACATCATGAAACATCATACATCATCAAACTTCATACATCATACAACAACACACGCCACCAAACATCATACATCATACATCATAATACACAGCCAAACACCATACATCATAATACATAATCATACATTATCGTACACCATACATCATACATCATAATACACCATCAAACACAATACACCATAATACACCACCAAACACCAGACATCATACTAGACCCTCAAACACCGTACATCATACATCATCATACACCATCAAACTTCATGCATCGTAATGCATTGCACATCACCAAGCATCATACAACACACATCAACCATCACACATCATCAAACATCATACATCATACATCAAGCATCATACATCATCAAACATTAAGCATCATCAAACACCAAACACCAAACATCATACATCATCAATCATCAAACATCATACATCGTCAAACATCGAACATCGAACATCACACATCACCAAACACCATACATCATCAAGCATCGAACACGAAAGCTCAAACATCATACATCATCAAACATAAAGCATCAAACATCGCACATCAAACACCGTACATCATTAAACATGAAGCACCAAACATCATCACACATCAACAAACATCAAACATCGGACATCACACATCATCAAACATACATCATACATCATCAAGCATCAATCATCATACATCAAACGCCAAACATCATTAAACATCATACATCAAACACCAAACATCAATCAATATCATTCAACATCAAACATCAAACACCAAGCATCAAACATCATTCAACATCAAACATCACACATCAAACATCATACACCTTTAACCACCATACATCCTACATAAGCAAACACCATACATCAATCATCATACATCATCATACAGCATCATACATCATCATGCATCATCATACATCTTCATACATCACCATACATCATCATACATCATCATACACCATCATGCATCATCGTAGAACTTCATACATCATCATACACAATCGTACAACATCATGCATCGTCGTACACCATCATACAGTATCATACATCATCATACACTATCATACATCATTAAACATCATTATACATCATACATGGAACACCTACACCCACACCCACACCCACACCCACAATCTCCTTGTTTTGTTAGAGCCGTTGGAAACGCGAAACCTCCATCACCACCCTTAAGTCGTTTCACGGACGAACTGCCCGGCCACCATCCCCCGGTCAGCCCACACCCACACCCACACCCACAATCTCCTTGTTTTGTTAGAGCCGTTGGAAACGCGAAACCTCCATCACCACCCTTAAGTCGTTTCACGGACGAACTGCCCGGCCACCATCCCCCGGTCAGCCCTAGTAGTAGTAGTAGTAGTAGAAGTAGTAGTAGTAGTAGTAGTAGTAGTAGTAGTAGTAGTAGTAGTAGTGGTAGTAGTAGTCGTAGTAGTAGTAGTAGTAGTAGTAGTAGTAGCAGTAGTAGTAGTAGTAGTAGCAGTAATAGTAGTAGTAGTAATAGTAGTAGTAGTAGTAGTAGTAGCAGTAGTAGTAGTAGTAGGAGCAGTAGTAGTAGTAGTAATAGTAGAAGTAGTAGAAGTAGTAGTAGTAGTAGTAGTAGTAGTAGTAGTAGTAGTAGTAGTAGTAGTAGTAGTAGTAGTAGTAGTAGTAGTAGTGGTAGTGGTAGTAGTAGTAGTAGTCGTAGTCGTAGTAGTAGTAGTAGTAGTAGTAGTAGTAGTAGTAGTAGTAGTAGTGTAGTAGTAGTAGTAGTAGCAGTAGCAGTAGTAGTAGTAGTAGTAGTAGTAGTAGTAGTAGTAGTAGTAGTAGTCGTAGTCGTAGTCGTAGTCGTAGTCGTAGTCTAGTAGTAGTAGTAGTAGTCGTAGTAGTAGTAGTAGTAGTAGTAGTAGTAGTAGTAGTAGTAGTCGTAGTCGTAGTAGTAGTCGTAGTAGTAGTAGTAGTAGTAGTAGTAGTAGTAGTAGTAGTAGTAGTAGTAGTAGTAGTAGTAGTAGTCGTAGTAGTAGTAGTAGTCGTAGTCGTAGTCGTAGTCGTAGTCGTAGTCGTAGTCGTAGTCGTAGTCTAGTAGTAGTAGTTAGTAGTAGTAGTAGTAGTAGTAGTTAGTAGTAGTAGTAGTAGTAGTAGTAGTAGTAGTAGTAGTAGTAGTAGTAGTAGTTAGTAGTAGTCGTAGTCGTAGTCGTAGTCGTAGTAGTAGTAGTAGTAGTAGTTAGTAGTAGTATAGTAGTAGTAGTAGGAGTAGGAGTAGGAGTAGTAGTAGTAGTAGTAGTAGGAGTAGTAGTAGTAGTAGTAGTAGTAGTAGTAGTAGTAGGAGTAGGAGTAGGAGTAGGAGTAGGAGTCGTCGTCGTCGTCGTCACAGCCCCGCTTCTTTTGCATTGGGGGTGGGCCAGACCCCAGGCGAAAGAAGTGCGGGGATCGAATTTCGAGGGCACGCACGGCGGTCGGAAGACCCAGGCAGAAGCATGAAGCAGCACTGCGATCGACATAGACTGGGCTCAGACCCGCTCGTCGACTCTTCAAGCAGGGAGGATCTCGAAGGAGGTATACGATGCGGACGTCCAAAACTAGGTACGTTCAGCGACCAACAAGCAGTTACCAGTGCGAAACAAGTGAGCGAGGATCAGAAACGAGTCTTCGGCGAGATGACATAACGACCTTAAGCGGTGGCTTACACGAGCTTTCAGCGCGGCACGCCGCATTGGAGACGAAGGCACGCTGGGAGCTTACCCGAAAATGTCGGCGCAAACGGCACTGCTTTCTTGCGTCGCTCACCTGGCGACATCGATCTGCTGCTGGCGGCGATGGACCCTGGCAGGAGGGAAAGGAATCCCGAGGGAAGCGGGCCATGGACCCCGGGGCTCTTCCCAGGTCCAGTTTCCGTTCCGAGCCAGCTCTGTTACAGCCCCTCGCCGCGGGCAGAAGGACCCCGAAGAGATTGAAAACGGCGAAACACCTGGGCGACGATCAGAAACGGGTCTTGCGCGAGATGCCGTGGCGACCTTACGCCGCAGCTTACGCGGGCCGCCGACGCGGCAGGCCACATTGGAGACGGAGGCGCTTATGCCTGACCCTACGCGGGCAGCCTGCGCGCCATTGTCGGCGCAGGCCTCCCCGCTTTTCCTTGCGCCGCTCACCTCGGGATCCCTCTTCCCTGAGGACGCCTTCTCGTCATGGCGACTCGTTCGCCCCCCCCTCAGATCCACACCCAGACCTCTCCAGGGGTATGTTCGGGTCGGGCGAAAGGGGGGGATAGCAAAGGAGGGGTTTGAGAATCAGCTCACGTAGCTGATTTTCCCGGCGCCGGAGGCGACTATGTGTCGAGGGATGGGCCCCTCGGTGAGGCCGAAACCGGCTGCATGCAACAACTTTCGTAACCCCCCCTTTCCCAATCCCCCCCCTCTCGTCGGGCCCGACACGTGGAGCTGAGGGCCGCAGTAATTCCAAAAGTGAGCCACCCGTGGCGACGGGGCGCCTCCGGAGACCCCGGGGGCTGCGCGTCTGCGGTGGCGGCAGATTCTTACAAGTGCTGGGAGACGACGCCACCCTTTGGCGTGCTGCTGAACTCTGGGCAGATGAAGACGACGCAGACACGGAGGCAGAGTTAGAAATTCGGGAACACCCTGATATACTCCGCCCTGAGGACAGCTTGGGGAACTCCAGGACACTCCAGGGAAACTCCAGGACCCCCCCGCCCCCCCCTGGAAATCCCGCATCTCCCCAACAAAAATCCCGGGGACAACTCCCGGGAACCTTCCGAGAAATCCCGAAACTCAATAGAACTACTGGGAGAACACTGGGAAATCTGGGAACCCCAAGAACTGTCGAAGAGTAACTCTCGGAAAAAAAACCTGGAAACTCAGAAGAAAGTTTGAAACAACTCCCAGACAACTCTGCTAAATGCAAAAACTCCGACAAGACTCCCAGGAAAAACTCACGGGGAACCTGTGGGAAATCCCGAATCTCCCAAAAGAAACTGAAACACCTCCCTGAATGGCAGGAGAAATCCCGAACCTGATAAAAAAAACTCACAGAACAAACTTCCAAAACACTCTCCGAACATCCAACAAATCTATGAACAAAACATAAAATCCCAGCAAACTCATGGGAATCAGGGAACTCCGACAAAAACGTTGAGAACAACTCTTGGAAAACTCCAGGGGAATTCCCAAACTCAAAACATTAATCAATACCAAAACACTAGAAACAAAACCCTGGACAACTCACGGAAAACTCAGAAATCTGGAAACTCTGAAAACTCCCAAAACAGAAACCCGCAAACTTGATGTGAAATCCGGAAACATAAAAACTAAATCAAACAACAGGCCTGGACAACTATCGGGAAATCGCAGACCTCTGAAACAACTCCCCGGGAAAACTCCCGGAAAACTCATAACACCTCCAGAAACTCCAACCGAAACTCCTGGGGAAAACTCCTCGAACACTCCCGGAAGTTAAATCAGACATTGCTTAGAGTACGGGTCCAGAGTTTCATCAGATCTGAGCGTTGTAAAAGTTTTGGGGACCCTTTTGAATCAGAACTTCAACAGAGAGCTTTTGAGAAAACGGCTCGGTGCGGATGTCCAGTTTGCCCGTGAGCAGGCACGCCACCCAAGAGGGCCAGAAACGTCCATAGAGGTCGGAGGATCGTGCCGTATCGGCGATACATCGGCGATGCATCGGCGCCGCATCGGCGATGCACCAGCGATGCCTCGGCGACGCCGACGATGCATCCGCGACGTCGGCGTGGAAGAATTCGGCCCCACATCGAGCCGCACTGCCGATGCATCGCTGATGCATCGGCGATGTGGCGCGATCCTCCGACCCCATCCACTCCGACCCCAGCTAGGAGGACTAGAGTCCGAGCACCTCGAAACTTAGGTGCGGGCGTCGTGCTTTTGTTGCATGCAGGGCCTTCTCGCACGAGCGTGTCGAACACGAGGCAGGTACGCCTGCTGGTGAGGTTCCCGCTGCAGGGTAACCCCCTGCTACGTACCCCTGAGTGCGAACCGACTCCAGAGGCATGTGCCACCTGCTGATGTTGCCGTCCCTGACGGCTGGGAGGCTCGTAGCCACACGCGTGTCATACTAATATACCAGCCCAGGAGACGGCTGCTCATTCCTCTTCAGGCAATGAGTTGATGAGCCTGTCTTCCACCACCACCACCATAAGTTGGAGGGGGGAAGGAGGAGGGCGAGGAGGAAGAGGAGAAAGAGGAGGAGGAGGAGGAGGAGGACCCCACCCCCTTCAGCTTATGGTGGTGGTGGTGGAAAACACGCCCATCGATAGACGGCTCAGACGGAGATTGCCCTCCCGTACCGACGTGAAGACCTCGGCTCCGACCGCCACGCGAACACGAGCCCGAGCCTCCGGGGTGAGAGACTCGTCCCCGACACGCGGAACGGTGCCTCCGATGAAGATACCCGCGAAGTGTCTCAGCATTGGACGGGCGAATGGTTCTTTCCAAGCTGCATCCACGATAGACAAGATGTGCGGTGAGCCGCGTCCAAACTACGACTCGCCCTGGAAGCGTCGACACGGCGAGAACTACTGGGCAGCGGACCTGGAAACCAGGGATACGCAACGCCTCGCTACCCTGAGATGCTGGGCCCGCAATGACCACAAGGCTACGTGTTCCTGTGCCTACACCCGCCGGGCCATTCAAATATCGATCCTGCATGCCACAGGAAGAAAAGTCTGGGGCTCCAGTCGTGATTTTCAACCATAGTAGATGTTTCACGCGACGTGTGATTTAAAGGACACGCCTTCTCACTGGAGGCAGACTAGACGAAATCGGAGAATCGCACCGCATCGCCGATGCATCGCCGATGCACCGGCGACGCCGGGACGCGGAAAACCGGAGGAGTCCCGATCGAGCCGATGCTCCGTCGGCAACGCGGCGCGGTCCTCCGAGCCCATCTTTAGTGGTCCCATAGCGGTGCGGTGACAGATCGTGCGACGACGCTGAAATCCGCAAAGTCCTCACAGCACAGTCCGTCGATGCAGCATTTGGGACCTTGGAAGCCCCAAGTGCCCGCGTAATCCTCGGAAGACGACCCGAGTCCCCAAACCCTGAGGTGACCCCGAGTCCCCACTATCGGTCACCACACGGTGTGGTCACTCATAAGGCTTCGGGGTACGCGCAGACAGCCCTCCCAGGTACCAGGTAGTCCCAGCTGGCCTCAACAGGCCCCCCGATGAGTCCCAGCTGGCCTTAGATCGGGCATGTCCTCCTATAGGCGGATTTTGTGAGAAAGCGAACCGCAGTCAAAAGAAGTTCAACACTAGCCAAAAATAATCAAAAAATCATCCCTTGACTATTTTGGATCTATTTTTGAATATCCCTCCTGTAGAGGGACACGCCCGACTTAAAGCTGGCCTCAACAGGCCCCTCGAGTAGACAGGGGGCGGTCTCAGCGCCGCAAAACGGTGGCGCCGAGCGGGGCGCCGCCGGAGGCGGCGCCAGCGGGGACCACTCGGGGGGCCTGTTGGTGCCAGCTGGGACTAGCTGGGAAAGCTGTTGGGGCCAGGTGAGATTCCTCGGGGGGCCTGTTGAGGCCAGACTACTCGGGGGCCTGTGGAGGCCACGTGGGCTGGGACAAATTGGGGAGGACTGCGTGTGCGCATCCCGAGACCTTGCCAGTGGTCGCCGCACCGCTTGGGGGCGCAGGAGGAGTCACATGCGCCCCACGAGCCCCGCACACTGCGATCCCCACCGGCGGCCTCGCTGTGCGTCCCGCTCGACAAGTTGACGGCCTCGGCGACCAATGCCGCCTCGGGGTTGCAGGTTGCCCCGCTGGCCGACGGGCCCGGCCCCGCTTCCCTCGGCGGCGAACCCTTTGCAATGGCCAAACAATTTCTGGAAGATAAGCCTCAGTTCGCATTGCCGAATATTACCCCATAGCACCACATCGGATATTGGACGGCAGCTTACGAACGTGCATCTTACTGAGTTACCACACGCAAATTTAACTAATGACGCTCGCTGCAATTGACTTACGTGCATCGTTTCGTGAAGTTGCGGTGGACACTAGAAGTGGCCATAAGCAACCAATTGCTCATCCGTGCTGCATTGCCGTGGGGGCGTCGGGGAGGGGGCGCGGGGTTGGAGCGCACCCGCCCTCGACCCCACGCGCGCGGCGCACGACCGCGACCACTGCTGGGACGACGCGGCCTGGGACGTGGAATTCTGCGAAATCGTCGTGGATCGTCGGTCCAACGTGTGTGCCGTCCGCTTCGCGTTCTCGCGCACGGGGCCCTAGGCCACGGCGCCCAGCTGAGCGCTCTCCCACTCCACCTGCTGCCCGCGCACACAGAGGTATGGTCGGTCAGCGCCTGCGTCGCTTTCCTGAACATCGCGGTCCAGTCCTCTAACTCCGAACCTGGTGGCCAAATCTTCAGTGATGTGCGTCGCTTGCTCCATGTGATACCCAGGAGCCATCTGGCAGACGTCCAACGCGCACCATTTTGCTGCTGCGCTGCGTCGTGCGGAGATCTATATATCTATACCATGTGAATCCAAGTTCCTGCGGCAAATAGCACGCTCGGGGTGAAGCAGGCACGGAACCAACGGAGCCTCAGCAAGAGCCTCAGCCCTGAGCCCACGCAAGAGTTTCAGCTCTGCCTGGGGGGGGTCGCCGAGGTGGCTCTGCCAGGGGTCCCCCATCTGGCGTCTTTTTGGTGATTTGCGCATCCCCAAGATGTTTCGGCCTCCCCGGGCCCCCCCGGGGACGGGCCCGGGGAAAGGGGGAGGGGGGGGGGGCGGTCCCATCTGGCGTTGTCTTAATGATTTGCGCATCCCGAGGATGTTTCGGGGGGTCCCAGGGGCCCCCCTCCGACCTAGCCGCCACCGGCCCCATGGACCCTCCCCTCGGAACCGGGACCACCCCCCGGGACCGTTCCAGGCACCGCCCCAGAGGGCAGGCACGTCAGCTCCAAAAGGCGTCCCTGACGACTCCAAGAGCACCCTCCCTCCCAAACAGGGCACGCCAGCTCCAAAAAGCGTCCCCGGCGACCCCAAGAGCGCACCCCCCCCCCACCACCGCCACAACGACCATCATCATCATCATCATCATCATCATCATCATCATCATCATCATCAACATCATCACCATCATCATCATCATAATCATCATCATCATCATCATCATCGTCATCAGCATCATCAGCATCATCAGCATCATCAGCATCATCATCATCATCATCAACATCACCATCACCACGATCATCAACAACATCAGCATCATAATCGGAATCGTAACCGTCATCGTCATCGTCATCATCACAACCACCGAGGACGCAGAGGGGAGCGACCACGCGAAGCATAGGGTCAACGGGAGGCACAAGGAGAAGAAAGAGAACCGGAATAATCGAGGAGGGGGGAGGCCACAAAGCCGCGAAGATCACCGAATCCAGAGCCCCCGGATCGGCGGCACGGGCCGGAGGCCATTACAATATCTTTCAAACGGGAGAGCGATACCCACACAGCACAGATTCGATGCGTGAGTGCTGTCCCATGGTTGGTATCCACATTCAGTTTCTTGCCCAAGTACATATATCGGACTACCCATGCTGCAAGCCCCGGACGCCGTGCCCCATGCATCTCACGCTCAGAGATCAGGGGAAGGCGTTTGTGAGTATCGCTGTCTTCCCCAAGCAAAATTTGGAACAATATTTTCTCGCTTCTGCTTCCAGTGTGCGGTCATTCTGGCCATGCCCCTCTTGTTCGTGCACAACCCCAAAAGGGGTTAAACGCACATCCTGCTTGGAATGATGAGTTTTGTAATGCAATGACTTCCTGGCGCGTGACCAACCCCCCATGCTCGCGCAACCATCGCGCTCACCCACCCGCAACGTGGTTTGCAAAACCCGTACGGCGGCGACTACGATGGCTGATTGGCGCTGGCTTATGCATCTTCGCGGCCGCGCTAACGCCTGCATGCTCGCGCGCACCGCGGCCGGCTGGTCTTGCGCGACCGACGCGGCCGCGGTGGCGCTGACCGCTGGGAAACGCGCAAAAACGGCCCGAATTGCAATATTGGACAAGGATGGTGCCCACCACCCCCACCCTCCAGCACTCGCGCAAAGGCGTTCGAAAAATTTCGACACACGCGCGCGCTACGAGGCCCTGTTGGTAGCATGGTGTGAGAATGTTAAACAACTACGGGTTGCCCCAAAGATTCGCAAGAGCGCGGTCGGAAATTTGTTTGAACAAACTTGCTTGCGAAACCACTGTTGCTTTACACGTTTCCGGGACACTCAATTTGAACCTAAAAAAATTGAAAGGATTTGGGCATGCACGCGCGACGACGCGCGCGCGTGCACTTCGTCCTGTTTTCGTTGAGGCTCTTGCGAAGCCGCGCGCGCTCAAGGGCGCCCGAATGAGTTCGGCATGCCCTCGGGCGGGCGCGATATCATGGCGATTTCGATAAGGACTGACACGACGATGATTGTAGCGATGTTTTCTGGCGGTGGTGACAATGACGACAGCAAAAAGAATGACAGCACCGATACTGATCACGCCCATGGCGATGATGGTGACTTCGCGTCGGTGATGCATCTGTTGGAAAGATTTCGACCACGCGCGCGAGGTGACCCGTATCGCTGCATGGTGTTATTTAACAGGGATCCTGCCCCCCCCAGCACGCGCGCGAGGGCATTCGAATGATTTGGGCATGCGCGCTCGCGAAAGGCACGTTTGGTAGCAAAGGTTGAACAACCGATGGGTTGCTCAAGAATTCACAAGACCGCGCGGGCAGGCTGTTTTGAACATTCCGATTGCGAAACCACTTGTCTTATACACGTTCGCGGGACACTCGATCTTGAAACTGACGAAACCGTAAGGTTGTTTCAAAAGCTCTGGCATGCGCGCGCGACGACGCACGCGTCAGCACTTCGTTCCGTTTCTTGTAACAAGTCGGTTTGCGAACTGGTGATTTGTGAAAAACGAGCGCGCGCACATACTGGCTTGACGAGAGCGAGGTGGGGGTCGATACCAGCTTGGCAGGGATGCTATGCAGTCATACTCTGAATGAGCGGTAACGCAAGCCAGGGTCATGCGTAGATAGCACCACGCGAGGCCCGACGGGTAATCCCAAGGGGTGGGATTTGATTGTTTACTAGGAAAGATAACCTCTGTGGTGCGCAATCTACGTGGTGCAATCACTTTTGCAAGACTCGGAACTGTCATCCCCCCTGTTCGCGCAATCGTCCCACCCATCCGCGCGCAACTTGGCTTGCAAAGCCCATGTGGCGGGGATTGCGATGAGTGCTTGGTGACGGCTGGTGCATCTCTGCAGCCGCGCTAGCCCGCGCATGCTCGCGCGAACAGCGGCCAGCTAGTTTGGCAGCGACCGACGCGACCGCGGTGGCGCTGATCAGTTGGCAGTTCCCAGCGCGTCTCACAGGCCGCGCTGACACGCGGGCACACCATGGCGAGTCGGTGGCGTGGGCGGGCGCGGTACCATGGCGACGTCGACGACGGCAGACACGATGATGATGATGGTAGCGATGATGGTGACGACGCTGACGACGACGACGGCAAGGCCAAGCACGGCGCCAATGTTGATCACGCCGGTGACGATGATGGTTTTCCCGCGTCGGTGATGACAGTTCGACAGGACTTCGGCATGCGCACGCGGCCGACGCGCGCGAGTGGCCCGACTGGAAATAATTGGGAAGTGCCCCTCCCCAGCACGCGCGCAGGGCGCTCGAACGTTTGCGACACGCACGCGCTAGAGGCAGGTTAGGTAGCATACGGGGGATGTGCTGCAGTGCGTGCGCAGACCATTTTGTTCGAGAACAGGAGTTGCAACACCATGTGCTCGTTATATATCTATACGCCTATCGATATATCAAACACGTTTTCGGAACACTCGATGTTGAACGCCTACCTAACGACACCTGAAATGTTCGAATGATGTCGGAATGCGGGCGCGACGACGCGCGCGTGTATACTTCGTCACAAGGTTTGGAGCATATTTTCGAAAAGGCGTGGTGTGTGATGAACAACCGCGCGCGGGGGGGGGGTCGATACCAGCCTGGCGGGGATGGTACGAGGTCATATTTATGATGGACGATGGGGCATAGTCGTATGTAAATTGCGACTCGAAAAGGCGGGCGGATAATCCCGGGGTGAGGTAGATCATATATTCTCATGTGAGGGGAGAAAATATGGTGTGCGGCGGCGACGACGACAACGTAGCCGCCAAACAGCCACCCAGGTCCAGACGACGGGCGGCGACGAGGCGGCGACGGAACGGCGACGGCGACAACATCGCTGCCAGACCACCATCCAAGCCCTGACGACGGGCAGCAATGAGGCGGCGACGGCGACAACATAGCCGCCAGACCGCCACACAAGCCCAGACAACGGGCGGCGACGAGAACAGCGACAGGGCGACGACGGCGACAATATAGCCGCCAGACCGGCACAAGCGGCGACAGAGCGGCGACCGCGACAGCATAGCTGCCAGACCGCCACACACGCACAGTAGTTCCAAGCAAATGCGCGAGAACCCCTGAGTGCGAGCACTGCTTGGCGAACACGCGGAGTTTATATTCTGGTATGTCGAGTGGTGCATATGTACTAAAGTGGAGAATTCCAAGTTTGAGCTGGAGCAGCTTACCATGAGTCAGCATCAACTTCCCAAACCGATGACGGGCATCGCAGCAAGGGATAAGCAAGTGGGCGGGCCTTCCCACAAGGCTCGGACGGCCTCCGACCATCAACTTGGGGACGCATCACTAACTTTCGTTAACTTTCGCCGCCTTCCGCCAGCCTTCCGCCGGCTTCCGCCGGCGGAGGCGGCCTCGTTTGACTTCCGCCGACCTTCCGCCGGTCTTACGCCGCCCTCTGCCGCGGAAGAGACAGCAACTCCTTCCATCTCTGAAGCCAAAAGAGCCCCTTGTTGGAGCGCCACACAAATCAAAACGAATTCGGCCAACCAGATCGCCAAAACACCGTTTGGCTCAAGCCCTGCTCTCACTTCTCCCACCCCAGGCATGCGACGTCCTGATTTTTTCAGGACGGGGTCCCTGAAAACCCCGACCTCTTCCTCGGGACACGCTTTTCCTCCTGAGTCGTTCTGTCGCCGACCCCGAGGCCTGGCGAGGGCCCCCCGAGGCCGAAAATGGCCAAACACACCCCGTCCTGATTTTTTATTACGACGCGATCATGTCTGGGCTCATGTGTTGGGAGGGCGGGTGGGAGTGAGCGAGACGGCGTGCGGGCGGGGAGGGCGTCTTGACCCCTCCCCCCCCCCCTCCCCCCTCCCCATCCCCCTCCTCCTCCTCCTCCTCCTCCTCCTCCTCCTCCTCCTCCTCTCTCCTCCTCCTCCTCCTCCTCCTCCTCCTCTCCTCCTCCTCCTCCTCCTCCTCCCTCCTCCCTCCTCCTCCTCCTCCTCCTCCTCCTCCTCCTCCTCCTCCTGGACCTGGACAGGGGGGGGGGGGCGGAGGGTCGCCCAGGTGTCCAAGATGGCCTCGCCCACGTCTGGGTCCAGCCCTGCTCTCGCCTCTCCCACGGGCTCGCCCCTCGCTGGGACGCCGACCGCGGCGGGCGCGCGGCGGCGCTGCGCGGCGGGCGCGCGCCTGCCGCGGCGCGGACCCGCCGAGGCCCGAGGCGCCCCGAGCCTCCAGGAGAGGAGGCGCTGCGCCTTCGATCCCTCGGGCAGGGGATCGACTGCAGAAGCGACCTGCCCCCAAGATAGGTTTTCCCGCCGAATCTGCACAGATGCGTGGAATGATCGACGAGCGTTCTACGCGTTCTTCCTACGCTCGAGGAGAGCACCGATTCTGGGGCGATCCGATGCTGTGGTCGATCCCCTGCTCGAGTCCTGGGCCCCTTGCTGCACGTCGGCCCCGGTCTTGGGCATCTTTCTGGCGGTCCTCGGCGGCCTCCGGCGCGAAAGTCGGCCGGTCGCGTTCGACAGCGGGGCCCCGGATCGAACGCCTAAGAGAAGCCGAGGCCACCGCCCAGGGGTGATCAGGTCGCCCCCGAGGGGTTCTCGGCGGAGCCCGTGTATATTTGTTGTCATTCGAGATGGCGCCCGTGACCGGCCCGCTCGTTCATCGTCAGCATCATCAGCATCATCGTCAACAAGACCATCACCATCATCATCATCATCATCATCATCATCATCATCATCATCATCATCATCATCATCATCATCATCATCATCATTATCATCCTCATCCTCATCCTCATCCTCATCCTCATCCTCATCCTCATCCTCATCATCCTCATCATCATCCTCCTCATCATCATCATCATCATCAGCATCAGCATCAGCATCAGTATCATTATCATCAGCATCATCATCAGTATCATCATGATGTGCATCCTAATCATCCTCATCCTCATCCTCATCCTCATCCTCATCCTCGTCTCCATCCTCATCCTCATCCGCATCCTCATCCTCCTCATCACTATCATCATCATCATCATCATCATCATCATCATCATCATCATCATCATCATCATCATCATCATCATCATCATTATCGTCGTCATCGTCATCATCATGATCAGCATCGTCATCCACATCAATGGTAACATCCACAGCAATATCAAAATCAGTATCACCATCAACATGTTTATCGTCCTAACCATCGGCATCACCATCATCAACACCATCATCATCGCAATCCTCATCATCAGCATCATCATGCTCATCAAATCATCAGCATCAGGCTCATCATACTCATCACAGCTCTCCAAAGCCTGAACAAAAAGAACGATGTGTCACACGTGACGGCCTCCCGGTGCCCCCTCGAACAGTCGCCACTCTGAATGCTGGACTGGCACGTTGGTGGGGCTTACCGCAGGCAGCTGGATACCAAATACCGTCTTGAGAATCAGTTGTTTGACTGATGGCTGGCGCCCTGGGCCTCTCTGGGAATTTGGATCGTGTGTTGAAGCATCTCGTCGCACTAGAGGCCGTCTTGAAATCATCCCGAGGCGTCCTGTGTCATCCCTGGGCCGTGTTGGTGACTTGCGGGTGCCCTCCCGAACTGTCTGGGAAGCTTCTTGAAGCCGAGGTAGCCCGCGAGAGCTCCCTGAGCCTGAGGGTCTTCTGGACCCAGACAGGCGACGTCCTGAATTTTTTCAAGGGAGGGCCCCTGGAAGTCCGGACCCTTCCCCGGGACTGGTTTTTCGTTCTGAGTCGTCGTTTGACAAGCCCGAGGCCTGGCGAGGGCCGCCGAGGCCGAAAATGGCCACACACACACACCCCGTCCTGTTGTCTTTTGAACAACGCCATCATGTCTTCTGGACCCCTCCTGGGGAGGGAGGAGGAGGGCACCCCTCCTGGGCGAGAGTGGGCCAGTCCTCGGGGGGGAATTTGTGTGCCACCGGGCCGCCACCGGGGGCGGCGCTAGCGCCGGGCGCGCGCGCCGCAGCGGCACGGCGATGCTGACGCGGCCCGCGGGCAGACCGGCCTCGGCGAGGCTCGGCGTCGTCGTCGTCGACGGCGTCGTCGTCGCCATCGGCGGCGGCTGCTTCCCGGACGCGATCGCGTCGTAAACAAATCAGGGCGGGGGGTCTCTGGCCACTTTCGGCCTCGGGGGGCCCTCGCCGGGCCTCGGGGCCGTCAAAAAACGACTCGGGATGAAAAACCCGTCCCGGGGAAAGGGTCAGGACTTCCAAGGACCCCGCATGGAAAACATCAGGACGTCGCCTGTCTGGCTTGTGATGCGCCCGCAGCGCCGCCTTCCGACTGGCGTCATTCCGCCAGAGCACTACCAAAAATGCCCCTCGGCGTTACCAGTGATACTGTGCGATCTGGTGGCATCAGGGCTTCAAGAAGAGTCTTCTCAATGTGCATACGCTGTTTCGACACACAGGAGCCGTCAAGCTGTATGCCGGGATTGGTAGGCTCAGACACTGACCGCGGACCAAGCGCAGCGATCTGGGTTGCTCGAAGTATCCCCCCCGTCGAAATATTCGGCCGCATCCTAAGTCATACCGGGGTCACGTTGGGCCCCTGCTGGTGCAGAGGGGCCGATTCCGGAAAACTCTGGATCCATGGCGTGGTTGTGGTCCCTGGGGCCATCGTGGGGCCATTTAGGGGTCTCGGGGCAGGCGGGCCCACAGTCGAATCGATAAGTCGATTCGGCGATCGGAACGGATCGGATCGGCGGACATCGGCAGGCAAGCTGGGAAAAGCCGAATCGGCGGAAATCGGCAGGCTAGTAGGGTTCCCATAAGAAATCGGACCCCAAATCGGATCCCCAAACCGAACCGAATCGGAATCGGAATCTATCGGGATCGAATCGAATCGAATCGGAGGAATCGAACCGAGCCCTGTGGGGTCGCTGTGGGATCATCATAAGGTCAACTCGTAATGACGGGGTGATCATGGTGCCAACTTCGAGCCACGAGGCGTGACTGGTGGGTTGTGTTGCGATCCATCCGCAACGCCGTGCGCACTTTCCCGCCCTCTCCCTCATGATCCTCCTCCCCCTCTACCTCCTCCTCCTCCTCCTCTCCTCCTCCTCCTCCTCCTCATCCTCCTCCTCCTCAGCATCCTCCTCCTCCTCCTCCGCCTCCGCCGCCTCCTCCTCACCATGTCCGAATGGGCGTCGCATGCGGGCCCGCGCCGGTTGCCTCCCTTTCTTTAAGACCGGTTTCGCCATAGCGACCCCTCATCATCCCCGACAACACGTGCAGTGCGTCTGACACAAGGTGGCGTTACTGACAGCTTAAGGAGGAAAGCCACATGCGTACACAGTGGGAGAGACCTGTCTCCAGGGCGATCGCCTCTGTTTGAAAAGAAGACGCTGCACGCCCCAAAAACTTTGCACCGCAAGCTACCTCAACTGGTAAGGTTGCGTTCTTGCCCTGGCTGTCTCGGACAACCCTATACCATATCCAGCCCACTGCGCCTTTGCCCGCGCGCCAACCGCCGTCTGTCTCAGTTGGAAACAGGCGCCAGGGCTAAGTGTTGAGCAAGCGCGCTTTCACGGTAAACGTCCTGCCCGGTATCGAATGCCATGTTCGCCAAATTGTCCGCAGCGGCGTTGTGTTTCCGTTTCCGCCACCTCACAGGTGATGAAGTATTGGCACAAGCCCTGATTCCCTTCGCGAACAACTCCGCCAATCGGCGACCGACTCGAACGCAGAACGATCTCAGGTAATCCGAGTGGAGCTTCGCGCTGCCTGTGAAGAGGCCGGATATCGTCTTGCAAACAACAACAACAACAACAACAACAACTCGCAACCGCCGGAACCTATTGTGCCAATGGTTGTCGCCCGGGTGCAAGACATGGCATGTTTTGGAATGCGCGCGCATCACCTTGCACGCGCTCTTCCACGGGATAGTGAACCGGTCCAGCAGCCGAAGTTGGAAGCTAAGGTAAGCGCCATAACTTGCCAATATTGTCCACGAACTCACACCAGCCTGTGAGAACCACGACGTTCTATGTGGAAACGTGTCCCGGTAGGCCCTCCAACCTTCACTCACCATAGACAAGAACCAGCGGGGCTTCCCACGATGTAGCCGCCCAGCCTGGCGTGGAATGCACAGAGCCTCGGTCGCGACGTTCTCCAAGGGACATCGATTGGGCCAGCAACCACACGTGAGCAGAGTTGCGTTCCCTCACCACCTGCAGCGGGGCGTCGCCCAAACCAACAACCGTTTGCTGTTCGCCCCAAGCTACGGCGTGAATTGAAAGAAGCACTTGGTGATGAACAAGAGGCACTTTGAACATATGGAGCCAGTTGTAGATTTTGGAAGCACCCCGGACGTTGAATTGCATTCTGCTTTCGTCCAGTTCTGGCCGAAGCCTCAACGTGCACCGCAACCGCCGCAATTCTCAAGTTCGAATGCGGCCCAAACTGCGCTGCGAAACGCGCCACGTGCAAACGCCAAAGATTGCAAAGGATGCGACTGTCGTCCGCCAAGCCTGAATTCCACTTCCAAAATTACCGCGTGAACGTGATAACCGGGAGCGCTTGAAATGCGCAGCGCCGGCCTGGCCGAGACGATAATCCATGGAGGTGCCAGTGCCCCCTCGTCTATGTAAGCATCCACCTAATAACGCAATGCGCGGCAACTCCTTGTAAGTTAAGCTGGCCCCGCGCCCGCGATCTGCAGCGGCGCTCTTGGTTCCGTCGTGCCTTCGGAGCGCGGGTGCTCCAAAGACGGCGGCTTCCAATGATGGCCAAGTCGGTTGATTGCATCAGTGAGCTGCACTACCATGCCCTGGAGTTGGGCGCGCGACGACGAGAAAAGGATAATGTTATCTGCCCACACTGCGTGGCTAATGATGATGCCGTCGTCGAAGTGCACCCTGCAATCCAACTGACTCCAGGCGCGCACAACAGGGTTAAGTACATGTTCGAGGAGCACGCTCCACTCGCTAGGTGTTTCGACCCCTCCCTGCCTTTGCAAATGGGGGCAGCTTTGTAGACCCAGCGCCAAGTAATGTGAGAAAAGCTTGCAACCCAGACAATTCATTCAGGAGAAGGGTGACCATGGCATGAGGCTCCCCCATCAATCATAGCAGTTGACACATGCTCGCGGCTCATCTCATCAAAAGCTGCTTGCACATTTCGCACAGCGATGTGTACCTGCAGCCCCCGTCCGTGTCCGAGGTGCAGTAGCTGCCGAATCATGCCGTGTATGTCGGTCGTCTTGCGGCGCCACTTGAAGCCATGTGTGCGAACGCACGATGGTCGCATTTGTAGTGGGAGCGTCGGCTGGAGACATCGCACGCACCGCTTCTGCAATTCTGGAAACTTCCCTATCCACCGCGCGTTCGAGAGCTCAGTGGCAGATTTGACCTTCGGGATGCCGAAAACTCCCATATGTTCCAGAAAGGTGATTGCCCAGAATCTCGAACATTCGCCCTGCCCCGGAACAGTTCCCACACGTGCAGCACTAGGATATCCGGGTTCAAGTTGCACACGTCCGCCGGAACGCCATCAGGGCCTGTTGCGGCCACCGTCCGAAGAGCAGCTCTGGCATGGAGGACGTCGAAATATTCAATGTCCACGGGGCGTCCCAAGCCATCAACCCTGCGATCAACGTGCTGAGCATACAGACTTTGCAAACGAAGCTGCTCCGAGTTCGCGTCATTCGAATCATCCTGGAAACGACTCCTTCCAAAGTCGTAGGCTCCATCTTACCACTGTTCCCGGTCAAAGGTCAAAACCCCACCAATATCCATGTAGGTGGGTGTAGATGTGACACGTGGGGGCCCACGGCAAAGTCTCTGCAGCTTACGATGATTAGTAAACTGTGTGCGTGTAGCCCTGTCTCGACGTAAACTCGAAGTCCTGTTTAACAAGTCGTTTGCTGATCTTGTCATCCGAGACCTGCTAGTAGTGTGCTGAACGGATTCTGCAATGCTCAACACTTTGGGTTCCAGGGAGGTCAGGGACGAGGCCGAAATCTCGTGGTCAATGCACTCGTTGAGGAAGGCGTCGTGCTGCACCTGATTGGCTGGAGCCCAACCTTGCGAGATGCCTTCAAATCCTCGGGTCTTGTCCCCTATGCAATGCCAAGAAGTATCTGCGATCAAGGGCCCATGGTCCACGTTGGTCCAGGATGAAACTGGGGGATCTTGCCAAGGTGCGGCATGGCCACAGATATTCGGCGATACCCCAATGAAGTCGATCTGAGAGCGGGCTTCGAGAACTCTCTTCACCCCGCAAGTCCAAAGTCGTTCACGGAAGTTGGTGCTAGGTGCTTAACCGAAAGTGTTCATGGCACGGATTCCCAATGCCGCCATCCACGAACAGAGTGTCTTCTGCATGCTGGGAGAATGGGATCGAAGAGGAGGTAGGACGAGAGAGCCAATAAGGTCGGAGAGTTTGCCTGGCAAGGTCACGTTGCCGTCAAAACCAACAATGATGCGAATGGTGTCGGGTGAAACTCGTTGACGACACTCCTGTATGAATTCGACTGTCCCCTCTATCAACTCTGCCGCCAAGCCGTCTATAGCGAAATGGCAAGATAACAAAACGAGGGTGCCAACGAGGACGCCCATCCAATACTTGCCACCCCGCCCTAGGCGGACCACGTGACTGAACGCTCGTTGGACCAGGGCCCCGCAATCTCCAGAGCCCGCGTCCAAGCCAGCACCGTGCCATTTATGTACAACGAAATTGTGTGAACACGCCCCTAGTTCCCAAGTGGGAATCTCCTGGCGTAGCACAAAAGATGAGCGAAGCCCCCTGGACTTCAGATCACTGGTGATCTCCCCGATCCGTCGCTTTCCTTTTCTCTGCGAATTCCAAGACAAATTACATGCAGATGTCGGAGTGTCGGCGTTGCCGGGGCCCCCCTATTGACGACGCTTTGCTTTGACCTGCTTGGTCAGCTCAACCGGCGTGTCCCCGAGAAGCTCCTGAGCGGAAGGTCCCCATGCAATAGTCTGCGAGTCTGTGACGCTGCCGATGTGGATCTCGCTCCCCTCACCCGCACCCTCCTCGTAGATGGCGAACTCCGGAGACCAATGGCAACGAATTGAACGACGATCACCCTGAAGCTTCCCATGGATAAACTGCTTTATCTTCCCAAGGAGCGCGTACTTACCCTGGACCTCCGGAGCCCTCTCCATGGTGACGTACGGCCGCTGCTTGTCCGGGAGGTCGCCCTCGCCGGCTGCAAGACTGTCCTTCCACAGGCCGTGGACCTCCTGAAGTACATCCTGGTGGATCTTGATGCGGATGGAATAGTTCTTGCCTCCGCGAAGCTGGATGGGCCCGAAAAAGGTGTTGGATCTCCTGGGGGACTTTCTGGAACAAGTTCTTGCGAATCTCATCCGCCACCGCCCTGGTTGCTCCTTTTATCGAGCCTCTCTGAGTACTCGCACCAACCCTTAATCTCTACATACCCTAGAGAAAATGAAGTGGTGCGTCAAGAGGACGGCATGGAGCTGGCCCGCTGGGATGCCTGCCTCTTGATCTCAATGAACTCCTTCCTCATCACCTCCTCTAACGCCTTCCTGGCCTTCCTCTCGGCGTCGAGCTCCTTTCGCAGGTCCGAAAACTGCTGATCTGTGGCCTGCGCCATGACGCCGAGCGTGCGATCGATCTTTTCCGCCTGCCTCCACATCCGGTCATCGATTACGTGGGTCAGGACATCGACGAGGTTCTTGTCCTTTGTGCTGAGGGCACCCTCCTGCTCGCGCGGTTTCTTCTGCTCAGGCTCGGTCGGAGCATACACAAAAAAAGCTCGCATGCGCGCTCTGGACAGACGAAGATGCATGAACGATGATCGGTGTAGATCGGAAGCAAGATGTATGAGAGGTTTGTGAGAGGTTCCGAGCATGTTTGGATAATAGGAGTTTCTAGTCGCCAAGGCCGTCTTGAGCCAAGTCCTTGAGCGAAAATGGCTACGGATCGCTGCTGCACGCCCATCACACGGATCGCGTCCTACGGGGACCTCCGCCCATGGCCCCAGCGGGCAGGTCTGCATGCGGGCCCGCGCACAGTTCAGCACACCCCCGCATTGCTCCGCCCCCCATGGCGGACACCACCTACAGCCCCAGAGGGCGAGTTAGCATGCGGACGTCTCCAAACTTCGGCACGTCCCTCACAAGAGTCGTGCCCCACTGGTAGCACCCATCACACCTCTCACACGGATCTTGCCCCACAGGAAGATCCACCTACGGCCCTAATTGGCAAATTTGTTTGTCGGCCGGCGTCCGCATGGGCACACCGCTCACACGGATCGCGCCCCACGGGAAGCTCCACCCACGGCCCAAGTTGGTGTACTCGCATGTGGGTTTTCACATCTTTCGGCACACCCTATTCGCGGATCGTGTCCTACAGGGGACTTTCTGCGGCCTCAGCAGGCGTCTTCAAGCCCATTTCGACATGTCCATAACACGAATCGCGCCCTATACAGGAGCCGTCACATGTGATCCCCAGCCCATTTCGGCGCACCCATCGCGTGGATCATGCCCCATAGAGAGTTCCACCGTATCACCCCAGTGGGCAAGTTCACATGCGGGGCCGCGCATATTTCAGCACACACCCCGTGCACATGGGGGGTCTGCTTCATAGGGACTCTATATACTGTTGGATAAGGAATCCAAGGTCTGGAAGCCAGTGGAAGTCAAATCGTGGATTGGCCATGAAACCATTACATAAGGACTCCTCCAAGGTCAAGGCCTCATGGGCACTCCTTAATAAGCGCCCCCACTGAATTGCTCCCAGTGGGCGGGTCCACATGCGGGCCTCCGCCAACGTGAGCACATCCCTCACACAAAGGAAGCTCCACCTACGACCCCCGGGGGAGGGCCACATGCGGGCCCGCTCCCATTTCGGAACACCCCTCACCCAAGAAACGCTTGACAGGAAGCTCCGCCCACGATCCCAAGGTGCAGAGTTCCCATGCCTGCTCTCTCTCTCCTACTCGTCCCCAGGGTTGTCGCTGGGTGTTCGTCTTCCCCCCCCCCTCCTCTCGGCCGTCGTCTCCTGTCGCTCGCTCCCCTCCCTCCCCTGGCTCTGGATTCGTCCCCGTCCCCGGGTGTCGTTCCCTCCTCTGCCCCCTGCTGCTATTGTTCTCCAGGGTCGTCCACCAGTGGGCTTCTTGGCGAGAAGAATGTGCATGACAGAGTTTGAAACGTTCCGTGCCCATGGAGCCGCGGATGCCGAGAGTTCGGCTGTTTCTCGCATTGCGTCACTGCGTTCAACGGCTGTCATGCAGGCGCCGCTTTTCCTGCCCATGCACCTCTGACGTGCACGGCGTCTCGCTCTCTCTCTCTCTCTCTCTCTCTCTCTCTCTTTCTCTTGTTTTTTTTACCTAACAGCGAAGACTGATAGGTTTCTAGTAGGGTAAAAAGAGCTCACAGATCACTCCACAGGGGGGTCCGGGCAGGCGTTGCGAGTTGCCGGGCGGCAGGGGGCCCCGCTCGTTTTTCACCAACAGTCACACACTTCGTGCTCTTCGAGTTCCCAGAACTCCATTCCCGGGCCACATTCTGGAGGGCCGGATGCAACAGTCACACACTTCGTGCTCCTCGAGATCCCAGAACTCCATTCCCGGGCCACATTCTGGAGGGCCGGATGCAACAGTCACACACTTCGTGCTCTTCGAGTTCCCAGAACTCCATTCCCGGGCCACATTCTGGAGGGCTGGATGCAACAGTCACACACTTCGTGCTCTTCGAGTTCCCAGAATTCCATTCCCGGGCCACATTTTGGATGCCCGGAGCCAACTGTAGGCCACTTCGTGGTCTTCGAGTTCCCAGAACTCCATTCCCGGGCCACATTTTGGATGCCCGGAGCCAACTGTAGGCCACTTCGTGGTCTTCGAGTTCCCAGAACTCCATTCCTGGGCATGAATTTGAATGCCCGGAGCCAACTGTAGGCCACTTCGTGTTCTTCGAGTTCCCAGAACTACATTCCCGGGCCACATTTTGAATGCTGAGGCAGGCTGAGGCTGAGGCTGAGGCAGGCTGATGCTGAGGCAGGCTGAGGCTGAGGCTGAGGCTGATGCAGGCTGAGGCTGAGGCAGGCTGAGGCTGAGGCCGAGGCTGAAGGCAGACTGAGGCTGAGGCTGAAGCAGGCTGAGGCTGAGGCTGAGGCAGGCTGAGGCTGAGGCAGGCTGAGGCTGAGGCTGAGGCAGGCTGAGGCTGAGGCTGTGTCTGTGACTGCCGTTGCCACTGCGACTGTCATCGCGAATGCGACTACGACTGCGAGAACAGCACAATTCTACAACTGGATTCTCATCTGAATCTTAAGGGGAATGCTTCCAGATATGCTCCTACACATCGCTGTTAGGTTGCTTTGCCGGGATTTTTTTTTTTTTTTTTTTTTCTCTCTCTCTCTCTCTCGCTCTCTCCCTCTCCCGTGGGGGACCGTGGGGGAGCTCCACCTACCGTTCCGAAGCGCAAAATCGCATGCGGGCCCCCACCCATTTCGGCATTCCCATACCGAACGTGCCCAAGAGGGAGCCCCACCCACGGCCCCCGTGGACGTTGGCGCGCGCAGGCCTCCGCAGACTTCGGCACGCGGGTTCTCTGCGGGCCTCCAGAGGCCTGCGCGCCTCCAGGGGTCTGCACGGCGCAGCAGCGCTGCGCCTCGGTGCGGCCACAGGGAATCTTCGATCGCGGAACTTCGAATCTAAATCCATTACCTGTCTCTCTCGATCGAGGAACGTGAACCTCGAGCCTCAAACGTCAAACCAATATCGTCGGGTCAGCTCGATGTACTTCGCAGGAAAACGCCGTCTGGGCCGTTTTGGGGTCTTTTGGGTTGTCCTGGGGCCCTCTTGGGCCGTCCCGGGGCCTTCTTGGGCCGTCTTGGGGAGATGGGGCCCTCCAGAGGTCTTCTGAAGCCATCTAGGGCCCTGTTGGGGGCCTCCAGTGGCATTCGTAGGGGTCTCCCACAGCTTTCGTGGATCTCTCTTGGGAGCCTTCTAGGGGCATCTTGGGTTTCTTGCGGGCAGTCTCGGGGATCTCTGGGGCAGTCTTGGGGCCCCCTTGGACCGTCATCAAACCCTCTGGGGGTCCTCTTGGGCCGTCTTGGGGCGATATCGGGGGCCCATCGTGCCGTCTTGGACGCTGCGAGGTCCCAATCAGCGGATATGCTAAACTTATAGATTTAACCTCGGGAATGGGGCGATGTTTGCTTCTTCGGGGCTCTCTTAACAGTCTCTTGGGGCGTCTTGGAGGCCTCTTGGGCCGTCCTCAGACCATCGAGGTTCCTCTTGGAGCGTTCTTGTGCTGTCTTGGGTCTCTCTTGCGCCTCTCCGATGACTCCTCTGATCGCCTTGAATCTGCTCGCAAGGCCCGGCAAGGCGCCCTGGGAGGCCCGGAAGGGCCAGCGGACCTTTCCCAAGGGCGTTCAAGGGGCCGCTGAGACGTCCGAAAGGGCATCTAAAACATCCCTGGGGGGGCCAGTTTAGGGTAGGGGTGTGGGGGGTCCGGGTAGTAAAAAAAATATAAGAATAGGAATATGTATGTATGCATATGGTTTTATGTGTGTATACATATACGTACATGTATATGTATATGAACATATATATATATCTATATATATATATATATATATATATATGCGAGGGTCTAGCGCCAATCCCCGATGTTGTGGAGCTTTCGACTGCGCCCATTGAGGGCAGAACTCTAATGCCTTCGGCGACGTGTCAAAGTTTGCGGGGCACGCTGTGCTGCACCGCGCGACGTGGCAACGGCTGCGGCGCGCGCGCACGCCAAAGCCCGTGGCCGCCGCGCGCGCCAGCACCACGCCGCACACCTGGGGCCGAGGACGCCGAACGCTGCGGCGACGCCGGCAACGCTCCTCCTCCTCCTCCTCCTCCTCCTCCTCCTCCTCCTCGTCCCCCTCTTCGTCCTCATGTTCCTCCTCCTGCTCCTCATCCTCCTTCTTTTCCCCCTCTTCCTCCTCATGATCATCCTTATCATCAACATCATCCTCCTCCTCATCATCAACATCGCCAAGCTCCCCATCATCATCGCCACAATCATCGTCCTCGCGCGCACTCACGGCGTACGTCGTGACAAGAAGGACGATACGGAACAAACGATGTTTGGGTCCACGTTACCATGGCATGATCATCCTTGTCAGCAGCACCATGATCGCCACCATCATCATCAACATCATCATCACCACCATCATCATCACAATAGTCATCAGCCTCGCCACCGTAATCTCAATCCTCATCGTCATCAACATCAGCATCATCACCATCATCAGATTTCTCCTCCTCGGTTTCCTCCTCGTGTTTTCTTTTTCCTCCTCTCCCTCCTCCACCTGCTCCTTCACCAGGAACCAAACATATGTAGATGTTGATGTTCCAACCCTCGCGCCTACACCAAGGTTCTCTGACATGTGGCCGACATTTGCGCGAGTGGGTCGGGAAAGCGGGCCCAGGCGGCCAGGTCGAGCAGGCGTGTTGCTGAAGCGTGCGTTCTGCTGAATCGCGAGAATGTCTGGAACGACAGCGCGATTCCAAAGTAAATCATGAGATAGGCCAAAGCAAGAACGTGATTCCTGAATGTCGAAGGCGCAGCGTCGGAATTAGTTACGAGAACATACCTTGCGAGAGTTCGACTTCTGCATACACTGTGAACAAGTCCCGCGCGAGAGCGCGATTCTTCAATACATTATGAAGAATGTTTAAACCGGAACCGTTGTTGTTGTAGACCGGGGCCAACAACCTTATTCTGCGATCCGATAATCCCCGTGATAAACAAAACAGGGTGCGAGCCTCGGAAAGGGCACTTCAATAGAAGCAACACAATGTGGCCCCCACCCCGGAGGGGGGATCAACAATACTGATTCTGCCGCAACGAGAACTCAACAACAACAGCAACGACAACAACAGCAACAACATCAACAACAAAAATCATCCTAAGACTGTTCGTTCTTATCTGCTCGAGTGTCCGTTAACGTGTATTTCCCCAAACCCTCGATACCCGCCTCTTCGTCTTCGATCGTACCCCCTTTGGGGGGTATGCCTTTCTTCCCTGCAGGCCAGGCCCCGGGAAGCGGCGGGGCGGCCGCGGACCGTCGGGCTGGCCAGCGGCAGCACTGATCGGGCAACCCGACACCAAGAAGGACGGACAGGCGACCGACCACGACGACGACAACGACGACGAAGTCGACGACGACGACGACGACGGCAACGACGAACGACGACGAGCGAAAGCGAGAGCGAGAGAGAGAACGACAGCAGGGCCACGAAGGGCACGAAGTAGGCCACGAAGGGCGGCAGCGGGGACACGAAGGGAATGCGTATGGGGCCACGAAAAAACGCGAACGAGCGGGGGCCACGAAGGGCAGATCATGCGGGGCCACAGAAGGAAGCGACGGGGCCACTGGGGGTAGCAACTGGGCCACGTAGGACAGCGAGGGGGGCCACAAAGGGCGAGAGCGGGGCCACGAAGGGCATGCATATGCGGCAACGACGGGCGCGAACGAGCGGGGACCACGAAGGGCATACGTATATCGGGCCGCGGAGGGCAAGGACGGGGCCACTGAGGGCAGCAACGGGGCCACGAAGAGCAGCGATGGGGCCACGAAGGGCGACAGCGGGGCCACGAAGGGCACGCATATGGGGCCACGACGGGCGCGAACGAGCGGAGAAGCCACGAAGGGCATGCACATATATGGGGCCACGAGGGTCAGCGAGGGGGCCACGAAGGGCTGCAACGGGGCCACGAAGGGCAGCGAAGGGGCCACGTCTGCAACGGGGCCTCGAAACAAATCGAGGGGGCCACGAGGGGCTGCAACGGGGCCACGAAACAAAGCGAGGGGGCCACGAAGGGGTGCAACGGGGCCACGAAACAAATCGAGGGGCCCACGAAGGGCTGCAACGGGGCCACGAAGCGCAGCGAGGGGGGCCACGCAGGGTTGCAACGGGGCCACGAAACAAAGCGAGGGGGCCACGAAGGGCTGCAACGGGGTCATGAAGGGCAGCGAGGGGGCCACGAAGGGGTGCAACGGGGCCACGAAACAAATCGAGGGGCCCACGAAGGGCTGCAACGGGGCCACAAAGCGCAGCGAGGGTGGCCACGAAGGGCTGCAACGGGGCCACGAAACAAAGCGAGGGGGCCACGAAGGGCTGCAACGGGGCCACGAAGGGCAGCGAGATCCCGATTCACAAAAATATTGTGTGAGGGAGTCCTAAGCGTGAGCGCGACTCCTGGGTGCCTGAATGTCGGGAGCGCGGCGCTTGAGTACATTGCGGGAAATTCCAACGCAAGGGCGCTATTCTTGAGTAAATTGCAAGCCAGTCTCCAGCGAGAGCGCGACTCCAGAGTGCGGACAGAGCGATTCCTGAATAAATTGTAAGGAAATTCCATAAAGGAGAGCGCGATTCCTGAATAAAATGCGAGGAGGTCTCGGACGGTAGCCGTTGTTGTCGTAACCCCGAGATCAACAACACGAAGACTGTCCCTGATAAAAAAGGTGCGAGCGCCGGGAGGGGCACTTCAATTGACAAATACAATGTGCACCGGATGGGAAGGTCAACAATCATTTTCTTCAGTAGTGAGAGTTCGACCACAACAACAAGAAACACAGTAACAATATTTGTAACCTCGCGCACAGTACTCTAACACGCAACATGCATCCATCATGATGCCACCTCCTCTGGGAGGAACTGCACGAAAAAGGGGGACAAGCACTCCCGCACCCAAATCTCCCGCCGCATAAGGTCGAGCCAACACCTCTCCCGAGGCACACTCCCGCTTCCAGCTCGCAAGACACATAAACAAGCCAGTGCGCCTTGGGGAGCGGCGAGGACTCGAAGCGCCAAGGGTTCGAGCCCCAGGCGAGGGGGAATCTGTAGGAACAGACTTGACACACGAAGGAGTCGAGCCCTAGTCGAAGTGCGTGGTCTGTAAACCTCCTGGGAACCCCCAAAGTCTAAAGCCGCCAGGACGCGGCACATCACGCAGGGTTTACCCTATCAGCCCACATGAATTTCATCGCACAGCGCCTCGTAAACCAGGGTAGGGGCGTTTTTCCAGCCCTTGACGAAGGGAATATTTAGAAACATACGTAAACACACACACACATTAAAGCTTCGAGCCCCGTAGGCGCAGAGGCAAAATAACACACAACGGACCCGACAACGCATCCGAACCCCAGGCGAGGGGCGACGAAGCCTCTGCGGGCGAAGCCTACGAGGGGCTCCTTCCTCCTTCCTCCTCCCTCCTCGTCCTCCTCGTCCTCCTCCTCCTCCTCCATCCTCGTCCTCCTCGTCCTCCTCGCCCTCCTCGTCCTCCTCGTCCTCCTCCTCCTCCTCCGCCTCATCCTCCTCCGCCTCCTCGCCCTCCTCCTCCTCCGTCTTCTCCTCCTCCACCTCCCGAAAAGCACTCCCCGAACACATGTCCCAATACAGGAAAGAAGAATGCCTCCTGGAGCCTAGCTGACACCGCGCAGCTGGCCGGCAGCGCGCGAGGACGGCGGACGGGGTACCACCGAGGGCACGCGCCGGGGCCGAGCACAGCATGCCCGGCCCTCCTGCGCTGCCGGGGCCCTCGGTTCGGCTCCGCAGCGCCGGGTGTCTCGCGCACTATACGCCCCTCCCTCATGCAGGGCGAGAGAAGGTGTCATGCTCTGATCCGGGGATGCGCCCCAGGGTGTCCAAAGGATCTGCGGCCATTGTCTCTGCAGCCCGCGTGGATGATTCGGAAATGAGGACCCCTGGCAAATCCAAGAAATGCTGGAACGTACCACTATCATGAGCGTGTCAGTATGTATCCGCGCCGTTTTTTCTCGACGTGCCCAAGTGGACGACGCCGGCAACTCGGCAAGCCCACGGCAAGCCCTGCGCCCCGCGCCCATGCAGACTACGGCAAACCCACGGCGAGCCCACCGCGCCCGAGGCGGAGTCTGCCCACCGCGCCCGAGGCGCCCTCCCGAAGACGAAAAGCCGCGCGTCGGAACAAACGGCGCGGCGACAGGCAGTCACCTGACTTCGCGCACCATGCCCTGGGATGCGCGGCGCACGGTGAACGTTTTCTGAATCGGAAGGGGGGGGAGGGGAGGAGGAGGGGGAGGAGGGGGGGGAGGGGGGGGGAGGGGGAGGAGGAGGAGGAGGAGGAGGAGAGAGGAGGAGGAGGAGGAGGAGGAGGAGGAGGAGGAGGAGGAGGAGGAGGAGGAGGAGGGGGGGAGGGAAGGGGGGTGTGCGAGGGCCCGCGCCGATCGGCAAAGCAAAGAATAAGAAAACGACGACGCGATTGTCAACGCGCCCCTACTGCTCCTGCGCCGCCCCCTTGGAGAAGTGGCAGCCGCTTCTGGCCCAGACAGCGACGCGAGAAGCGCGGCTTGTCTTCGCGCCCCTACACGGCTGACCCAGCTATATTCGGGTTGGACGTAAGGGTATAATATAGCAAAGGGTGGGGTTAGGTCGGGCATGTCTATACAGGCGGATTGTGGAAGGAAAATATTCAAAAACGGTCCAGATAATCAAACAATCGTCCCAAGACTATGTTTCCTTTTTTTGAATATTCCGCCTGTAGAGGGACATGCTCAACTTCAGGGTAGCGTCAAAAATCAACTCACGTAGCTTGTTTTCCTGGCGCCCCCTGGTGCCGGGAGGCGCCCATGTGTCGAATGGGTCCGACGGCGGGCGGAAACGGCTGCATGCAGCAGACGTCGCAGCCCTCCCTTTCCCTGATCCAGAATTTGCTCTGTCGTACGGCCCGGCTAGGTGGAAGGGGCGCACCGGCTGCCATGTCTCAGGCGCTCTCCGTTTCGCCTTCTTGGGAGCACTGTCCTTTCCCCTGGAGGGGAGCACTCTCCTCCTCTTCTTCTTGGGGGGCGGGCATCGACCACCATGTCTCAGGCAAGGTTCGAGGCCAGCAGCACGAGACGATTCCCGGGCGCAAGGGGGCCCAGGGCTGCTCGGCCGCCTCTCCGGCGGCGGGCACGCGC
Organism: Prorocentrum cordatum; assembly: GCA_963575745.1. Lineage (NCBI taxonomy): Eukaryota > Dinophyceae > Prorocentrales > Prorocentraceae > Prorocentrum > Prorocentrum cordatum. The sequence goes on along the minus strand of CAUYUJ010015200.1, from coordinate 237,092 downwards.
GCGCGCAGCCGCCCTTGCACGGGGCCGTGCGCGCGTAGACAAAAAAACAGCAAGAGCAGAAAAAGGCATGGGCTGGGCGCCTCCCAGTCTGGGCGGCGGGGAGGCTGTGACCTCGCTGCCGCCCAAGTCTTGGCGCCGCCACGCGGTCACGCCTTCTCGCTGTTCGCCGTCTCCTTCGGCAGCAGCTGCCTCTTCTCGTCGGACTTGTCGCCGACGAGGCCGGCGACGCTCTTGTAGAAGAGGGCGCCGAAGACGATGAGCAGACTGGCCACCTGGGAGAGCGTGATGCTGTTGTGGTAGGTTGCGTACGAGACCATGATCGACACCACCTGTCGGACGTTCATGGTGGCGGCGTACACCAGAGCGCCAAACTCCTTCACCTGAGAATAAATGAAAAACTGGGCCGAGACCGCCGAGCCACTCAAAACCAGGGCGTCTGCCACGAACGATGGGTGCTCCGTGCAGAAGGCAATGGCGGGCAACAGGTCGCCTGCCACGAGGAGCGTGGCCAGGGAGACGACGGAGGAGAACATGTTGACGTACAGCATCTGGTTAAACTTCGACGTGGTGTGCTCCCGGAACAGCTTCTCCTGCATGGTCGAGGTGAAGCCGTCCAGCCCCAGGAACGCGAGCAGCAGCAGGAAGCCCACCATGCTGCTCCCCGTTGAGGTCTTGGAGGTCACAGGGCCAGTGAGCAGGAAACTGGTAACGCCAAAGGTGACACACATGGCGACCGCCCAGTCCTGTACGCCGTACTTCTTCCCAGAGATCACGATGCCCCACAGCATGACGGGCATCATCTTGAAGCTCTTCCCCAACATCTGCACCGGGAAGGAGACGTACTTGAGGGCCTCGTATTGGCACGTGCTGGCGTAGACGTTGGACAGCGAGATGGTGAGGTACTTCCACAAGGGCGCCTTGGACGCCAAGCTCTCGCCCTTGGCAAGCGCCATGCAGACGGCGAACACGACGGCAAACATGCGGTTCACGAAGACCAGGAAGACGGAATAGGTGAACAGCTCGCCGCCGTAGCTCAAGGTGATCACCCGCTCCTGGAGCAGCCCGTACACAAGGAGCGCTAGGATGATGCCCGCAGCGTAAAACGCGCACCAGCCAGCCTGCACGAGCGCGGTTGCGGTCTGCAGAGTCTGACCTGTCCCAGCGGCCAGCGGCAACGAGGCCTGGGCGGACGGGGTGGTCATGACCGGCTGAAGTGGAGCCCGACACAGATGGGATTTCGTTGACCGGGTCGATGGGTGAACTGAGATTGGGCCAGAATGGTCACGGTCATCTTGCCACCTCAACAGTGCTGTCGAATCTCGACGCGACCCGCAACGGACGAACCACGAAGACCGAGGACCAACGCCGAAAGACAGCACAACGACAGGCAACGACGGGCGGCGACAGTACGGATGGCTTGCCGCCTTGAGAGTGCAGTGGAATCTCGACACGACCGGCAGCGGGCGATCGGCGAACACCGAGGATCGACAGCGAGAGACAGCACGGCGACAGACAGCGACGGACGACGACAGACGGCGACAGGCCGCGGGGCGAGGGGCGAGCGGAAAGCCCCGAAGGCGAGGGCGACGGCCTCCCAGGCCTGCCCTAAAGGGGCGCGCTCCGAGGCCGCGGGAGCGCGCCCTGGGAGGGCCCAGAGAAAGGCACCACCACGCACACACACACACACACACACGCGCGCACACACACACACACACACCCGCGCGCGCGCACACACACATACACACGCGCGCACGCACCCACACACACACACACACACATACGCGCACGCCCCACACACACACACACACACACACACACACACACACACACACACACACACACACACACACACACACACACGCACACACGCACGCACGCACGCACGCACGCACGCACGCACGCAGCACGCACGCACCACCCCACACACACACACACACACACACACACACACACACACACACACACACACACACACACACACACACACACACGCACACACACACACATGCACACTCACACGTACACACACACACACACTCTTTCTTACGTCGCTGCGCGGCAGGGACGGTCCGCGCGCGCGCTCGGGCAATCCGGGCGACGACATTGCGACGAGCCAGGATGCGAGAGGGGAAGGACACACACACACACGAACACGTTTCAAGACGATAAGCTTCCTTGCGAAGCCGCGCGACACGACCCGGGTCCTTGTCGTGCACACTCCTCGGTGCCTCCAGTGGCAGGGTGGCGGTACCCGGGCGCAGCAGGTACAAGCGGACCGAGCGCGGCAGCTGCGCGCGGAAGTGGGCAAGCGCGCTCCACGACCCGCAGAGAAACTACTCGCAAATGTTCTGGATCCGCCGCGGGGGAATTACGATACACTACAAAGGGGACGGCATATGTTTGTTCGGACGTTTGCGAGTGGGCACTTTGCATTTAGCGGAGCGCGCTCGGTGAGGGGAAGAAGCGCCGAGGCGAGCATGGGCGTGGAAGGCCGGGGACACAGGCCATGCATCAGGAGCAACGAAGACGTACTTAGACTCACAGCTGAAGCATTACGGTTGGTAGTAGGTCGGGCACGTCCCCCTACAGGCGGATTGTGGACGAACAAACAAAAATACTCACAACATGCTCAACCATAGTGAAACAATACTAGACACATCGTCCCCAGACTATGTGTTGACTATCTTTGAATATTCCTCCTGTAGAGGGACATGCCCAACTTAGATTGATCCCAGAGCCGCGCAGAGTGCGACTGCGACGCAGGCGCAAGCTGCCCGACGCGTCGCCCGATGTGCGACGGCGGCCATCGACATGGTCGGCTCGTCTGCGAGCCAAGGGGAGCCTTATTGCTCAGGAGAGCCACAAGCACCACTACCACCAGCTAGGGGGGTGGCCGTTCCCTCCCCTCGAGTTGGTGGCACCTCCCTCAAGGAACTCCCTGGAGGCATGCCCGGAACGAGGTGCCACCAGCTCGAGAGGGTGGGACAGCCAACCCTCTAGCTGGTGGTAATGTTATGTTGCTCCCATCGTACTGAAGGACTACATCCCAGAAAGAATTTCGAGCACCCAGAATCATGTCGAAACAGTGCCGAACGAGTGTCGCCCCCCGGAGCCCGACACGAACAGACCTTCGCATGTCGGTGCTCTCTTGGTGCTCGAGACTCTTCCTGGCGATCAAGGCTGAAGTAGGTTGGAATATCATGGTAATAATGAAGGATGACGATTAATAAATGACCGGGGGTCGTGCTCACGCGGCGGCGCCCGGGATGACGATTAGAAAAAACCCGTCGCGGGCTGGAAAACTATGTTTTTAATCGTTCTCCTCCAGTCAGAAAACTGTGCAGAAATAGCAAAAAACTATTTGTTTAATCGTTCTCTCCCATTTTTGTATTAATCGTCATCCCACATTAGTTGTAAATCTGCCTCTGGTGACCTGCGTGGAGTGGCACGTGCCCGCGACCCAGGCGCCACGGGAGCGGCAGCGCGCGGCGGGAGAGCCGCGGGAGCGGCAGGCCGCCCGCGCTCGGGGGCGCGGCGCGCGCCGCGGAGGGCCCGCGCGACAGCTCCTCCTCCTCCTGCGCCTCCTCCGCCTCCTCCGCCTCCTACGCCTCCTCCTGCTCCTCCTCCTCCTCTTCCTCCTCCTCCGCCTCCTCCTCCTCCTCCTCCTCCTGCCCCCTCCTCCGCCTCCTCCTCCGCCTCCTCCTCCTCCTCCTCCGCCTCCTACGCCTCCTCCTCCGCCTCCGCCTCCTCCGCCTCCTCCTCCTCCGCCTCTCCGCCTCCTCCTCCGCCTCCTTCTTCTCCGCCTCCTCCTCCTCCTCGCCTCCTTCTTCTCCTCTCCTCCTCCTTCTCCTTCTCCTCCTCCTCCTCCTCCTCCTCATCCTCTCCTCCTCCTCCTCCTCCTCCTCCTCCTCCTCCTCCTCCTCCTCCTCCCCCTCCTCCTCCTGCTCCTGGGGGGAACTGGCACAGGAGGGGGATGCATCGGCCTGGAGTCGGCGATGCATCGCCGATATAGATCGGCGAATTAGGCCCCCGATCGTGAGTCCGCATCTCCCCGGGCGGGGGCGGGGGCACTCGGGCCCCCACCGGCGATGCATGGGCGAGCGGGGCTCGATGCATCCCCCCCCCCCGATGCCCGCCCCCTGGCCATCGCTCGGACGTCCAGTCTCCCTGTGCTTTTTCCGGCTTCGTGCGCGGCTTGTTTCACCAAATATCATCGAGGATGCTCCTCGATGGGCCCCGCAAAAGAAAAAAATGCACACGTCCGAGCGATGCCAAATCCCCCCCCCTATCGGTGCCCCCGATGCCGAGGGGCGCCCAGGGAGGCGGAGCCGGGGCCCCGGCGGGCACGGGAGAGAAGCGGGGGCGGGAGGGGCCAGGCCACAAGCAAGCAAAGAGCAGCTGCATCCTCGAACCTCGATCCTCGAAGGCCGTCCTCGCCCATCGTCCTCGTCTTCGTCTTCGTCTTCGTCTTCGTCTTCGTCGTCGTCGTCGTCGTCCGTCGTCGTCGTCGTCGTCGTCGTCGTCGTCGTCGTCGTCGTCGTCGTCGTCGGTCGTCGATGTCCGTCGACGTCGTCGTCAGTCGCTGCTGCACGCCGTCGTCCGTCGACCTCGCCGTCCGTCCTCGTCCGTCCTCGTCCGTCGTCGCCCGCGTCGCCCTCTTCGACGTCCGTCGTCCTCGTCGTCCGGTCTAGCGTCCGCCGTCGCCCTCCTCGGCCGGGCGGCGCGGCCGGGCACCGCCCAGGGCAGCCGCCCGGCGCGCGGCCGCGCGGGCGGGCCCATGACCGCCCCGTCGCGGCGGCGGCGGCCGCGACGGGGCCGCGCGGGCGGGGCCTCTGCTGCCTGCGGGTCGAGGGCGGCCCGAAGATCGATCGACGGTTCGAGGATCGAGTCGAGGGGTCGAGGATTCAGCACCCAGGAGGGTCGAGGATGGAGTCGGAGGGTCGAGGATGGAGGATCGAGGAGGGTCGAGGATGCAGGAGGGTCGAGGAGTGTCGCGGAGATCGAGTCGAGGATCGAGGAGCATCGAGGGCCGAGGTTTGGCGCATCGCGCGGGGACGGCAGTCGAAGACCGAGGCTCTCGGGCGCTCCCCGTCCGTCTCGGGCCTCCGGGCGTCTCCAGGGGCCTGGAGGGCATCCCTGGGGGCGACCTGCAGCACACACACACACATACATGCACACACACACACATACACGCAAGCACACACACACGCACGCACACAATGAGAGACCCTGCTGCGAGAAATCCTGGGACACGTCCCTCGTCGCTCTGTGAGGGCCCCGAGGTGCCCCGGAGAGCTCCGGTGGGCCTCTGGGGCCACCGGGGGAGGAGACCTCTCCGCGGGGCGCCTGCCGGCGGGCCGCTTTCTCCCTGGGCGCGCCAGCTGCAGGTAGGCAGCGGCACCACCGCCACCAGCGCGAGGAGCAACTTATATATATAGCTCGCCTACCGTTCTCTCCCGCCAGGCTCATTTTTGTGTGAGGGGCTGACCAGGCAAGTGACTTCGAGACATCGATGCCGAGGAACGCCGAGCCGAGAGCACACACCCTGCTTAAAGAAATTGCGTTTACAGCTTGCTGAGCAATATAACAGAGGAGGGAACGGAGAGAGAAGCACAGCACAGACACACACCCACAGAGGCACGCGAGAGAGGGGGGGGAGGGAGGGAAGACTTGAGCGTGGCAGTTGCGGCGGGATCCAGGATGGGCTATGCCTAAACATGTAAAATGTGACAGCTCGCCTACCGTTCTCTCCCGCCAGGCTCATTTTTGTGTGAGGGGCTGACCAGGCAAGTGACTTCGAGACATCGATGCCGAGGAACGCCGAGCCGAGAGCACACACCCATACCCATATGGTGAGCTGGCCGACTGGTCGATAGTCAGAAGGAGGCCGAATAACTTCCTTATGAACCCAATGCCATATCAACAGCATACTTTGAAAACCTCCGAGCACGTTTATCTTCGAACGATCGCTGCATCACACGACTGAACTTCTGGGCGAAAGCTTTGGGGTACTCAGCCGCCAGACGAGTGAAGTGAGGACCGTGAGGGGCGTGCCCGGACAGGATCACATGTGGTTTTTTAGACATCGAGCAAATACCTGATCGACCAGAGCAACGGATACTGAGGTTCAGCAACGGCAGCGAATTCCAGGCGGCGACGCTGGTCGCCTTCCGCCACGGCGCCCCGTACTGGCACACGTGAAGCTGGATCTTCTGGGCGTAAGGCGCCCGCAAAAGCCGGGCCAGTTCAGGAGCGTGCCACATCAAGGAGCCCGCGGGATTCTCAAGGTACACAGCAACTTTCCACTTCATAGCGAGGCGGATGACCTTGCACGTGAATTTGAAGGTCGAGTTGCCCACCTCCAGCCTCGCCAGCTCGCTCGCCGAAAGCCCAGGCAGCCCCATGGGATGCCGCCGCGAGCGCAGAGGCCGGCGCAAGGCCTGACTCCACGTCGTGCAAGGCGTCCCGAGCCAGATGCCGGCTATGCAGCCGGATGTGACCCATCCATGAAGCACCTCAAAAAACTCATGCACCAAATGATTCTCGCGAGCACCGCGGCCGATGTCGAACCCGATTGCCGAGAAGCCGTCAGATTTCAGCGCTGCCGTGATGCAGCCCTTGCCGCAGAACAGCTCGACGAAGACGAACCGCCTGTGCAGCCGCCCCGCGCCTACAGCCTTGCGGAAAGCAGCCAGCATGTGGGCCCGCACGGCCCCTGGGGCCGCTATCAGCGGCGGCGCCGCTTGCGGCCGCGGCTGGCCGCCGCCGCCAGGCTGGGTCGGGCGCCGACCAGGCTGGCCAGGGCGGCGGGCAGCTGGGAGCGCAGCGGATGCGGGCCGCTGGCCAGGGCGCCCTCGATCACCGCTTTGAAGTTCGCCTCGACCAACTTGCCGAACGACAGCGTGGCGGCTGGAACCCAGTGCAGCTCGGCGAGTAGCTTCGACTCCTTTGCGTACCGCTTCATGCTGCTGCTGTGGCCCCATCTGCCCCTGCGTTGCACCTGCTCCGGCGTACGGAGCCCGCGGATGATGTCCTCCGAGGCCCCCCCGTGGCGGAGCGAGTACAGGTGCGGGCGGAGGCGGCTCAGCGACAGGTGCTTGGCCGCCTCGCCGAAAGCCCTCTTGTACTCGCCGAGGTCGAAATCCCAGAGAGAGGCTTCGGCTGGCGTGGCCAGCTTCAAGGCCTCGAGGATCCGAAAGAGCCAGCTCGCGTTGTCGATGATCACCGACTCCTCGAATAGGCCGACCTTGCTCGGGACACGATCGACCACGTCGTGCAGCAGGAGCGCCCACTTGTCGTACACCTGCCCCGCGGCCGCGGCTGGCTGGACCAGGCTGCGGCCCCGGAGGCGGAGCGCCTCGCCAGGCCGCAGGTAGCACAGGAAGCTCAGGATCACGCAGATGGCCATTCGCGCCAGGCCCCAGCTGGCCAGCATGCCCGCGATCGCAATGCAGGCACACCTCGGCAGCGGCAGCCGCGTGTGTGCCGGAGCCCGGCGGGCCCACGCGATGGCACACCGCTTGGCCCGCGGCAGCACCCGAGGCACCGCCTTGTACAAGACCGGCATCACATGGCTGAGCGCCGCCAGGAGCTGGGACCCCGTGTTGCCGTTCTCGCCCAGGAGGTACATCTGGTCGAAGTACTCCACCAGCAGCGCGCCCAGCTCCGATGTCGAGCTCCAGTCCCGGCGGCGCGCCGAGCAGAAGGCCGCAAAGGCCTCGAGAGCCGTCTGGTAGTTCTTGGCCGTCGAGGGCAGGATCGCGGCATTCTCCAGGGTCGACAGCCCGGTGAACCGCAGCGCGGCCCGAGCCACCTGTGCAGCCGCCTGGGCCCGCTCGCGCTTCAGAGCGGAGGCCGCCGGCGCCCGGGACGTCCGCGCCCCCTGCGCGCAGGGCGGCAGCAGGAGCCCGCAGCCCGCGCCCAGCGTCAGCAGCACCAACCGCGAGGCTGCCATGCGGCCAGGACGGGCCATATGAGCGCGCGCCAGAGAACCAGCCGACCTCGCCTCTGGAGACCGGGTCGGCCGGGTTGAGCTCAGACGGAACCCACCGGACGGCGAGTCTCGAGCCCGTTGCCAGCGATAGAGCACATATACGATACAGACACTGTCGTAGGTGAACTGACTTGGCCCGTCCTTTGCCCGCTGCCAATACCAGGGGAAGGTTGTCCGAGAGGATCAGGATACGACGACCGTGGGCCTTGCAGCTCCTCAGGACGTTCTTGAAGCCCATGACCAGGGCCTCTCCCTCAAGAAACAGGATGTTGGGCCCCATCTCGACATGTGTGGCCGATACACAGCTCCAGCACCCCGGACGCAGAAGCTGCCTAGGCACCTCCAAGAACTCCCCCGTGCTCGGGTCTGGCTCCTCCTCGTTCAAGGCCCACAAAGGACCCTCCTCCCGCTCCAAGATCATCTTGGTCTCCTCGTCCATCCCAACCTCCTCCAAGGCCCTACGACGGGCCTGAGCACCACCCTCGATCTTGAAACGGAACCTCTCCTTCTGCCGACCTAGCTCCTGGACCTGGACCGGGCTCATCTTGCGGCGGACGACCCCAAGACCGAACGGCGACGCGTCTGTACACGCAACGTAGGGATGCCAATCAGCCTGCAGGTCCACGCATAGCAATGGCAGCAAGTTGCGGACGCTCTCGAGCTCCTGCCTCACAGAGGACCACAAACAACAGGGTGTGGGGCCAGCGGACTGGATGTACGCGTACGTGGCATGCAGCAAGGACAGACACTCGCGGCGCACCAAACTCGTCCAGGTGATGTGACCGGCGATAACACGCAAGAGATGTCCGCTCACCCTCGGCCTGGCCAGCAAGTCATCCAAGGCATACCGAAGCCTCCAAATGTTGCGACTCTTCACCGAAAGATAACGACCACCTCGAAGCGACATCCCCAAGAATTCTCGATCCTTGCTGGCACCCTCAAGCTCGTGGACGACGAGGCCCAGGCCCCTCAACTGCTTGACGACAATATTGAGACGACTGGCCACGGTCCCCGGGTCATGCCCCAGGGTGAGGAAGTTGTCCACATATGCGGCTGACGCGGTGTCCCCAGGATATCTAAGAACCACTCCCGGCCTGCCGTCCAACACCTGCTCGTCCCTTTTGAAGCCCCCTTTGTCCAAAGCCCCTTCCAGGACGTTCTGACAAAGATGGAGAGCCCATGAGAAGCCCATAGGAAGCACCCGTACGCAAGGTAACATAGTTACGCCGGCCCCGTCAGGGACACCAGGAATGTGAAACTTCTGCAGATAAGAGGAATCTATACAGGGCAAGCTAAACATATGCTCCATTCCTTTAGGCAACTGCATATGATAAAAAGCCACATCCAGATCCCCGCTCGCTACATACAGAGGGCCCCCCTCGGCCTCAAGAGAAGCGAACGCAGAAGGGGAAGGGAGGCGCGTCGACGGTGGGTCGACGAACCTGCAATTCGCAACTCTGGTATCGAAGATGATGCGCTGAGCGCCGCTTTTCTTCTTCACAAAAAACAAACCCAGATTGCCTTGACGCCCCATGGCGCGCTCCCAGGACAGCATTCCCCGAGAAGACATATCTGCCAAAAACTCAGCATACCGCCACGGCGAATTCTTTAGGACGGGATCCACATGAGGTCCCCGCGGGCAAATTTCTTTCTGCAGGGCCCGGGCCTCCGACTCCGGGCGAAGCATTTGGTACTGCCAAGCCTCCAGCTGTTTCAAAACAGGCCCAGAAGCGAGCGACTCCAGAGGGACCGGGTCGGTCCGCCCAGTGGGCCAAGAGACGAGGTCTCGACTGAAGGATGTCACCGCCCCTCCATCTGATGAGTAAAGGGCGGATCCGTCAAGAAGCGCCGAAAGGGCTCCCTTGGAAAAGAGGTGCGGCGCGGCTGGGTCCACAGGAGGGGCCCCCACCGCGCGGCAGGTTGCAATAATATTATCCACTGCTGCTTTCTGCCCGGCATTCGAGAACTCACTACCGAGGGAGGCACAGCCGTAGGTCTTGTTGAGCGTCGCGATGCAATCACGAATGAGGTGCTTATCGTGTTCGGCACGGAGAACCCGACGACGCACAGCACGCGACAGAGGGCCAGCAGCAGGTGAGGCTTCGAGAAATTCAGGAATAGGGAGAGGGAAGATGTCACGGTGCCGCCCATCAGGAACATCCCGCCGATGCTTCGTGCCGCCGACCTTCAGGAGGCCGGGTGGACCCTGCAGCCCTTCAAGGCTATCGAGGGTGAAGGCCGGGCCCCGAGCCTCCACCTGGCGTACATTCACCCCTCGCCCTTGTTGCCCTTCTTGCCTTTCTTGCCCCTGTCCTTGTCGTTGCCGCCCGCCGCGCCAGCAGCCAACTGACGCTCTTCACGGGCTTTCCTGAGCTCCTTCTGCACCGCCACCTCTCGCGCGAGCTCAGCTGACACGTACTGCTGGAGGGCGGGCGACACGCATACATCTCCTCGAACTTCAGCGGTCCCCATCATGAGATCGCGGTTGATGTTCTCGGGCTCCGACGAGCTGCTGCGCGCGCGGCACCGCTCCTCCTGAACCTGGAGCGTCCTCGCGATTAGCTCGGCACAGGCCAAGTCACAGGCATTCAACTGATCGTACGAGATCATGGTTTCCAAGAGGCGACTGCACAGCAAGTGAACCTCGACCCCAGCGTCATCTGGATCGAGCCCGTTCTCGCTCCTCCAGCGCGAATGCCGCGCGAGGGGCGTGCCGCCGTGCCGCTGGATGTACTGCAGTACCCAGTGCGTGGTCCGCGGTCCTCTGACAGGGAAGTCGGCCCACGCGTGCTCCGACTGCGCCAGCAGGCCCTCCCGGAAGTCCAAGAACCGTTGGCCACGCCCATCATGTGTGGCAGCCAGCACTCGCAGATCAGGCGCGTTGGCGGCAGCGGGCCCGACGCCGACCACGGCAGGCGCCGCCGGCGCGGCTGGGGCAGCACCTCCAGCGGCGGCAGGCGCCGCGTCTGCGGCTGGCGCCGCCGCGCCCGGATCCACGGCAGGAGCGGCCAGTGCCCCCGCAGCGGCCGGCGCGCCCGCAGCCGCCGCTGCCCCAGGCCCGCCTGCGGGGCCGCCGAGGGCAGCCACGAGGCCGGCGAGACCGCCTCCTGCCGCGCCGGCGGCGGCGGGCGCGGCAGCGGCCGGCGCATCGACCAGCGCGCCGGCAGCCGCTGGGGCCGGCGCCGCTGCCGCAGCCGGGTTGGCCAGCGCGTACGGCCCGGCCGCCACCCCGAGGACATTGCCGGCCGCGAGGTCCAGCATCAGCGCTCCCGGGGGCGGCGGCGGGAAGCCGGCTGCCACTGCTCGCCCCACCGCGCCCCAGGCCTCCGCAGCTGTCGGGAGCCGCCGGAAGCGGTACACGTGACCGCCCGCGAGGCCTGGAGGGTTGGCACCCTGCCCGGCCAGGCGGACCACTGCCGCCACGTCAGGTCCCGGCGCGTTCGGCTCGTCGTAGTCGTCGAAGTCCGGCGTCAGGATGTAGCTGAGGGCCCCGCGCTCCGACAGCGTGAGCCGCTCATGCCACAGCAGCGGCCCCGGCACACTGTACCGCACACAATAGAAGGATCCAGCCATCAGAAGTCACCGTGGTGGCCGACCCCCTGGCACCGGCTGCGGCTCCGGCTGGCCCTGGCCTGCTCGGCCGCGAGCTTGTCGAGGTCCGGCTCCACGCCCTGGTCCAGCGTCGGCTCGCTGAGGGCAGCAGGCCCCGCACGCGCCGCCGGTAGAACAGCCCGCGCCGCGCTCGAAGCCAAGCCCACGACCGCCTTCAGCGCCTCCAGCAGCAGGTAGGCCAGCAGCCCGATGCCCAGCTGGAGCGTCCAGCCCGCCTCGCCTGCCTCGCAGGCCGGGCAAGGGGTACACGGGTCAGGGCAGATCAGGCCCGGACCCCTCGCCTCCAGCGCCGCGGCCAGGCACTCGGACAGGGGCACGTGGGTGGCCTCGTCCTCGACCTCGCTCGGGCCCGCCACGCGAGCAGCCCGCGCGGGCGGCTCCGCCTGCGGCGGAGGCTGGGGCGCAGCGGGCGGCGCCCACCACCAGCGCGCCAGGCCTATGGCGCTCAGGTGGCACAGAAGGTGAAGGCTGAGCCCAGATCGCATGGGCTCGGGCGCACCGCGCTCCTTCAAGACTTGAGCGTGGCAGTTGCGGCGGGATCCAGGATGGGCTATGCCTAAACATGTAAAATGTGACATATATATATATATATGAATATATATATATATATAGGGGAAAAGAGAGAGAGAGAGAGAGAGAGAGAGAGAGAGATTCCATTAGCCTGGCCAGACCTCGGCCCGACGTTTGGCCGCACGGGCGTGTCAGAAAGGGATGGGGCGGCGGTGATTCGCCGTAGGCGCACTCGATATTTGACCCTGAGGGTTCTCAGAAAACTGTCGGCGCAGAGGTGGCCGCTGTCCACTCGGCATCTGCATTACAAACAGATGAACTTGACAACCATAACCAGCCTCGAACGCATCCCTATCCCTAAGATGGGCGAGCAAAAAGCGAGGACAATCTTAGGGATCGGCCCTCAGAAACTGAGGGAATCCTTAAGATCGGCATCGAGGCGAGGTGATGTCAAACATAGGGATAGGGATGTGTTTCAAACTGGTAAAACCAGTCAGGCGTGCAGTAATACCACACGCCGGAGTGGACGTCGGGCCGGTCGTCGGCGACTTCGTAAGGCACCAGCCCCCGCCGTGAGGGTCCACTGAGCTGCCAGGCGCGCTGACTGATACCACTCGCTCCGCAAGATCACGGGCAGGCAGCGCTGCACTTCCTCTGCTCACGAACGACAGGCAGCATTACGCTAACGCTCCCAGAATGTACCCACCTCCTCTGCCACTGGATCCCTGGAGGCAAGCAGCATTGACCACCGGTGCGCAATGTGCCTACAGTAGAGGAAGGCTCTGCGAATAGCAACGTCTACGTGGCGCTGAAAGCTATGGTGAATCGCCATTGAGCCAGCATGAGAATATAGAGATTCAGTCGTACACGATTAACAGCACAATTGTGTTGCACAGATTCCTGATTGGTCTTGGTAGACCCGCCCAAGAAGCGACAGCCGCCGGGACCCACTGGAGAGATTCTGAAACCCTTCCTCCATGGGAGCCATAATGCAAGGTGAAATTACGGGAGTGTGGAGAAGGAAAGAGCCGCTGGCATCTACATGTGTCATTCAGCGGGGCGACAAAGATTGGGCGATTGTTTTTGTTATCGGGGATGTCAACAACAATGCAGCGTTGCCGAAAGGACCTCCTGCATCCCACTCTCCAGCCAGCCAGCAATGGCATCGCCTTGGCACCGTCTCTTCCTCCTCCTCATAATCATCGCCACCGCTACCACCACCACCATCATCATCAACAGAATCAGCATCAGCACCATCATTATCATCGTCATCATCGTCATTACCATCATCAGCGTCATCATGAAAACGATCATCATAATTATCAGCATCAGCCTCAGCATCAGCAACATCACCATCGTCATCGTCGTCATCGTCATCGTCAGCATCCGCATCCGCATTAGCATCAGCATCAACACCAGATTTCGCATCATCATCCTCTTCATCATCATCGTCATCAACATCCTTTTCAACCTCATCAACACAGTCGTCATCATCATCAGCACCATCATCATCAGAAGCGTGATCACGATCAGCATCACCAGCATCATCAACATCACCCTCATCATCTTCAGCATTATCATCATCAACGACAACCTCCTTATCATCACCACCACCACCAGCATCATCATCCTCGTTATCAGCATCGTCATTCTCATTCCTCGTCATCACCATCATCATCAGCAGCAGCATCACCATCATCATTGTCATTACGACTATTGTCATCGGAAATTGGGGGGTGCGATCGCAGTGAAACGGAGACCCCCAACCGGGAAATCGCTTCGGTTCGTTCGTGTCGTGCGTGCGGGCGTGGCGAAGCTGCGTGAGCGCGAGAGAGGAATGAACCCGCCGTTGCTAGGGCGAAGTCGAGAAAAATGATTCTCCCCCGCCCGCCCGTTCGGCGGAGGCTCGCGGTGTCCCGCGGTGTCCCGTGGTGTCCCGTGATGTCCCGTGTCCGCCGTTGCTGGGGCGAAATCAAGACAAATGATTCTCAACCGCCCACCCGTCCGGCGGTGGCTAGCGGTGTCCCGCGGTGTCCCGTTGTGTCCCGTGGTGTCCGCCGTTGCTGGGGCGAAAACAAAACAAATGATTCCCCCCCGCCCGCCCGTCCGTCCGTCCGTCCGGCGGTGGCTCGCAGTGTCCCGCGGTGTTCCATGATGTCCCGTGGTGTCCCGTGGTGTTCCGTTGAGTGAGATCGATAGTGAGATCGATAATGAGAACGATAGTGAGATAGATTGTGTGATCGATACTGAGATCGATGTGGTGCCCCGAGGTGGTCTGTGGTGTCCCAAAGAGTGAGATCGATAGTGCGATCGATAGTGAGATCGACGGGTGTCCCGAAGTGTCCCGTGGTGTCCCGATGAGTGAGATCGATAGTGAGATCGGTTGTGAGATCGATGCTGAGATCGATGTGGTGCCCCCAGGTGTCCCGTGGTGTCCCGTTGAGTGAGATCGACAGTGAGATCGATAGTGAGATCGGCAAGTGTCCCGTGGCGTCCCGTGGGGTCCCGTTGAGTGAGATCGATAGTGCGATCGATAAAGAGATCGATGCGGTGTCCCGAGGTGTCCCGTGGTTTCCCGTGGTGTCTTATGGTGGCCCGTTCAGTGAGATCGATAGTGAGATCGGTTGTGAGACCGATAGTGAAATCGAGAGGTGTCCCGCAGTGTCCCGTGGTGTCCCGTTCTGTGAGATCGATAGTGAGATCGACAAGTGTTCCGTGGCGTCCCGTGGTGTCCCGTTGAGTGAGATCGATAGTGAGATCGATTGAGACAGATGTTGGTTCTCCTCGCCTCCCCCCCCATTACCTCCTTACCAACCCAAGGAGGGTCGTATAGGTATTTGTCTGATTAGTATGTTTACTACTAAGATTAGGATGTTAGTATCACCACCCCCCCCCTCGTCACCATTTTCGTTTTCCTCGTGGTATGTTTGTTTCTCCCCATCCTCCTTCCCCTCTGCAGTATACTGTACCCCATCCTCCCCTTGATCCACAGCTCAAGCCGTTCATAATGTTCCTCATAACTCTCCGCCTGCCCTCCTCCTCCTCCTCCTCCTCCTCCTCCTCCTCCTCCTCCTCCTCGTGATCCTCCTCGCCCGTCCTCCTCATCCACCTCGTTCTAGTCGTCCTCTTACTGCTTCCTCCCTCGGCCCCTCCTCCCGCCTCCTCCCTTTTTCTAGTCGTCCTCCTACCCCCCATGGGCTCTGGATGCTCTGCCTCAGATTCAAAGTCTGGACGGGGCGAGCGTTCTGCCCAGAACTTCGAAGGGTAATATGGCCGTGTAGCAGTCACGAGGGGAAGTCATTCGATCATGGGCTCTTCCTCCACAGGCTTCCGACGTCGTCAATGCGGGATCCCTGGAGCACTCAACCACTTCCCCGAAGACGGTGTCTTATCCTGGATCCGTTTGCGACGGTGCTGGAGCCCGAGCCAGGGCTCCAGATACCGAAGCTCAGAGAAAAGCTTCGGCTCAGAGGAAAGCCTGGGTCCTCCAGAGGCCTCCCCAGAAGTCTCCCGTGTCTCCGCTGGAGCATTTGCCCTAAGCCCCTCGTAGCTCGAAGAAATGGCCGCAAACGCCCAAGATGCTAAATCCTCGATGCTCGCGCATCGGTCCTCCTCCGGAGTCCCTCCTTCTCCGCCTCCTCCTCCTCATCCACTCATCCCCTTCTCCTGCTCCCCCTCCTCCTCCTCCTCCTCCTCCTCTTCCTCCTCCTCCTCCTCCTCCTCCTCCTCCTCCTCCTCCTCCTCCTCCCTCTCCTCCTCCTCTTCTCCCTCCTCCTCATCCTCCTCCTCTTCCACCTCCATTCCTTCTCCATGTAGATAACTCCTCCCTGTCGCACCCCGAGGCCATTTTTCAGGGCTGGCCGGGCGTTTCGCCTGAGATTTCCTCACAAGTTGACCCTGAAGCTTAACAAGTGGCAACAGCTTATGGAGGGCGGGTCGTTTTCAAAATGTGGCTCTCGCCTCAGCGCTGCACACATTCGCTTTAAACATTTGCAAGGGCTTCACGAGGGCGGGTCGTTTTCAAAATGTGGCTCTCGCCCTAGCGCCGTGCACATTCGTTTTAAGCATGTGCAAGTGTTTCGCGGATTCAGGCCGGTTCCTTTTCAACATGTGGCTCTCGCCTGGGCGCCGCGCACAGTCGCTTTAAACATTTGCAAGAGCTTCACAGATTGAGGGCGGTTCCTCTTCAAAATGCGGCTCTCGCCTGAGCGCCGCGCACACTCGTTTTCAATGTTTGCAAGAGTTTCAAGGATTCCCATGATCAACGTACCAGAAATGGCGTTTTGGAAGGATTCAGAATTATGCGGCTGCACTAATGATGTTGAATCGCGGTGTGAAATCCCAAAAATGGTGCTCTGTCACGAGTCCAGATCGTCAAGACGCAGCAGTCAGGTTGATACGTGGCATCGAATACCGGATAATAATGTTTTGGCATGCTTCAGATCTCCGAACGGGTGTCTTCCAACGAGGCAGTTCCCTCAATGGAAATGAACCGTTGTGGGGGCCTATGAAGAGAGAGCTTGGAGGGTGGGATAATTCCAACATCGTTGATGACTCTTGGTTTTACACTGGTCCTCCTCCTCCTCCTTATCCTCCCCCTCCCCCTCCTCCCCCCCCTCCTCCTCCTCCTCCTCCTCCTCCTCCTCCTCCTCCTCCTCCTCCTCCTCCTCCTCCTCCTCCTCCTCCTCCTCCTCCACCTCCTCCTCCTCGGGATCCTCCTCCCCCTCCCCCTCCTCCTCCGCTCATGCCCTGTTCTTCCTCGCCCCCCCCCTCCTCCTCCGTGAGCCCCCTCCCCTCCGCCTCCTCCGCCTCCCTCCTCCCTCCCCTCCGCCAACCCGCGCCCCGAGAGACTCGCACGGTGCCGCGGGGGCCCGCAGGAGGCCGACCGCCGACCCCGAGGCGCCCGGCCGGCCCGGCGCCCTCACGCCCCCACGCCGCCCTCGAGCAGCTCCGCAGACCAGGCCGCCCCGGCGCCCGCCCCGCGCGGGCGCAGCGCCAGCCGCAGCAGGCCGCCGCCCGGCAGCGCCCCCGCGGCGTGGTACTCCCGGCCGCGAGGCCCTGCGGGCACCGCCGGCGGCGACGACGGCGACCGCGCCGACGCCGCCGCTCGGCGGCAGCCGCGCGAGGGTCCCGGAGGCGCCGGCCACGACGGCGGCGGCGACGGCGGCGGCGGCGACGACTCCACTCGGCAGCAACCGACGACGACGACGACGACGACGACGACGACGACGACGACGACGACGGCGACGACGACGACGGCGACGACGGACGACGACGGACGACGACGACGACATTGGGCGAGGACGGCGTTCGAGGATCGAGGTTCGAGGATGCAGTTGTGTTTTGTTTGCCGTGCGCTGGCCCCACCAGCCCCTGCTTCTCTCCAGTGCTCGCACGACGACGACGACGACGACGACGACGACGACGACGACGACGACGACGACGACGACGACGACGACTCGAGTCGAGAGAAGTCGGGAACCGAGCTCCAGGTCGCCAAATCCATGAAAATGAGCTCCCTACGTCGGCAGCCGAGGAAGGGCGGGATTTCGCCGCTGACCAGCAGCAAGACGATCTCCCCGATGCGGCGCTGGCGACGAGGACACGCACGTCGACGTGCGCAGACACGAGGACGACGACGAGGACGAACACAGACGAAGACGTGCGCGTCGACGAGGAGGACGTCGACTGAGTTTCTCCTCACGTTGCTCCTCCTTCTCACATGGGACATGGGTCACGAGATCCTGAGAGCACCTTCGAGCTGATGATATGTCAGGCTGGACAGACAAGCAAGCTGCTACCACAGGAAAGGCTAAAGACAGAAAGATGCCCACATTCAGCCCCAAAAGAACCCAGGTGCACGCGGAGCCCTACAGTAACAACCATGGAGGGACCTCAGAAACAGCGAGCCCCATCCGAACCAGAACTGTTCCTCAATTCCAGCGTATTGACTACACTCCTCCTCGTCCTCCGCCGGCTCCTCACCAGAATTCCAGATGGGAACAGCTAACGGCTGGCTTGGTTCGCTTGCAAACTGCGGATCCATTAAAACATCAAGCCGCGACAAGAAACATGTGACCAATCCACAGGATGGGGTCGACAGCCCCTGGAGCCCACGTCGTAATAAAACACTGGGTCGCAAGTCTAGAGGAAGTGACTCTCGCGTCTAGAAATCTTTCGAACACTTTCCGAAGCCAAACAAGAAAGAAAACGGCGCAACCACTACGGGAGAGTTGTTTGAACTCATCTTGCCGTCCTCCTTCTCGCCGATACAATGGGGGCTCGGCCAGAAGAAACCTCCGCAAGAAACCCAACCCTGAAATCCGCGATTTGTTCAATGAAATTGCAAATTTCTCGATCGAGAATCGTCAAGATCTTCTTGGGGTCCAATCGAAATCCAAGAAACCCAGGGCATCCCGGCACAATCCAACTGGTTTCTTGCACGCGCCCCCACTGTAGACCAACTCCGCCCCTCCACTGCTCTAGAATCCTGGCACCCCACCTACTGCAGTTCGCCAGGCCCTCCTCCTCCTCCTCCGCCCCTGCGTTTGCCCTCTTCCAACCCATGTTGCTCCCCTGTTCCCCCCTTCCTCCTTCACCTCCTCCTCCTCCTCCTCCTCCTCCTCCTCCTCCTCCTCCTCCTCCCTGTCCTCCTCCTGGTCCTCCCCACCTTCCTCCCCCTCCTCACCCTCCTCTTCCCCCCCCCTCCTCCCCCCTCCCCCTAGAAGGAAACCGAGGAGAGCAAAGACAACAACAACGGCACGGGACTGGGGAATGAGTACGCGCTGTTTGTTGAACGCACAGCTCCGTTCTGTTGCATTGGTCTGGGAGCCTGTGATTCCACCCCTGAAACCAATCTTCGGCTGCAGGGTCGTCATTCCATTGTCCTGCGGCCCTGGGACGGCGACCCCCTCGGAGGCCGAGATTACGGAGGGGATGACAAAGATAAGAAAGCACATCACAGCGTTGCTTCCTCGTGAAGCCTCGATGTATAGGTTTCCTCTCGAAGCCTCGACGTCCAGACACCATCCGGACCAATGTTTCGGGCTGCGTCCAGCCTTGGCGACAAGAACCCCCATGCCTCCGCAGA